>OZ018375.1:71165061-71612961 GCA_963969555.1 Polydrusus pterygomalis
TTTTATAATGTGCATAAATTTGATAATTCAATATTCGAAAATCCTAAAAAAATACAAATCGAAGATAATAAAAAAAAATGATTTAATACTATTTAATTTTGATAAAGATATATTTTCTAATGAAAAAATTAAACAATATCCATATATTAAAAAACATTCTAAACTATTTAATTTTAATGAAGATGTATTTTCTAAAGAAAAATATATGATTTTTATAATGTGCATAAATTTGACAATTCAATATTCGAAAATCCTAAAAAAATAAATATACCAATTAAAAAAGAAACAGCTTTCAGATCTAGATTACAAACTCTTTATATTGAAAATGTAAATGATATTATTGATCCTTCCAAATATTTAGATGATATTAAAAATCGTATATTAGGACTAATTAAACATAATGTAAATAGAAATAATTTAAAAGTGAATATATTTGTAACCGCAATATATTCTAGAGGTGGAATAATTATTTCTGAAGAAAATTAATTTAATTTTAAAACTGAAAATGAAATTATAACACAAACAACAAATTTAAATAAATATTATTCAAATGCATCTAATAAAATCATAAGAGAAATGGAAGAATTTGAATCTAGAGGATCGAATTGAAAATTTAGAATTGAGAATTAATAGATATGTACCATTAAGTGGTTCATCATATATAGAACTTCCAATCAATATTTCTAATAAAAAAGCGTGTATTAATGTGAAAAATGATGATAATAAATGTTTTCTATGGTCAATTTTATCAGCTTTATATGCTCCTAAAAATGATCCCCAAAGAGTTTCAAAATATAAAGATTATGAAAATGAATATGATAATGAATTTATAGATATTGAATTTCCAATGAAAATAAAAGATATTGAAAAATTTGAAAAACGTCTTGATTTCTCTATAAATGTATATTGTTATAATAATGAAAAAATTAATCCATTAAAATTAACAAATAATGAAAAAGAAAAATATATTGATTTACTATTTTTAACAAATAAAACAACTAATCATTATTGTTGGATAAAAGATTTATGGAAATTGGTTGGTTTCAATATTACAAAAAATGAACACAAAAGAGTTTTATGCAAAAGATGTTTAAATAATTTTCCAAATAAAGAAAAATTAAATGAGCATAAAGAATATTGAAATATGAATAAAGCGGCAAGAATTGAATTACCAAAAAAATATGATAATCTAATTGAATTCATAAATTATAATAGCTCATTAAAAGTTCCATTTACAATTTATGCAGATTTCGAATGCATTTTACAAAAAATAAATACTTGTCAACCGAATCCTGATAAATTTTATACATACAACAAAGTATCAAAAACATTTACCAAATAATTTCGCATATTATATTAAATATCAAAATGGAGATTATAAAGAACCAATTAATTACAATGGAAATGATGCTGCTAAAGTATTTTGTGAAAATTTAACTAAAGAAGCAATAGAAATTGACAAAATTTATAGTAGGAATATTGAATATGAATTATCTAAAAATGAAAACAAAATATATAACAATTCCAAAATATGTCATATTTGTGAAAGAAATCTAAACGAAACTCCACCAACTATTGAGAAAAAAATAAGAATATTGAAAAATACAATTAAATATTTTAAAAATATTGAAGATAAAAAAATGAAATATGATGCTGAATTAAAAGATTTATTAAATATATTAAATGCTAGTAAAAGAAAAGTTATTGATCATGATCATTTAACTGGAAAGTTTAGAGGTGCGGCACATTCGGATTGTAATTTAAGATATCAAAATCCAAAATTTATTCCAGTATTCTTTGATAATTTAGCTGGTTACGATTTACATTTATTTGTAAAAGAATTGGGGGGAGATATAACTTTAATTCCAAAAACTGATGAAATCTATATTTTATTATCGAAAAAAATTAAATATGATACAGGAAATATTAATATAAAAGGAACCAATAACGAGAAATATAGAATTAAGATTTATTGATTCATATAAATTTTTATCAAACAGTATAGAAAAATTAGCAAATAATTTAACAAAAGATCAAATTAAAGAAATGAAAAAATGTATTCCAGAAACTTTAATTGATTTGGCAATTAGAAAAGGTGTTTATCCATATGAATATATGGATTCAGAAAATAAATTAAACGAAACAAAATTGCCACCAAAAAGTAAATTTTATAGTAAACAGAATGATGAAAATATTTCTGATAAAGAATATGAACACGCACAAAATGTTTGGAATACATTTAATATTCAAAATTTAAAGGAATATACACAATTATATAATAAAATAGATGTTTTATTATTAGCAGATATCGTTGAAAATTTCAGAGAAATATCATTAAAAACATATAAATTAGATCCAGCATGGTATTTTAGTTTACCGGGATATGCATGGGATGCAATGTTGCGAAAAACTAATCAAAAATTAGAATTATTAATAGATTATGATATATTATTGATGGTTGAAAAAGGAATTAGAGGAGGAATTTTACAATGTTGTAATAGATATGCAAAAGCAAATAATAAATATATGAAATCCTATGATTCTAAAAAACAATCAGAATATATTTGTTATTAAGATGCAAATAATGAATACGGTTGGAGCATGTCAAAATATTTACCATATAAAGATTTTAAATTTCAAAAAGTTGAAAATATTAATTGGAAAAGAAGAATAAAATATACTGGTGAAAAATCTAAAACTGGATATATTTTAGAAGTAGATTTAGAATATCCAAAAGAATTACACGATTATCATTCAGATTTTCCATTAGCACCAGAAAATATTATTGATAATAATAAATTACCAAAATTGATGACAACATTATATAATAAAAATAAATATGTTATTAATTATATGACATTAAAAAAATATTTAAATTTGGGATTAAAATTGAAAAAAGTTCATAGAGTAATTTCATTCCAACAATCAGATTGGTTAAAATCATATATTGATTTAAATACGAAATTAAGAACAAATGCTAAGAATTCTTTTGAAAAATATTTCTTTAAATTAATGAACAATGCAGTGTTCGGAAAAACAATGAACAAAAAAAAAAATTAAGAAATCGTGTAGATATAAAATTATGCACAAATAGTAGACAATTTGAAAAATTAGTAGCGATGCCAAATTTTAATGATAGAAAAGTATTTTCCAAAAATTTAGTCGCAGTATATATGGAAAAAACGAAAATACTATTTAATAAACCAATTTATATTGGAATGAGTATTTTAGATACTTCGAAAATATGTTTATATGGATTTTATTATGATATTTAAAAAAATAAATATAACAATAAAATTAAACTTTTATATGAAGATACAGATTCATTAATTTGTTCAATTAAAACTGAAGATTTTTATAAAGATATGAATGAATATATAAATGAGCTTAATACATCTGAATATCCTGAAAATAATATTTATAATCTACCAAGAATAAATAACAAATTTTGGAAAAATTTAAAGATGAAATGAATGGTAAAATTATAAAAGAATTTGTAGGATTGAGATCAAAATTATATGCAATAAAACCTGATGATAATAATATAATTAAAAAAGCAAAAGGAATTAAAAAATGTGTTGTTAAAAAAGAAATCAAATTTGATGATTTTACAAATTGTTTAAAAAATAAAAATCCAATATATAAAAAACAAAATTTAATTAGAAGCAATAAACACGATATAAATACTATAGAAATGAATAAAAAAGCTTTAAGTGCATATAATGATAAAAGATATATTTTTGAAAATGGAAAAAATACATTAGCCTGGGGTCATTATAAAATAAATATTGAAAGAGATAATTTTATAAATGATTTGAAACATATCAAAAAAGAATATGAAAAATTTGAAAATAATTTATAATTTAGATAATTGTAATTCTTCTTCATAAATACTTTTTTCTACATCAATAATTAGTTTATAATAATTTACATTAGATTGATAAATTTTATTATTTGTAAATATTTCTTTAGTCCAATTAGTTTTTAATTTATTTTTGAATTGATCTACAGAAGAATGTTGAAAAAGATAATTTTATAAATCATTTGAAACATATCAAAAAATAATATGAAAAATTTTTAAATAATTTATAATTTAGATAATTGTAATTCTTCTTCATAAATACTTTCTTCTACATCATTAACTTTATAATAATTTACATTAGATTGATAAATTTTATTAATTGTAAATATTTCTTTAGTCCAATTAGTTTTTAATTTATTTCTGAATTGATCTACAGAATATGATAATCTAACTCTATCATCAATATTAAATTTTGGAACAGATTTTGAAATAGGAAATTTATATACAGTTGATAATAATTCATTTTCATATTTACATCGATGGGTTTCATTTTAATAGTTCTATGAAAAGTGTTATTATATTTTTTAATAATATTTGGTAATACATTAATCCATTTCAAATTTTTATAAATAATTGGTTTCAATTTTTCTCCTAATGTTCTATTAAATCTTTAAATGATTGAAGCTTTATTATAGTTCCAGTACTATACATTTTTATATTATATTTTTCTAAAATTTGTTTCATATCTTTATTATAGAATTCTTTTCCTTTGTTTATATGTAATAATTTTGGTTTTCTATTTATTAAAATGTTTTCAAATGCAATGGAAACTTCTAATCCAGTTTTTGTTTTTAATTGAATCGCCCATACAAATTTAGAAAATGTATCAATTACATTTAAAATATATTTATATCCATCATTTGCTCTTAATACTTGTTTATAATCATTATCTATTGGTTTGTGTTTTGTTCTCAAATTATAAGAATTATCTTCTATTTTTCCTTTTGGTCTATAAAAAGAATATAAATCTGCTTACCAAGTATTATCAATTCCTTTTTGAACAAAATGTCTAGAAACAAAATTTTTTCTAATTGGTTTAAATAATTCTTGTATTTCAATATCTTCGGGAGATTTTGAAATATTATTTTTTTCAGAATTACAAATTTTACAAATTGATAATCTTCTCCAACGTTTGTTCTTTTTAATAAATTTTGGAATAACTATACTTTTAGTTTGTTTTTTACATGTTCTACAATAATCCATTTAATATAAAATTTTTAATTATATTTCTTTTTCTTTGTTGGAGGATTATTATTATTATCAAAATTTTCTCTTTTTCTTTTAGGACTGTCTTCTATTTTTTCATTACAATATAATAAATCTTCTATATTTAATAATTCATGAATTTTGATTGAATTTTCACAGAAACAGAAAAACATATTACAAATATAACAAGGTTGTGTACCTTCCATTTATATAGAATTATTTTATAAAAGAAGTTTTATTAGTTCCACAAATTTTACATTTTGATTTTAAAATATTTCTATTATTTTTAGTTTTTTCTCTATGTGGATTAACATTATCAGTTTTCTTTTTACATTTAACACAATACGATTTTGATTCCATTTATAAAGGAAAAATTTATAACAAATTGTTCGATTCAATTCTTTTTATATCTTCAATTAATTCAATTTCTGAATAATCAATTTTATTATGTAATTGTTCATTCAGTTATATAAATTTATAGAATTTGGATTATGTTCTACACTATATATAATTTCAACATTTAAAAAGTGTAACTGCCGGTTACCCTTTACTAGATCTTTATATTTTTTAATAAATTTCGGTCGCACATTATTTTTTAAAGATTTTTATATTTCAAAACATTTCAACTATTTTAAAAAACGATTTTTTATATGAAAAATTGTATCTATTTAAAACGATTTTTTATATAAAAAAATTGTACTAATAAAAACGAATTTTTACCAATCTATTTTTTTATATAGAAAAAATTGTATCTATTTAAAACGAATTTTTATTTTTTCTATTTAAATAAAAAAAAATTCATAATTACGCTTTCTTAATAAATTAGTTTTTATAAAAAGATATAAAAAATGAATATTAATTATTAAAAACGAATTTTTGTTTTTTCTATTTAAATAAAAAAATCTGAATTATACTTTCTTAATAAATTTGTTTTTATAAAAAGATAAAAAAAATAATATTAATTATTAAAAATGAATTTTTATTTTTTCTTTTTTTTTTTTTAATAGAAAAATTGTAGGTATCTATTAAAAACGAATTTTTATTTTTTCTATATAAATAAAAAAAATCTGAATTACACTTTCTTAATAAATTTGTTTTGATAAAAAGATATGAAAAATGAATATTAATTATTAAAACCGATTTTTTTTTATATAAAAATAATTGTATCTTTTAAAAACCATTTTTTTTTTTTAATTATATCTATTAAAAACGAATTTTTATTTTTTTTATATAAATAATAAAATTCTGAATTACACTTTCTTAATAAAAATATGTTTTTATAAAAAGATATAAAAAATGGATATTAATTATTTAATAAACGAATATCCTATATCTTCTATTCTATCAAAATATTTAAATATAAAAGATACCATTAATGTCTATAATGTAACAAATAATAAAAATTTATTTTCTAATTATTTAATATCAGATTGGCTTAAAATTTGTCAAAATCAAATATTATCAGAAGATTTTATTAGAGAATTTCAAGATGTAATTAGTTGGACCAATATTTCTGGATATCAAATATTATCAGAAGAATTTATTAGAGGATTTTCAAATAAAGTTTATTGGTATTATATTTCTCAATATCAAGAATTATCAGAAGAATTCATTAGAGAATTTCAAGATAAAGTTGATTGGTTTAATATCTCTTTTGATCAAATATTATCAGAAGAATTCATTAGAGAATTTTAAAATAAGGTTAATTGGGGAGCCATTTCTGCAAATCAAATATTATCAGAAGAATTCATTAGAGAATTTCAAAATAAAGTTAATTGGGAAGCTATTTCTGAAAATCAAATATTATCAGAAGAATTCATTAGAGAATTTCGAAATAAGGTTGAGTGGTATTATATCTCTCAATATCAAATATTATCTAAAGAATTCATTAGAGAATTTAATTATGAGATTAATTGGAGATGGTTAAATCAAATATTAATATAAGAATTCATTAGAGAATTTCAATATAGCAACACTATTTTTTAATTTCTAAAATAACAGTAATATCAGCTCCACCAAAATCTATTAGTTTATTATCTTGATCACAAATTTTAATTTCTATTTTATTTAAAGAACTATGTTGAACTGGAAAAAAAATTGCATTTTTTAAAGGTTCATAAATTATTGGATGTTTGAATTGTGATGCTATTTTAAAATTTGATATAATATTGGTTTCACACCTCCATATTCTCATACCATCTGCTAAATTACAATGAACGTTTATACTTTCTACTGGATATAATTTTCTTGGTCTATCAAAAACTTAATTTGATAAATTAAATGTATTTGTTACTTTATTCAATTCTAAATCTTTAACCAATTTCTTAAGATCGTTAAATGTGTATTGTCCAGGTGGAATAGTTATATCACCAATTTTATTATTTTCTTTTGTAAAATTAGGAATCAAATCTGTGCTATAAAATGCAAGAAGAACTACATTAAATCCATCATTTAAAAGATGATGCTCAAAATGATGGTATAATATAGATTTATTACTAGTTAGTTTTATAATCATTTATAGAAAAAAAATACTAATAAATGTATATTTTTGGAAGAGTTGAATATTCTTCTGCTAAAGTAGAAAAATATGAAATAAATCAGAATGAAATTAATGAAAAACTAAAAGAACTTCAAGACGTACTAGGTTGATTAAAAAAAAATAAAAATTAATTTCTCTAAAAATATTGACAATTTAAAAACCAATGACAATCAACATATAAAAAGAATAAGTGATCTAGAGGAAAAATTAAAAGATCTTGTAACAAAATCCCAGTTAGATGAAACCATTCAGAATAGTAAACCCAAACGATCCATTGATGATGACATGATTCAAAACAAAATTAAAGAATTTGAAAACAAATTAAATGCTTTTACCATTAAAGATGATTCTGTAAATAATAGAAGAATTGTAGATGTAAATCATGGTACGGGTGGGAATGATGCTGCCACAATGAGAGAATCATATTCATTATCATACATGTTAGAAAATAAACTAAATGAATTCAAAAGCATGTTAGATAAACGCACCATTGATGATGATTATATCAAAAATTTAGAGAAAAAAATTATGGAGATTAGTAATAAAGTTGATAACTTTCCAATAGATCAATTTGGGCCAGCTATCTAAATTATTGTTTATTAAATGGAAGGGTATCTAGAAAAAAAATTATATGTTTTTAGAAAAAGTTATAATTTTTATTATAAAATTAGTCTCATAATTTGAATTTCAAAGGTACTATTTAGTGTTTCAGGCATTTCTAGTTATTATTATTTACCATTATCTTTTTTATCTCTAATATCTGGAGTGATTGAAGTAATAGAAAAATCTATGAAGCAAAATGAAAGAATCGTAGAATATAAATTAACCTATAAATTTTATAATTCTTTGTTAAATCTTTACATAGCTAAAAAAATAACATCAGAAGAAATTAAGTTGAGAGAAAACGATTTCATGGAAAATATTCAGTTTTTTCCTAGAGAAAAGTATATAAAACAAACAAAATTAAATGGCTATAATTTGTTATCTGTATAAATGAATAAAAAATATAAAATCACACCATTTCAATGTGGAGATGAAGAATCAAAATCTATATTTCCTTTACCTTTGAGATGTTTAATTCTAGGAAAATCTGGATCAGGAAAAACAACTGTATTATGGAATATTATTAGTAAATATTGGATACCTTATGAAAATTTATACATTTTTACAAAATCAATAGACAAACCAATTTATGATAATTTAAAGAAACTTTTTCAAGATGTAGATGCTGTTAAAACCCATTTTTATGATAATTGTGAGCATATAATTTCTGTAGACGAATGTAAACCAAATAGTTTAGTTGTTTTTGATGACTGTTTATTAGAAAAACAAAATAATATTAAAGAATATTTCGTTAGATCAAGACCAAAAAATATTTCTTGTATATATTTAAGTCAAAATTATAGTTTGGTTGATTTACAAGTTATCAGAACAAATTTAAATTATTTAATTATGTTTAAACAAGGTTCCCATAATATTAAGAAAGTTTGGGAAGATCTTATTGGTAGTGATAAAACATTAAAAGAGTTTCAAGAATTGTGTAATAAATGTTGATAAAAGAAATATGGATTTTTATCGATTGATTTAAAAAATAGACGTTATTTCAACATGTTGGATGTATAATGGGATGTATGTCTAATGAACGTTATAATAAAAAATATTCCTAAGAACTGATCGTTATAATAAAAAATATTCCTAGTAAATGGACATTGACAAAATTTGGAAAAACTTAAAAAAGGAAATTGCAAAGGCTCAAAAAATGAAAAAAGATTCACAAGAAAAAGTTATTGAAAAAGTGGATGTTAATAAAATTGAAAAATCTAAAAAGAAGATTGAAAAGAGTCAAAAAATAAAAAAAGATTTACAAAAAACATTTGCAAATGCAAATAAAAAAATTCCAGATAATGAACTAGAAAATCTAAATTTTCTATTGGTTTATCTCCATTAGTAATAGATTCTACATCAAACACTCAAGAATCCAGAACTCAAACACCACCAGTTATTAGTTTTGGAGAAATTGCTGCTGCATTTTTACATAGACCACATAAAAAAATTTTCGGTATCTATTATGATAAAGATAAAAAACAATATAAGATTGGGAAAGAATTTATAAAAATTCAGGATAATCATATACTTTTAAAAGATAAATGGATACCTGGAACAACAGGTTTATGGAATTTATTAACTTTATCAGCTTTAGATCCTCCTCAAAAAAATGATTATACAGATGAAGATTTGGAAACCTATAAAAATATGTTACTTGAAACTGATGCAATTTATCAAAATAATGATAAAAGTACTGGGAAACCAAAATCAAGCGCTGGTAATAAATATACAATTTTAATAAAACCTATATGGAATGAAATCAAATTTGGATCTAATTCTACTAGTGCAATTAATCGAAGAATTTTAAATATTCAACAACAATCAACTCCTGATAAAACGTTAGAATGGGATACAGGATATTTAGCACCATATTCACCACCATTTAATACTCCAAAACGTGGTAGTGGAATAAAAAATATACAGAAAATCCTGTAGAATATAAATATATAGACAATTTAAATGTATTAATGAATAGATTATATTTTCTTGCTGCAGAAGAAAAAGCTGGTATTAATAATTTTCATAATGAAAAACTTGGTATTTTACATTTTGGTCTAAAACAATTAGAAAATCTTTTAGATACTCCAAATGGAATAGAATATTTAATTTCATTTATATCTAGATTACCTAAAAATGTTGTTGGATCTGGATTAATGAATGATTTTATAAATAAATTACCTTTTGAAATGCATTGGCCTGGTTATAATTGTTTAGGACCTGGTACAAAATTAGATAAACGATTAAAAAGAGGAGATAAACCTATAAATAAATTAGATGAAGCTGCTCAAGAACATGATATATTTTATAAAAATTATAAAGATGCAAAAACTATAAATAAAGCTGATGAAGTTTTAGAATATAAAGCTTGGGATAGAGTTTTAGATCCTAATGCAAATTTAGGTGAAAAAACAGCAGCCTGGATCACTACAAATGCTATGAAGTAAAGAGACATTTAGGAATGGGTTTAAAATAACTTTTTTTTATATTTTTTTTATGTAATAAATGGAGTATTTAATTTATCATGTTAATCTCTCAGAGAATCAAAAAATTAAAATAAAACTGGTTATAAAAAGAAAGCACCAGTTACTATTAAATTAAAAACAGATCAAAAAGGAAATGATAAAATATTATTAACTCAAAGACAAATAAATAAAATTGAAAAATGTAAAAAGAAAATAAAAGTTGTAGAATTACTTTATCTCATAATCAAATTTAAAAAAATCATTCTGGTGGATTTATTCCATTACTTTTTGCAGGATTGGGAGCTGTGATAAGTGGAGCTAGTGCTATCGCTAATTCAGTTATTAATAAAAAATCAAAAGATAAAGAATTAGAAGAACAAAAAAGACATAATAAAGCTATTGAAGAAAAAGATAAAGTTATTGAAGGAAAAGGGTTAAAAAAAAGTCGAAAACCAAAAAAAAATAATTCCACTAACTAACGATATTTAAAAATTTTGTAAAAAAATTAAAAATTTTAGACGTTGTTTTATGAAAGATGAATTACCTAATAAACCTCATGAAAATGAATCAGGAGTGTTTAATTTAGAAAATTCTTATCAAAATGGTTCTCATTGGGTTTGTTGGATTAAACATAATAATTTAAAATTTTATTTTGATTCTAATGGGGATGCTAAACCACCCAAAGAATTAGTAAAATATTTAGGGAAACATAATCTTAATTTTAATGAAGATAGGATTCAAAATTATAACGATCCACCTATATGCGGTCATTTGTGTGTAAAACTTTTAGAAAATGTAGATAAAATTAAGAAAACAGATCAATTTTTACCTTCCATAAAAAATATAATCGAAAAATTAAGTGTTTAATAAATTTTTTTCTACTAAATGGAGAAAGTTTTTGAGAAATATTCAAATTCGATTGTAAGATCTGAGTATCATAATTATTTGCCACTTTCTACTCTTAATTTTAATATTGTTCTTAAAAAAACTGTTTTTAAAATTGATGAAGGGGATGGCATTTTAAATGTGAGAAATGCTAAATTCGACATCTCTGGAAAATATGTGCATGAAACTGATGGGCAAAATTTTGGTGCTAACGTTAATATAAAATTAGTAGACAATTTTGTAGCTCATTTGTTTACACATATTAAAATTAAAAAACATAATAAACTTTTAGATGAAATTGAATATCCTGGTCAATCTAGCACTGTAAAAGGTACTGTTAGTTTTGCTTTAGATCATAATGGACCAACAATGAATTCAGGATTTCAATCTAGATTTACAGGAGGTGGTAATTTTCAAGTTTTGGGTAATTTATCTAATCTCGGTTTGGGATTTTTTAAAGATGTTAAAATTCCAATATATAGGGGTGGATTTTAAATTACTTTTACTAGAAATGGAGATAATGATGCGCTGTATAGATGGGCTACAAAGAAAGATGATGGTACTTTTGGTAATCAAACGAGACCAAATAAAGGAAAAATTATAATTGAGGACTTTGTAATCAGAATTCCGATAATTGTATACGATGATATCAGTAAAGTTCAGTTAATAAATGAATTAAAAACTCTATCTCAACAAAATCATTATAATTTTATTTTTAAATCGTGGCAATGTATCCTACACAAAAATATATCTGGAAAAACTTTAAGTTTAGATATTACTAATAATTATAGAAATATTAGAAATCCTTTATTTGGTATGGTTGCTTTTCAGACAAATAGATCAGATGATCAAGATATGGAAACAAGCGTATTTGATCATTGTAATGTGAAAAACATTTGGTTTGAAATTAATGGAAAAATATACCCTGAAGAATTGCAAAACTTTGCTTGGGATAATGAAAACTTTTCAGTTGCTTACGATATGTATATGGATTATAAAAGGGTATTTTATAAAACACATTTGGAATTACCTTTAATATATTTAAATCCTAATCAATTTAAAAATACTAGACCTATTTATGTAATCGATCTATCTAGGCAACCAGAAAATATCTCTGAGTCTAAAAATAATATCATTTTACGCGTAGATTTTAACAAAAATATTATTCCACCTAATGGAAATGAAGGAACTATTGCTTATATTTGTATGGTTTCTTTGTCAGAATTTTCTTATGACATTTTAAATAACACCATTAAAGAAAATATTTAAAGAATTTCAATTTTAATTGTTTAAAAGATACAAGTATATCCCTCTATAAATTAAACTCATAATTACATAAAATGTGCTAATTATCACTCATATTTCCTGTACCCGAGAAACAGGATGTTAAAAAGATAAGCATAAGGTGCCGCCAGTATTTTTAAAATTTTATTATAAAATACTCAAGGTTATTTTAGTGCATTATGTCAGGATGGGTTCGTTTTGTGAGTATGCTGACAATTCGTACCGAACAAATTTATTTTGCAGCGATTTGTTTACAAAACTTATTTTTATAGCATGTGTTGTTTCGATTAAGTTCTAGAAAATTCTAGAAAAAGTATATATAAATAGAGGTGTTATTGAAAACTGGAGAGAGAAAACTAATTTTAAGGTAAGAATTTTTTGTATTTTTTTTCTTATAAATGGAGGTTTATGAAATTAAAGAAAATTTTGTGTTTAAACTTGGTGGAACTAAGAATTATCTTCCTGTGATTATTAATAATCCAGATGGAAAAATTAAAAAACTTTCTTTAATAGGACATTTCATTTGTACTCTACACCCTGCGCTAAAATATTACATTATTGGATTATCACGTTTATTCTTTTGGTTAGAGACAAAAAATGGTGATGAATGGGTTGTAGATAAACATTGGGTATTATGGTTTAAGCCCAAATAATATGCAAAGAGTTACCTATTTTGCATTAATTAATGGTGCCAAAGAAATTAGAATTGGAATAAAAGGTGTTAATAATCAATATACTTTTGGAATAACATTTCGAACTATAAACTCAAAGTTTGTAGATGGTGATGAAATATTGCCCTGTATTAGAATTTTTGTTGAAAATATCTCTGAAATAGTAAAAAATAATGATGAGGATGCTTCTAAAAATAGGGGTGATATCATTACCTGATATATAAAATCTTTACTATTATTTTCTGAAATTTTAGTAGATATTATGCCGGTTCTGGCGCACTTGTACTAATCATTAAATTTTCATTAAAAAATCCTTCAAAATCCAATTTGAAAAAAATAATTAAAAATTAAAATTTTTTATTAAAATTTTTTTATATATAAATAATGGATCTATTAAACGAATTAAATTCATATACTTCTCCTGAAGTACAAAAACGATATAAAAACATTAAAGAATGTAATATTAATAATCCATATAAAATTTTAAAATTTGAAAAAGTAAAAACTAAATATGGTGATTCAATTCGTGTGGATTTCGAAGAGTTTTTTACATATTTACCAAAAATTTTTCTAAAAATGGATGAAAAAAAGATTTCTGAAATGAATAAAAAAGATGTATCTTTGATATTTGTAGGTCTTAATGAATCTGATTTTGTTAAAATTGTTTTTAAAGAGAATTAAATTGTTAAATTTTTAATACATTTTTATTTTTAGTATTTTTTAAAATGTGTGAATCAGCTCTCAATTTAATCATTTTTTCAACATTTTCTCTAGTATTTTTCACTTTTTTAGTATATTTTCTTTGTTTTTCTGCTAGTTTTTTTGGTTTTTTGTCTAGTTTTTTCAGATTTTTCGCTTTTTTATTAGCATTTTTAGTTTTGATTGTTCGGCAAACTTGCCGGTGCGGACCGGCCCCCCTACTACTGGTCAAAATTACTAATATTTTGTACTTAGCTCTAAGAATGTAGAAAATGGATTTATCGTTTTTTTGCATGTTTGCTCCTCAAACAGAACAATTAAGTAAGATATCTTGGGTCATATTTTGGTGAAAAATTATTTACCTCAAAGAGATAGAAATGTTAAAAAGTTAATTAAATTGTTGCGTCAAGATAAAATCTGACGTCAAAAATAAGCGTCGATTACGATTAACAATTTTTTAAATTCAGTTAAGAAATAATGAATTAATGGATGGCGTGCTTAGTAAAATGAACTGCTGTTAAGTGTTGCAGGGAGAAACGCTGCAAAAAAAGTGGGTAGTTGAGTTGCCTCATGATTAAAACTCTATTATTCAATATTTTTTTTATTTGTTGCCAGTTTTTTAATGTGAAAAAATAATGGTAATGCGTCTCTATCTTACCCTACCTTAGCTAACTTCGTTTTTAATAGGCCTGGAAGAGTCCCCGCATTGCGTGATTTTTTTTATTTACATTTTTTAAAAAGTATTTTAAAATATTTTTAACATTTATTAACCTTTTGTATTCATAAATATTTGATTTACCGTTCCCGCCATAATATCAATCGAGCTCAGGGCAAGATAAACATCTCATTTTCTTTAGTATAATATGTTTGCTTGGCTGTCGTTGATAATATCCATCTGTCCAAGTAAGGTATTCCTATTTTTGCAACAGATACATACACATATTTACAAAAAATCGTTAGATAACAAATTATTTAATGAATTTCTGACCTAACTTGAGCCAGTGTGGAACAGTTTTCTCCCCTCTGTACCCTCGGGACAGAGCGCCTCCGCCCTTAGCTATTTATTAGCTTAATCAAAACTGTTTCTTGTTGAAATGTTTTACCCTTAAATTGAGTTTTTAACGCACTTCATTTACCGTTCTTCTTTTGGTCGTTAAGTTTCCATTGTTAATTTATGTTGTGAGTTATCAAACAGGAGAGCTTAATTTTTGGTTTAAATGTGGGTTATTTTGTTGCCAAACATTTTAGTTTTACTTTTCCCTTAGATATTTCTTTATGTGCCACTTGTCGCTTCCCCGCTGTATATTGGGTCCAAGCGAGCCTTGGCCACATCTTTTCAATAGTGTCAATTTCCGGTTAAACCGGAAGCGAAGATTCAGGGAAGAAAAAGACAAATAAATGACACCAGTCCGCGAACCAGCAACGGGTCATAGAGGCAAATTGACAAGTAAATCAGGCAGTGTGTACAAATAGTAAAAATGAATGACCAGTCAAATTTTCTGATAAAATTCCTGTTATCCGAATGTTCTGCGTTGCTTAAAAAAGATAAAGCCAGGTACCTACCGTGCGAGCAAACATTATTTGCATCAAAGAGGTCCTTGCCCCTATGGAAGTAATGCTTAGCCGTTGAGCTTAATACCTGTTGGGTGTCAGTAACTACCTGAATAACCAATCAATCAGTTATTCCGTCATCTTTGACAGTCGTTACAAGTAATTTGATTCATCGCTAATTTTTCCAATTTCTTGAACAATTCACACAATGGGCTTTACGGAACAGCACAAAACATTCATGGTTGAAGCGTATTTTCGAAACGGGGTTAGAGTAAATGGTAAGTGGCAATACAATCCGGGTTTGGGCATGGACGATTTTCACGATCATTTTCCTAACGTTGCTTTTATTGCTGGGGATTTTTATCATTGCCTGAAAAGAACCTTGGCTGTGTTTAGGGAAACAGGTTCTATACAACACAAAAAAGGAGCAGGAAGACCATCTGTAAGAACAGCAGAACCTGTTGCAAACGTTCGTGAAATAATGCAGAATACGCCAACAAATTGTATAAGACGCATGTCCCAAGAAGTGGGAAGATCTTATGGAACATGCAGGAGTATTCTTAAAAAGTAGGTAAATTTATGTCCTAATAAAGTGCAAGTATTCCAAGAAATACAAGCCGCAGATTTTGAAAGAGGCAGGAATTACTCTGAATTGTTTACCCAAAATTTACTGGAAAATTATATTAAATTATTCAGCAATTTATGTAATTATTTTCTTTTTTCTTTCTGTATATTCTTAGTTAGTTAATTTTGTAAACAACAAAAATAAATTTGTATTTGTCTACTTATTTTATTACTCATTAGTTTGGCATATATCATGTTATAATATGAATTTGACAAAATTTTCCCCTAGATTTGGTTAGATATATCGTCCCCATATCATTGTGATCTAAACCAAGCCCTACGTTTTTTAATCCAAGCCCTCTTTCTTTGATGTAAATAATTTTTGTTCACACGGTATATAATAGTCGAGTTTCTTTAAGATACTTTCAATCCAACGGCTTTAGCTGTGCGTTCCTTTTAAAAATTTAACTTAGCACAGCAAAGATTTTTTCCTTAACCTTTGTCGAGGTTAAGTATGCCCTCTCTATTTCACATGCGGACTATACGAAGTTATTCGAGAAGCGTTCCTTCAATAACTTCGCTAAGCAAAGATTTTCACTCTGCTTTGCTGCTTAAAAGAAACAAATGGAAAATACCTGATAGCTCAGTTCCTTTAAGCTGCTTTGCTGCTCTGCTTGGTGTATTTTACATCAGTGTATAATAGCTGTATATGTAAGTACATATTGGGCGGGCGAGCGAGCTTGCGAGCGAGGCTATAAAGTAACGAGAAAAATAAAGCTCCGTTTATGTATGCATATCTAATAAAATTTTATGTTCGATTGCTCCCATAGACTTTTCATAGAATAGACTACATTGTTTACATTTTTAAGAAATCAAAGATTCCAGTGTTCACAATTTGTCTGGTTAGCTGCATGGGACGCATGGTCCACTATAACATATGCATCAAAAACAGTCACATATTTGATTCATAAAATTAATAATGGCCTAGTTTGGTACACTGATGGATCGAAAACGGCCAACAGAGTAGGCGCAGGTTTATTTGGGGAAAGACCCAGAAATCAGCATCCCCCTGGGAAACTACTCCACAGTATACCAAGCAGATGCGATACAAGCATGCGTACAAAAGAATCTTGAAAAGGGCTACCACGACCAAAAGATACATATCCTATCAGACAGCCAAGTTGCCCTCACGGCTTTGAACTCCTTCCGATTTACATCAAAACTCACAATGAAGTGCCTTAACGACCTAAAAGACCTGGCAACCAGAAACAACAAGGTTGAACTCCTATGGGTTCCTGGTCATTCAGGGATAAAAGGCAAAGAAAAAGCAGATGAACTGGCAAGAACCGGATCTGCTTAAAATTTCAGGGGCCCAGAACCCGCCCTTGGAATATCAAAAAAGGCAACCGAAACAACATTAGACAGATGGGCGCAAAAACAACATCTATCTCGATGGAACGGTACACTTGGCCAGGCACACGCACGGGCCGTTATCGATAGGCCCTCGAAGAAGCTATCAGCTGGAATGCTACTCTTGACGCGCACCCAGCTAAAACATGTGACCGGCCTACTAACAGGCCATTGTCACTTAAGAAAACACCTTCACCGAATGGGAGTCTATAATGGACCCATTGAATGTAGACTTTGCGGTAAAGAGGACGAAATCGCCTCTCATACACTCATGGACAAAATTATCGAATATTTTTTGTAATCATTATTATTTCAAAATAAATTTAAATAATCGCCGTAAACTTACATGTGCTGATATTATTTATCTAGTAGGCTGATTACTCACTTGTTTTAACATATTTTGACGTTTAATTAACATTAATGGCGCATATTACTGTCTCTTGTGCATTTTATCAAAAACAATTAATTACATATTTTATGAATTATAGTGAATTAAGCTTGGAATTATGTTACTGTAGTGTAATTAACTAAGTAATAGCAAATAGTGTTTGTGTTTGTTGCTATTAAAAACATCAGTATGCCACCAGTTACACACTGCAATGAAGTTGAAGCGGTGCAAATTGTAACTCTATATAACGAAGGATATAAACAAAAGGATATCGCACAACGTCTCAGGAGAGGTCAATCTACAGTATCGAATATTTTAAAAAGGTATGAAGAGACTGGAACTTTCGTACGTAAACCTGGTCAAGGGCGCAAGAGGTGTACAACAGCAATTGATGATCGATTTTTGAGACTTAATTCTACACGAAATCGCGCATTGACATCGACGCATCTCAAAAATGACTTACTAAATGTAAGACAAGTTAATGTAAGTTCAAAAACAGTTAGGCGAAGATTAAAAGAAGCAGGTTTAAAGCCAAGACGGCCCGCCAAAGTTCCACGTCTTCTCCAAAATCACAAAGCCCGACGATTAGAATTTGCTAGAAGACATATTCAGTGGGATATCGAGAATTGGAAAAATGTTCTCCTTACGGATGAGACTAGAATTCAGTTATGGAAGCCAGATGGACGAAACCACGTCTACAGAAGAGTTGGAGAACGGTATGCTGCCTGCAATCTCATAGAGACCGTTAGTTTTGGCGGTGGCTGTATAATGCTCTGGGGCGGTATTTCTTGGGAGGGACGCACCGAATTCGTGGAAGTGATTGGACGAATGACAAGTGACTTGTATATTGAAAACATCCTGCAAGATCATGTCTTGACTTATGTCGGCCATATTGGATATGAAGGATTCATATTAATGCACGATAATGCTCGACCGCATGCAGTTAACATAGTGACTAATTACCTTGATGCGGTCCAAATTCAAAGATTAGATTGGCCACCATATAGCCCCGACTTAAATCCAATAAAACATACATGGGACTATCTTAAACGCAGCATACGACGAAGAAATCCCGTTCCAAGTACAATAGACCAGCTTCGGATTGCTGCACAAGAAGAGTGGAATGCAATTCCTCAAGAATATATCCAGAACCTTCTTAGCAGCATGCCGAGAAGAATGGAAGCAGTAATTAGAGCTCGAGGGGGAAATACTCGTTACTAACTGTGCTCTAATTTTAATCAAAAGACTTGTAATTGTCCTCCAATTAGTATTTAAATATGATGTAAATATCCTTAATTTTCATAACATTTAGCATTAATTTTTTTTTCACGATTTCCTTCTAATAAAAACTTAAGATTGTTCAATAAAATATTTTAAAGTAAACAGTTTCTCGTTAATGATAGTATTTAAAGGACTTGATTCATCACAATTTATTTTTTTAAAAAGAAATTATGAAAAATTAAAAATATTCGATAATTTTGTCCATGAGTGTATCATATACAGCTACGAAACGCTAAACCGTAAAAGATTCAAAATCTTCGGAAACATTAGACGCGGCGATAACCTCCCGCACGACAAACTTGGAAGAAAACTACTGGATCTCGTAGAAGGAACAAGCCTTTTCTAACAAGACTGGGGCGCACAATAAGCCAGAAGGCTGCAATGTAAGAAGCTTGAGCTATACATCGAACCCGACCCCCGCCTTTAGCCAACCAACCAAGGCCCAAATTATTAAAAGGTTCTTGTTAACATTTTTAACAGTGAGATAACTTCTAAGGATATCATTATTGGAACAATTATTATTGGTGTCATGGTTTAGGTATAGTTATGTGGGTTCAAGCAGGTTTTTATTTGCACCAATTATTTTCCTATTCAAATTCAAACGGATGTAAAATTATCCAAACTTTGTTTCCTTAATTGCATTTATGGCTACATATATTTTTGTATATTTTACAGTTAATAATAAGTTTTAATAAAAAACAACATTTAAAAAATTTAACTTAGTCCAGCAAAGATTTTTTCCTCCCACCTTACCGCGGATAAATATGCCTCTCTCTATTTCCCATACGAACTATACAAAATTATTCGCGAAGCGTTCCTTTAACAACTTAGCTAAGCAAAGATTTTTACTTTGCTTTGCTGTTTAAAAGGAACAAATGAAAAGTACCTATAATTTGCGCTTTAGATTTAACATAGCCTTCTCGATTTTAAAGAAGTAAGTGAGACAGCATACTAACCTGTTCATAAAGGCACTTTGATGGATCAGGATGGGGGGGGGGGGGGGGGGGGCGTCTCCGAGGGATGAGATCCACCACAGGTGGCGTCTTAAAATCAGCGGCACGGAGTTTAACCAAATAATTTGAAGTTAGGTTAGTTTTGCTTGTCAAATTATGACAACACATTGACAAGGTTTGTTTCTACTTTAATAAATGTTAAGCGTCTGCTAAACTTATTATTTTGAAATAAAACTGTTTAATTCAAATCTGAAAGTGTCTTATTGCTTTATAAAAGTTATAAAACTAGAATTGTAATTTATTATGAGATCTTTTAAAGGTACGTTGAAAATAATTGCCAAAATCAGGAAAGTTATCGACAAGATACGATCAACGAAATATTATCATTTTATCATAGCACTGCCGGTTCGTCCCGTCTCGTCTTCATGAATTCTGTGGCGCGTGACCTTCTGAAATCAGCTAGATTTATTCGATGTTGCTTTTACATTTGCACGGATTTTCTTTTATACATATTAAATAATAAGTGCATTTTCCTTGTCTATTTTAATTCCTGGTTTAGTTTTTCAAGTTTTATAGCGAAAATGCCATATTGCTGTTGTGCTCCTGGATTCAACTACAAATGCCGGTCAAAATATTTTTGTTTTATTAACTTACAGAAATATTAAAAATGTTGAAGATACAGTACTTTGAGTAATATCTTCTTTACCAGCATCCCCCACCCTTATTATTGGAGATACGAAAAAAATTCTTAGAACCAAACTGCAGCAAGAATGGATAAAATTTCCATTCACGATATCAAAGCAGAACATTAATGGAGTCACTTTTAAAATAACATGTATTGTATTTTGTCCCATCATATATGCCCTCTAGTGGCAATCGTATAACTTTAAAAATATTTTGCAGTATTTTCTTTTTGTCGGTTTACCCATAAAATAAATTCCAGAAAATATATTATAAATACTTTTCGGGATACAGTCGCTGGCCAACCTTAGCGGGACACCCGGTATATTATATCATTGTCATCTGACGAAACTGCAGTGCTAGCGACACATGTCAATTTTTTTTAATATAGTGGAAATTTACAAGCTCCGCTTTGTTTTACAGTATCCCATAATACTACCGTGCGAGCAAAAATTATTTGCATCAAAGAGGGTTTGGATTAAAAAACGTAGGGCTTGGTTTAGATCACAATTATATGGGGACGATATATCTAACCAAATCTAGGTTAACATTTTGTCAAATTCATAATATGACATAATATGCCAAACTAATGAGTAATAAAATAAGTAGACAAATACAAATTTATTTTTGTTGTTTACAAAATTATAATACTTGCACTTTATAAGGAAATAAATTTAGCTGCTTTTTAAGAATAGTCCTGCATGTTCCATAAGATCTTTCCACTTCTTGGGGCAGGCATCTTATACAATTTGTTGACGGATGATGTATTTTGCATTATTTCACGAACGTTTGCAACAAGTTCTTCTGTTCTTACAGACGGTCTTCCTGCTCCTTTTTTATGTTGTAAAGAACATGTTTCCCTAAACACAGCCACGGTTCTTTTCAGGCAATAATAAAAATCCCCAGCAATAAAAGCAACGTTAGAAAAATATTCGTGAAAATCGTCCATGCACAAACCCGGATTGTATTGCCACTCACCATTTACTCTAATCCCGTTTCGAAAATACGCTTCAACCACGAATGTTTTGTGCTGTTCCGTAGAGCCCATTGTGTGAATTGTTCAAGAAATTGGAAAAATTAGCGATAAATCAAATTACTTGTAACTACTCTCAAAGCTGACGGAATAGCTGATTTATTGTTAATTCAGGTAGTTACTGACACCCAACAGGTATTAAGCTCTTCTGCTAAGCATTACATCCTTAGATGCAAGGCCCTCTTTGATAAAAATAATTTTTGCTAGCACGGTATAAAGCTACTTTATTTTAGGTTCTAATATTATTATAAACTGTCCATTACTAAGCAATCGAACATAAAAAAATGTAACACTTTTTACAAACATCGGGTAAGATCAAAGGTGCATTCCAGATAAAAGAAGCATTTCATACAACTTAAACAGTATTCATATCAAGTACCCAATATTTTTGTGTTTGGTTTGTTTATACTGGTCCCCGCTATACAATATATAAAAGCAAAAAATAGGTAGGTACTTGAATAGTCCTTTTTAAAGAATACAATATAATGAAACCGTCCAAACACCTTTTTCCCTTTTTGATCCTCATATATGTACCCCCTGCGGTGGTAAATATGTAGGCCATTTTTAACTAGAAGCGTCGAGTTGTTAATAATGTTCGCACCTATAAATACCCGAATTAACCAGATTAGATACAGCAGTGACGTAGAAGCCGTCGATTTTCGAGTTCATCATTGAAAAATGTATCCAGCATTTCTAAATATGATAATTTATTGCACGTGTTATCAAAAAAATATGGCCCTATGATGCCATATGGATGGATATCGCGCATCACACGTTCACTTTTGTGAAATATTGTCTTCTCGTCATAATTCTGAATTCGGGATTTTCTAAAGACCAGTACCTAACGTGCTGGATTGCAACGGTTCCATTGGTAGAAAATGTACTTTCATCCGAAAACATGATACATTTATAAAAATCAACATTTTTACTTAAAATGTTGTCTCCTATCCACAAGCAAAAATCAAGTCGTTTCGCGTCATCTCCTTCTTCCAATCTTTGATTAAAGTGCGGTTTATACGGATACAATTTATTTGCTTTAAGGATATTCTGAATTTGATTTTTTTCATAACTTCCAACTGAGTAACACGATTTCTAAGGGACGTCATAGGATTTTCTTCAACAGATTGAAGAACTAAGACTGTGACTGTAGCAGCACCATCACGGTCGTATTTCTTCTTTTTTTTTTTTTTGATATCCAAAACCGAATCTGTTTTCTTGAACTTTTTTATTAACTTGCAGATTGTCATCCTAGTTATTGGGATTCCTATACATTTCTCGGTAAATTGTTCAATGACGTAGCGGTATGAAACTTGACCATCCCCATAACATTGTATTATAAAAACTCTTTGTTCAGTAGATAGCATTTCTACTTAAATAATAACTTCAATAAATTCCATTGACAACAAGTACCTATCACCTTAAGTGTCATTATTATTTTAACTAGGTTCACCAGTCAGAAGTGTGCCAGCGAATACTTTTTGGGAAATCATTTTACATACTTAAACCTTTTAATGAATTGTTCTACTTCGGTTTATTGTGTAGAAAACACGTTCATTAAGAGTGGATTTTTTTCGTATCTTTCAAAATAAAGTATGTTTACTCTTAAGCAAAGTAACATTTTTGCAGTTTTTACCCACCATATAAAAATAATTGAAGTTTCTTATGATGAATCGTATTTTCTAGACAAGCAAAAACGTTTATTAAGAGTGACTTTTTTTCGTATCTTTTAAAATAAAATATGTTTACTCTTAAGCAAAGTAACATTTTTGCAGTTTTTACCCACCTCGTTACCTACCCTGTATAAAAAAATTAAAGTTTCTTATGATGAATCGTATTTTCTAGACAAGCAAAAACGTTTATTAAGAGTGACTTTTTTTCGTATCTTTCAATTTTTAGTCCATTTGTCCTCTTGTAAACCCCATCCGTGGAAATACTATATACAGGGTGTCCCATAACTTATGGGCCGTAGAGTAACTGAAGATACTAGACATCAAACTAAGCAGATTAAGTCATATAAGTTTTTTCGGATTGTTACTCGTTCTAGAGATACAGGGTGTTAAAAGTAAAAGTTTATTATTATTATTATTATTATTATTATTATTATTATTATTATTAATATTATTATTTATTTAGTTAAAAGTTTAATAAAGTGTATTGAGGTCAACGGTGGTCACTTTCAACATTTATTAAAGTGAGCTTCTTGTTTTTGTTCCACTGTTTCGAATTTATTGCGTTGTGATAATTAAAATATTAATTTAATTATGTACTATGTTTTCTTATGCTTTGGGATGTTTAAAGGGAAATATCTCGAAACCCGTTAAAGATATTAAGATCAATCAAGTACACCTTTTTGACTCAGAAAATGCCATTCTTTAAGAAACTTTAATTGAAAAACACCTAATATCACAGGTAAGAAAAAAAATCATAGATTTATGAAGCCCAGTGTATGCAACTAGCGCCCTCTAGTGTGAAACTTAAAAATTTCTACAAATTCTTATGTCTTGCTCATAAAAACATAATACTGCAAACTTTCAATTCGATTCATTAAACGGTTTTAAAATTATGGCTTATTTTCGAGAATAAACTTTTACTTTCAACACCCTGTATCTCTAGAACGAGTAACAATCCGAAAAAACTTATATGACTTAATCAGCTTAGTTTGATGTCTAGTATCTCCAGTTACTCTACGGCTCATAAGTTATGGGACACCCTGTATATTAAAAAATGGTTGCCTGATTTCCCACGTAGTAAGGAACTATGGAATACGAGAAGAAATAATAAATTTATTACAAAAATGAATTGCAAGAACTAGTGGAGGAGATTCCTTTAAACATCAGAATTCAAATGTATTATCAACACGACGGAGCGCCTGCCCATTTCGATTGTCGGGTCAAGCAATATTTATACCAAAAGTTTCCAGAGGTTTGGATTGGTCGCGGTGGTCCTATTAGTTGGCCTCCTATATCGCCAGACCTCACACCGTTGGACTATAATTTATGGAGTTGGTTAAAAACAGAGGTATACAAAGTAAAATTATATACTAGGGATGCATTAATTAGACGCATTAGAAATGCTGCACTCAATATTAAAGATAGGCACGGATCAATTAGAAGAGCCAAGCGCGCCTTTCGTAAACGAAGCAGGAACTATTTGGAAGTCAATGGCGGTATTTTTGAAAATTTACTAAACCAATGATTTATTTAAAACAATGTTATTGCTGCATATTATTATTTTGGTTTAACAATATTATTATTTTACGGAAGTAGTCCATTATCTTAAAGTGGAGCTGTAGAGATATAGGGAAAAAAACCACAGTCGTCTCCACAAATACTTATATTAAAAGAGTCAGATTAATGTGGTGTACATGTTTCGGTACTAGGGAGTACCATCATCAGCACCGAAGGATCCAAGTGCCACTAATAGGTACTAGAAATGTAAAAGATTTTTAAAAATTAAAAACTGAAAACCATGAATAAGACGAGGACATTTTGAATGCTTAGACTCGGGATAATATTAAAGGATTTTACGCTCTCGGAAATATTTACAGTAGTAATTCAAGTAATAAGGTAAGGTAAGGTAAGTAATTACTAGTGATAGTATTTAAATGGAACTTATCAAGCATCAGCTATTTCAATCAAACATTAAATACAATTGGTAAATAATGATAAAATAGATTGTTACCAAACTGGTTTTTATTGTTTTGTGTAACTAAAGTAGGTAATCCTTATTTAACGTAGTATAATTAAATGTTATTGATCCTGTTTTAAATCAACTGCAGAACAATGTCCCTGCCTTAGGCACACATTCGTTTTCCGAATTCGAAAAACGAGAACGGAATTCCGGGAACTTTTTAACGAATCGAAATTCCTAACTCAAACGAAGACCTTCGGAACGAACGTTGGTATAATATTCCGTTCGGAAAGATAACGATATACCGTGCGAGCAAAAATTATTTGCATCAAAGAGGGCTTGGATTAAAAAACGTAGGGCTTGGTTTAGATCACAATGATATGGGGACGATATATCTAACCAAACCTAGGTCAAAATTTTGTCAAATTTATATTATAACATGATATGCCAAACTAATGAGTAATAAAATAAGTAGGTAGACAAATACAAATTTATTTTTGTTATTTACAAAATTAACAAAGTAGGAATATACAGAAAGCTGCTTCTAAAGAATAGTCCTGCATGTTCCATAAGATCTTCCCACTTCTTGGGACAGGCGTATTATACAATTTGTTGGCGTATTTTGAATTATTTCACGAACGTTTGCAACAAGTTCTTCTGTTCTTACAGATGGTCTTCCTGCTCCTTTTTTGTGTTGTATAGAACCTGTTTCCCTAAACACAGCCACGGTTCTTTTCGGGCAATGATAAAAATCCCCAGCAATAAAAGCAACGTTAGGAAAATGTTCGTGAAAATCGTCCATGCACAAACCCGGATTGTGTTGCCACTCACCATTTACTCTAACCCCGTTTCGAAAACCATGAATGTTTTGTGCTGTTTCGTAAAGCCCATTGTGTAAATTTTTCAAGAAATTGGAAAAATTAGTTATGAATCAAATTACTTGTAACGACTGTCAAAGATGGCAGAATAACCGATTGATTATTAATTCAGGTAGGTACTGAGACCCAACAGGTATTAAGCTCTGCGGCTAAGCATTTCGTCCTTAGATGCAAGGCCCTCTTTGATGAAAATAATTTTTGCTCGCACGGTATGTGTGTGGCATAGACTACTTGAATGTTCTTTGTGCATTCGGGTTGTCCAAATCGAAAAACGAACGTGATGTGTGATGTGCCGAGCAAACTAAGATTAAATTGAGGCGACATTGCGCAATTTGGACATGACTAGGTAAGTAATGAAATTGAAAAAAATGAAATAAATTATGTAATCAACATTACCGTTAAAAACAATCAACCAACCTTAGATTAATTGAGTGTTTTTTTATGTCTAAACGTTAGGTCTGATGATGCCAATAAAAGGACGAAACATATGTCACTTTTTTAATTTAACAAGGATTTTGACGAGACGCCGACTTTGTGTTTTTTGATTTGTTTAATAGAAACGGGTCTCTTTGAAATGGGACTAGTTATTTACAAAGATGACGCGTAACAAATTTTATATTAGATTTATCGCCCACCGTTAACGAAGATAAAGTTTGAAGTTGTTTTTATTGGGATTGAAACGTTGATATTTAATTAATGTAGCTTTGCATTATTATTTTATTAGACACAAGCACTACGAAACTGCATTACAAAATACATGTTCATATTGTCAACTAAAACCCACAGTGGCCCGGTATATTTAGGATACTCGACCACTGTGCATTGTTGAGATTGCAACCCACTGTGCGCTATTCAGGGTCAAGTGCATTGCAATCTCAACACTTATTTGTGTATATATACTGGGCCAACTCAAGCAACAGCATCGAAGCCTGCCGCTCGATCAAACCATCAATAAGTGACTATCCTTGACCATCGTCAAGTGCCGCACTTAGTCTTCAGTTCTACAATAGGTGACTAGCCTTGACCATCGTCAAGTGACGCGCCTAATAACACGATAGCCCATTGCCCGAACAAGTTACAGACATGCTGGTTTCCCTACTAGGGTAATAATCAAGAAGAGACAATAGACGACCATTTTATAGACTCCAGACTTTCCTTGCTCTACCGCTACGACCCCCACGAAGAGAAACTTCGTGACATGGTGGAGGCGCCGAAAAGCAAGACCAATACGTAAATACATGACCTTAGGACACCTTACATACATGGTACAAGAAAAAACTTCGGACAGCTGTTTCTTGACAATTGGCGGAGAAAAAGAAAAAATAGCCGATGAAAAAAAAGTATCTTTACAAGACCACGATTTATCTGGGATTTCCAACAAATATACAAAACACAAACTAGAAGAACTACTCGAAACATACAAGGACGTCTTTGCGAAACACCCTAAATACATGGGAAGAACATCCCTAACCGAGCATAAAATAGAATTGGAAAACACTAAACCCATCAAAAGCAGACCATACAGGGTGTCCCAAAAAGAACGAGAAATCATAAACGAACAAATTCAAGAGATGCTCCAGTACAACATAATACGACCTTGCCATTCTCCATATGGTTCCCCTGTAGTGCTAGTAAAAAAGAAAGATGGCACCACAAGATTTTGCGTCGACTATAGAAAAATTAACGTCCATACGAGAAAATCAACATGGCCTATTCCGCAGATAGACGATATTTTGACCTATTTAGGTAATGCAAAATACTTCAGCACCCTAGATATGTTCTCTGGCTACTGGCAGGTACCTATAGAAGAAAATTCAAAACAATACACAGCCTTTGTAGCTCAAGGTCACGGCAGCTTCGAATTCAATGTACTCAGCTTCGGATTATGCAACGCCCCGGCAACTTTTGTAGAACTAAGCGAAAAAATATTCGGTGACATGCAATGGAAAGAAATCTTAATATATCTCGACGACATAATCATATTTTCACAAACCGAAGAGAAACTTCGTGACATGGTGGAGGCGCCGTCGTCGCATCCCAGGCCGTCTAATTTCCATATTAGACGCCACTACTAAGTCAGATGTTGTTCATCGATTCATGTCAGACCAGTGCCAACTAAGAAGTAGAAGCGAATCCATCAGCCAAACCATACCTATCGCCAGCAGTACCAAATTGGAGACCAGCCCAGAGACTTCGCCAACAACAAGCAAGAATAAGCCAAGCAGCAGAAACAGGAGTGAATCCGTGAGCCAGGCCGTACCTACCGGACAGAAGACAAAGCCAAGCAGCAGAGGCAAGCCAACTGAGAAACAGGAGTGAATCCGTCAGCCAGGTGCCTCATTCGCCTTCGCCATTGTCAAGAAAACCGGTACGAGCGAGATAAGCCAAGCAGCAGAAAGAGGAGTGAATCCGTCAGCCAGACCGTACCTACCGGACAGAAGACAAAGCCAAGCAGCAGAGGCAAGCCAACTGAGAAACAGGAGTGAATCCGTCAGCCAGGTGCCTCATTCGCCTTCGCCATTGTCAAGAAAACCGGTACAAGCAAGAATAAGCCAAGCTGGGATTCACACCATAACCTACAGGGTGGACCACTACGTAGATGCAACCAAGGAGGATAGCAGGCATCAGGGAAACCGCTACCCGCCACACCCGCCTACGAGGGGTCTACACCATAACCTACAGGGTGGACCACTACGTAGATGCAACCAAGGAGGATAGCAGGCATCAGGGAAACCGCTACCCGCCACACTCGCCTACTCGCCTACAGGGTGGAACACCACAAAGTTGCCACCTACGAGAAAAACAAACTGCATAGAAAAAGAAAATACTTCAACACTAGTCTGCAAAGCCATATATATATAATAGACGAATAATTGCAAACATTAATAAATAATTGGGATCCACAATACTTACGTAATCCACGAAGAAAAAATCGAGCGGCAGGCTTTCTTCAACCGACTAAGGCAGGTTTCCTTCAACGGACTAAGAGAGGCTTCCTTCAACGGACTAAGACAGGCTTCCTTCAACGGACTAAGAGAGGCTTCCTTCAACGGACTAAGAGAGGCTTCCTTCAACGGACTAAGAGAGACTTCCTTCAACGGACTAAGAGAGGCTTCCTTCAACGGACTAAGAGAGGCTTCCTTCGACCGACTAAACTATTGTTGTGGAGTAGCCACCCAAGAAAAACTAGACTCTCTGGTTATGGACGCAGACACATTGGACAGACGTATCAGCACCATAACACAAGGAGTGGAGCAGACCAGCAGCACCATCTCATCACAGTCAACGCAACTAGACAAATAACAGACACACTCCAGGGACCAGCGTGTGCAACAAAACTATTTCATGGGACAACCAAGGAGGAATAACCTCGCAGGAAATACCACAGGCCCGGACTCCAGCCAGCCTGCACAAGATGCCCAGCGGCCCATGTACAAAGAAACAATTAAATATCTTAAGTTACTGTAAAATAATTAAGATAAATCCTATTACCATTATAATATCAAATTGTAGACAAAAGGGAAACTAACATGTCTAAGCATTGGGGGCCAATGCTTTTCAGAGGGGGGGCATGTCAACTAAAACCCACAGTGGCCCGGTATATTTAGGATACTCGACCACTGTGCATTGTTGAGATTGCAACCCACTGTGCGCTATTCAGGGTCAAGTGCATTGCAATCTCAACACTTATTTGTGTATATATACTGGGCCAACTCAAGCAACAGCATCGAAGCCTGCCGCTCGATCAAACCATCAATAAGTGACTATCCTTGACCATCGTCAAGTGCCGCACTTAGTCTTCAGTTCTACAATAGGTGACTAGCCTTGACCATCGTCAAGTGACGCGCCTAATAACACGATAGCCCATTGCCCGAACAAGTTACAGACATGCTGGTTTCCCTACTAGGGTAATAATCAAGAAGAGACAATAGACGACCATTTTATAGACTCCAGACTTTCCTTGCTCTACCGCTACGACCCCCACGAAGAGAAACTTCGTGACAATATTTAATAATGAATACCTGATGATGGTACCGAAACGATGAAACGTCAGAATTACTATCTGATATGTTATCGAGCTTGAAAGCGGAAATAATAGTGTCAAATTAATTTTTCGCCGTCTAAAGGTAGGAAAAAATAAAAAACCGAAATGAGAATTTTTGAAAAAACCGGATTATCTTCTCAAATATTCGAGCGCTTGATAGTCATGTCCTCAGTATCACTTACCGTTGACAAAAACCCAACGGTGAGAAATACGTAGGTACCTACTTTTGTACATTTGACTTTTTTGTGTTATAAACGAACGCCAAAATATTGTTTCAAAAATAGTTGCAGACGTTAGGCTTTCACAAAATGTCACCAGTAGTTTTAGTTTGTGGTATTATTATTAGGAATCTGATCATCATAGGAACTTAAAATAATATTATTTCATGCTGTTCCAGCATGTTTTTTGTTTGTTTAATTTTTTCAGCACACACAGTCAGTTTCAGTAAATTGGAATAGTTATTTTCCTACGAGCGTGCGCAAAGTAGTACTTTGCGCACGCATTTTTGTGTGCAAAGTTACACTTTTCCGCACTAGTGCGGATAAGACTTTTATCCGCACTGGGTGCGGAAAAGTGTAACTTTTTAATTTTCTATTATTTTTTTTTGTTATGTAATTTTTAGTTGTAAGTATATTATAGTTCTTTCTTTAAAGTCGAATTAAAAATTATTAAATAAATTATCATATTTTTATTTTTGTTGTTATCTGATATGAAGCTCGTAGGAAAAATGTTGTTCCTAACAAGTGCGCAAAGTGCTTTTCCGCACGCAAGAACTTATCCGAACTCCGCTTCGCGTCGTTCGTCCAACTGTACTTGCGTGCGGAAAAGTATCACTTTGCGCACTTGTTAGGAAAATAACTATTTCCTAACAAGTGCGGAAAGTGTTACTTTCCTGCACGCGTCGGGAAAGACACTTTACGCATGAGTTAGGAACATTATTTTTTCTACGACCGTATAGATAAGTATACAAAAAAGTATGCATACTTATTTTCCAAAAATTATTTTATTTCAACAAGTATAAAATTTTAACTAAAAAGCTGATGATTATTATGAATGTTAATATTCTCTTCCTTATAGGTTTTCGCCCCCTTTCTCCTTACACCATGTAACAAAATGTTCGTATTGCTTTTCATACCTTATAGTCTGGATTTGGCAGGTAACAGCTCGGAATATACTTTATCTGCAGCCTTCAAAATGGCTTCTGGAAGTTCTTCGTTGGATCGGATTAATCCATTAAATATTGCTTTGATTCGGTTTAATTTAGAAAAAAGACTATACTGTCACTTCGAAGACGCTTTTAAAATTACTTTGACGTTTTAGTAACAATGACATGATACGGCTTGGTAATCATAGCAAATGATATTAAACCACCCGTTACAGGTTGGTTTGATAGTTGTTTTATGACATGACTTTAAAGAAAGGTACAGGGTTATATAATAGTTATTAATGATACTAGTTTGATATGAACACTATAATGAAACGTGTGCAACGTTAAACCACGAGGCATTAGCAGAGTGGTTTAATTGCACAAGTTTCATTAGGTAACACATTTAATCTACGATAGTGCAAATAGATTTTATTCGTCTAAATTTCATTGATATCAGATAACGTTTTCGTAATTTTTAAAATTTTCAGGTTTGTTGATGATATCGACTAATATGGACTAGTCGATATCATGGTAACCGCATTTTTTATTGTTTCAATTTCGATTTTGACAACGTCATTATTATTGCCGTCTAATTTTTTATTGTAGGTATGCAAAGTGGTGGCCAAAAACAATTTAAATATGGGAGATTCTGAATCCGAAAGTGTCCCTTCGGATGTCGAAATGTTTACAATAAATAAATGCAATCCGTTTTTCTAAGTAATAATAACAAATAAATAGTTTGCACCGACAATCTTTTTGTTTTTGTATCTTAACATTTGGATGTTATTATGAATTCATAATGGCACTGAGTGCTATTATGAAAGTCATAATAACTTCTAAAGTATAATGCTAAATACGTCATAATGGCACTGCCGTTGATTAAAATATCTTAATTATTTTATATTTAAAAAAAATTTAAAATACAACAAAAAGCTAGAAAAGAGGTAGATTTTATTAGATGGACTATTTCGGATTTCGTAAATACTTATTTACCTATTGTAACAATAGTTATAACTTCCGAGGTAAAAAACTTTCTATAATAAGGTCAAAATTTGCATTATTTTACTTTCCCGCACTAGTGTGTGTGTTTTGTTTCTAGCCACTCTTTTCGTATTTTTTTTTAATCGACGATAACGATTAGTCTAGTCAGTCTCGCGTACGCCATTTTGTTCGCCGAGCAAAGCAGCCAGCAAAGCCGCCGAGTCTTGTCCTTAAAGCGTTAGAACGTCGTCATCGTTCATTATTATTGATGCCATGGCTGGCTGAGACTAAGAGGTGTGGTAGATTCACTTAAACGTGTGGAAGGTTGACAGTATATCCAGCGACATTGACAGTCCTCTAGTTAGACTGTTTATCTAACAAGATAGTCTGTTGCCGGTTGCCGCCTTCATAGTGCCACTTTTGCCATCGTACTGAGAAAAAAGCCTTCTTTTAAGTTTTTAAGTTACAGAAATAAATAGTATTTCATCCACAGAAAAGGTTTGATATTAGAGTTTGGTGTCTACGTTACACCTTTTTATTTTAGACGCCCTAAATACAATAAATTATTTATATTTTAATATTACCTAAATAGTACGGCACGCCAATGGGCACTAGATAGTCTAGTGGTTAGAAACACATCATTAGTAGGATTAACTGGCTTTGTGGTTACGCGACGCTGTCACATACACAACAGTAAAAAAGGCATTGTTACTTTCTTGATAATGGTTTAAAGCAGTATCGGTACAAGGCGTAAACAATCCGATTGAGTCGTTTACTAGCCACAGGGGTCCATTTATAATCCTCTTCTTTCGAGTGGTTACAGCTACATTTCTAAAATATAATGTCTACGTGATATTTAATTCCACATTTCGGTGTTGGTTAAAAATTATACTGCTGATTTAATTATATACCATAGGATTAAAATTATTTGCATCAAAGAGGGCTTGGATTAAAAAACGTAGGGCTTGGTTTAGATCACAATGATATGGGGACGATATATCTAACCAAATGTAGGTTAACATTTTGTCAAATTCATATTATGACATGATAATAGGCCAAACTAATGAGTAGGTAATAAACTAAGTAGACAAATACAAATTTATTTTTGTTGGGATAGGCGTCTTATACAATTTGTTGGCGTAGGTACGAGATTTCACGAACGTTTGGAACAAGTTCTTCTGTTCTTACAGATGGTCTTCCTGCTCCTTTTTTGTGTTGTATAGAACCTGTTTCCTTAAACAAAGCCACGCTTCTTTACAGGCAATGTTAAAAATCCCCGGCAATAAAAGCAACGTTAGGAAAATGTTCGTGACAATCGTCCATGCACAAACCCGGATTGTATTGCCACTCACCATTTACTCTAACCCCGTTTCGAAAATACGCCTTAACCATGAATGTTTTGTGCTGTTCCGTAAAGCCCATTGTGTGAATTGTTCAAGAAATTGGAAAAATTAACGATGAATCAAATTACTTGTAACGACTGTCAAAGATGACGGAATAACTGATTGATTGTTAATTCAGGTAGTTACTGACACCCAGCAGGTATTAAGCTCTACGGCTAAGCATTACGTCCTTAGATGCATGCAAGGCCCTCTTTAATGCAAATAATATTTGCTTCCACGGACATACTGGGTGTTTCTCAGTTCACCCCTATAACTTTTTTATATTTATAGATATTAAAATGAAATTTTGAGATTATTCATAAAATATGAGTAGCATAATTTTCAATTTGTGAGCACTTCCGGTTTGACCCGAAGTGCCCTTGACTTTGGTATTTTAATGGAACGATGGTGGTTCACTAGGATATTTAAAACGAGCATTTTTTTCCAACAATTTGATACCATACACTCCTAGTCTATTTTAAAATTGACAATGAAAAATTGGCCTTAAATCCCAATCGCAAATTTAAAAGCGGTATGCATTATTGCCGCCCTCTCTTTTCTAAAGAAATATAAAGGCAGCTTTGAAAAACAATGGATTGGTTTTGAAAAGCAATATGGCTTTAATTTAAAGATGTAATGTCATTAGTTTATAAAACATACAATACATACAATCTTGCGGTTTCAGAAGAATTTTTCTGGCCTGCACTCCAAAAATTAGGAGCATATCAATTTGTTCATTTCTAGTTAAACTAACCATTTTATCTGATTTACAAGGTAAGTAAGTAAGTAAGTAAGTAACCATATACTGGTTTTCAACACCATTCCATTATTTTTCAAGGCCGCCTTTATATTTCTTTAGAAAAGACAGGGCGGCAATAATGCATAACGCTTTTAAATTTGCGATTGGGACTTAAGGCCAATTTTTTCTTGTCAATTTTAAAATAGCATAGGAGTGTATGGCATCAAATTGTTGGAAAAAAATGCTACTTTTAAATATACCTATCCTAGTGAACTACCATCGTTCCATTTGGAAAAATGGAGTAAACGTCAAAAAAACAAAATTTCATTTTTTAAACGCTTGTGAAACTTAAAAAGTCAATTATTATGACATAATTTTAATTTTCATATACTACTTGACTATAAATTAACAGATTTAATTAATTTGTAGCACTCTAGATTGAAAATAAAAAATAAAGATAAAAATGTTATAACACGTCAAAAAATGACAAATGAGGTGTCATTTTACTCAGAATGTTATGCTGAATCCTAATAAGTAAAAATATATCAGATGTCCTATTTAAAATTCCAAAGTCAAGGTCACTTCCGGTCAAACCGGAGAGCTAACAAATTGAAAATTATGCCAATAAATGCAGACTCATCTCTTATGCATAATCTCAAAATTTCATTTTAATATCTATAAATATAAAAAAGTTATAGGGGTTAACGTCATTTGAGAAACACCCGGTATACAGGGCCCTGCAATAGTGCGTCAGGCTTCCATAGCTCCTATACGAATTGAGTCAGGAATTTTAGTCATAATATGCTGACTTATACTGTAGCAAGGAAGTATGTGATCGCTAATTTTGGTGTTTTATTAAGCCTTAACCCAACTGATATGTTTCTTTAGGTAAGAACTTCTACACCATTTTATTTTTTATTATGATTTCCTTACTTTATTTTCTCAAAATAAACATCACTGGTGATAGTCTGGTGTAAAATACCTATAGATATAATGAATCGGTCATTTGAGAAAGACCATAAGTCAAAAACGTAAAATGTTGGGGAATTAAAAAAAAACTTTCTTAAACTTATGGGGTTTCTTAAGTAAAGCAGATTTTGACTCTTAAAAATTAAATACAAGGAGTGGTACGACTTATGGGATTTCTCGTTGGAATGTGCGCCGAAGTGTTGGCAATAGGATTCCGCCATTTTTTGAATATGTCAAAATTGTGACTTATGGGCTTTCTCAAAAGACCGATTCAAATAGTATTATAGTATATAAAATAAGGCCATCAACTCGCCATATTAATTTTTCCTTTTATTCTTTAAAATTAGTTACCTATACCCAGAGGTAATTGGCTGAAAAGGTCACTGTCACTACAGAGATTTAATTTGGTTAAAGAAATCTAATAAAAACTTAAATATAATAGGGAATACGTCACTGAGGGCTAATCATAAAAAAGGAGCCCAGAGAAAGGTAATTTAGTAGTAGCTAGGTAGACTAGCAAAGAAAAGAGTAATATTTTCTGACAAAAAAACATTCCAATGAGAGATGAAAGAAAATACCCATAACACTAATCAAAGTTGAAATATTTTGATTAATATTTGGGGCTGCATTATTAGTTCTAGAGGCCCAGGAGTTTTGCAAATTGTTCAAGGATGACTACCGTCTGTTGTTTATTGAAATATTCTTCTTCGCGTCATAATTCCATCGGTTAGAGTGATATATGGAGATGATTACATATTCCATCACGACAATACACCAATCCACAGAGGAATAATTGTTAAAAAATTCACCCAAGAAAACAACGTTTACGTCTTACCGCGGAGTTTAATTCTATTGAGAACGTTTGGGCAGAAATGGCAAAATATATGTAGGGCTGTAGGGGCATGATCTTAGACCGAGAAGACCTCTGACAGAAGATACTTGAAGCATGGAATCGAATAACTCCAGCATTTACAAGAAATTTGGTATTAAGCATTCCAGGTCGCGTCGTCTACAAGCCGTCATCTAGAGTAACGAAATATTATTATTTTTCATTGTTCTTTTTATTTATTTTCTTCAAATATTATATTCTATTTAGCGTTGTAAAATTTTCGAAAATATTTTTTTGGAAATATTTTAAACAAATTAAAAACTTAGAGACTCAAAAAAACCAAACATTAATAAAAATATATAATCGAAAAAATAGAAAGAAAATACATAAAAACAAATAAAAAGTTAGGGAAAACAAACAAAGAATACAGTCAAATTCGTTAAAAAAAATAACCAAGAAATAAGTCGAGCAAGAGGCATATCTTCATCGCTGTCATCATCACCTTCAATATCATATTCAGCATCAATGTCTTCTTCATGAGAGTCAACTCCCTCTAAATCTTCAACGGGGTCAAAAATAATAAAGGATCTATTGCCACCTTTTATTTTTTTTTTAAGTTTTCGTTGTGGGACACGTAGATTAGTTTAGCTGCTCTGTTGTTGGTAAGCATGTTTCCCTCTTTGTATGATAAAAACGGTGTTCAGTGGCTGCTGAAGATGCTAGCATCATCAAAATCCGTGACGCTACCTTTCCTAATGAAAATGATTCCACCAGGAGACTGGGCTGTCAACACTACTTTTCTTACAAAATTATTGCCAAACAATTTGCCGCTTCTACAACGGCAATTTGGTATTTCGTCAATCAATTAAAATCAAGCCAATTTTGTACCCAGTAGCTTTTTAAATCAGTGATTATACAGGGTCATGCACCTCACCTCCCGACTTCTATAGCTCACTTAGTAATTAAGTTAGGATTTTGATATTTTGCAGACCTTACCTCTATCTTAGGGCGCATTTCAGGAAAAGATTTTTTTTCATACAGGGTGTTCCAAAAAAGTGTGACATCATAACGATGTATTTTTTTAAATTATATGCCATATGCTCATACTTAATTGGGTGCCTCCTATAGTTACCCTAAAATTTTATTGAAATCGATTCAGTATTATAAGCGAAAAAAAATAAAAACTGAAAAATATCATTAATTTGTGTTGGGCTACATGCTTGGTGAAACTGTGGTTCCATTGCACAGGAAGAAAAAATAATAACTACTTATTATGTTTCTCAAATTTAATCAGCTTCCTGACACGTGTTTCGTACCTCTCGGGTCATTTTCAAAGGAGTATAAATTCTACGTGACATTACAAAGGTATTTATATCGTTATGGTAACTATAAACATGTCATAAAATTAAGATTAGAAGATTGAATGGTCAACTGTGGGTTTTCCAAATTTATTAAAGGTACAGATACATATTTAGTCCTAAATAAGTGTGCTATTAAGAATTAGCACCTGAAGGTATTTCGGTTTGATTATTCACAACATTACATTTGTTCTTTATGGCTTTTTTGATAGCTATTGTTTCTAGTAGATTTAGTTTTCTGCTTTTATTGTGTATGTATATGGGTTTTATGTTGTTAGAGATTGAGTGATTGTCTTTAATGCAGTGATCAGCTAACCCTGTTTTATTTTGTTTTTTTAAAATATATGTTTTGTGTTCTTTAAGCCTGGTGTCAAAATTTCTACCTGTTTGTCCAATGTAGATAGCATCGCAGTTATCACATTCTATTTGGTAGACCCCACTTTGTAGAAGTTTGTTTTTAGTTTCTATTTTAGCATTGGATATGTGTTTGTGTAAGTTGTTTTTATTGACTTGTATAGAAATGATATTAAGGTTTTTAAGTTTTTTGGAGATTTTTTGGCTTGTGTTGCCTGTATATCTTATTGAACAGTATTTGTCCTTAATGGGAGTGGGATGTTCTTTGTAAAGAAGTTTTTTTGTTTTTTTTCTTTGTTTTTTCTTTATTATTTGGTCTATGATTTTTGTTGGGTAACCGTTGTTTGTGGCTATAGTTTTTATGATGTCTAATTCTTGTTTGCATTGGATGTCTGAGAGAGGAATGTTAACTAGTCGGTGTACTATACTATTGAATGCAGCTAGTTTTGTTTGTTAGGGGTGCTTTGAGTCTGCGGGTATGACTATATCTGCGGTAGTTGGTTTTCTATAAATTTGGTAGGTTAATTGATTTTGTTGGTTTTTCATTATTGTGAGGTCTAGGAAATTGAATGAGTTGTCAGTTTCTTTTTCTATAGTAAATTGTATTCTTTGGTTTAGACTGTTAAGAAGATTGAGAAATTGGTGTAATTGTCGGTCCGTACCTGTCCAAACACAAAACACATCGTCGACATACCTACGCCAAACATGTATGTTTTTAATTAGGGGATTTTTTATGTTAAATAATTTGTTTTCGAAATATGACACAAAAAGTTCAGTTAACAAAGGTAATAAGGGGGTGCCCATCGGTAGTCCCTCCTTTTGTAAGTAAAATTTGTCATTGAACCTGAAATAGCATTGGTTTATGCAAAGGTTGGTTAGCGCAGTTATTTCATCTATATTAACTGCGGTGTGGCTATTGGATAGATTGTTGAGTATAATGTTTTTTAGTTCGACTATTGGTATTGAAGTGAATAGGCTCTTAACATCGAAGGAAACTAGGACGGAGTTGCTGGGGATTTTAATATTTTTGGTTTGTTCTATAAATTCGAAAGTGTTTTTTTATTGCATATTTCGAGGAACAATTAATTGATGATTTTAGGGAGATAGTTATTAAGAAACTGGCATAATTTGTATGAGGGGGCATTGATATAGGTGACTACTGGTCTTATGGGTATATTGGATTTGTGTAGTTTAGGTTGTCCGTACAGGACCGGAGCTGTCGGGTTCATGACTTTTAATTTGTACGTTTCATTGTTAGGTCCTGGTAATATATTGTTGATTGTTTTAATTTCTTTAATTATTTCGTTTTGAAAGGAAATTGTCGGGTCTTTCTTAAGTTGTTCGAAGTTATTTTCTCGAATGAAATTATTGACTTTTGTTATGTAATCTGTTTTATCTAAAATAGTTACAGTGTTACCTTTATCTGCTTTACATATTATAAGTTCATTATTATGGCATTTATTTTTAATTGATTTAATTATTTTAGTTTGGAAATTTTGACAGTTATTTTCATTTTGAGATTTTTTAAAGTTTTTATGAATGATTTGTAATAGGAAATTTTTGTCTTGTTCTGAAATGTCGTTTATTTTACTTACGGCTAATTCAGTGTCTATTGCGAGCATTTCGTAATCGCCACGTTTACTATCAACATTGGGACACTATTTGAGGCCTTTTTTTTGAGAAGTCTGTCTATCTATATTGGACAAACAGGTAAAAATTTTAACACCAGGCTTAAAGAACACAAAACATCTATTTTAGAAAAACAAAATAAAACAGGGTTAGCTGATCACTGCATTAAAGACAATCACTCAATCTCTAACAACATAAAACCCATATACATACACAATAAAAGCAGAAAACTAAATCTACTTGAAACAATAGCTATCAAAAAGCCATAAAAAACAAATGTAATGTTCTGAATAATCAAACCGAAATACCTTCAGGTGCTTCCCTAGTTCTTAATAGCACACTGATTTAGAACTCAATATGTATCTGTACCCTTAATAAATTTGGAAAACCCACAGTTGACCATTCAATCTTCTAATCTTAATTTTATGACATGTTTATAGTTACCATAACGATATAAATACCTTTGTAATGTCACGTAGAATTTAGTATCTTCTTGTACTCCTTTGAAAATGACCCGAGAGGGCCGAAACACGTGACAGGAAACTGATTAATTTTGTGAAACATGACAAGTAGTTATTATTTCTTCTTCCTGTACAATGGAACCACAGTTTCACCAAGCATGTAGCCCAACACAAATTAATTATATATTAAACGCTAGTGACGCGAGATTGGCTACAATGTACAAGAAAACACTACGAAAATTCAAAATGTGTAACCAACACATATGGTTTTTCACAACATGCCTAAAAAACCAAGTAGCACCCACATACATGAAAATTAGATGCCACCATCAGCCAAGCGAGCCTTACAGACTGCCACCAACACTTGGATCCAACTTGAAAACCGGAAATGGTACACCAGCAGATTTAACCTAGGTGAGCACTTGAATGTTATACACACAGAACTTTTAAAACGATTAGACAACATTACTTTTGATGAAATCACCAAAAATATCATAGAAATAGTTAACGAACAAATTCACCAACATTATTTAAACCAGAATAAAAAACTCACAAAATTAATACAACACAAAAACACTATCCAATCCAAAACTATTACACAACAAACACAAACCACCAACACAAACTTTTATCCTAGGGTCAAAAATTTTTCTACCACAGACTTTACTGCAAACGATTATAAGCTTCTCGAAAAAGGCCTCAAATATTGTCCCAATGTTGATAGTAAACGTGGCGATTACGAAATGCTCGCAATAGACACTGAATTAGCCGTAAGTAAAATAAACCACATTTCAGAACATGACAAAAATTCCCTCTCACAAATCATTCATAAAGACTTTAAAAAATCTCAAACTGAAAATAACTGTCAAAATTTTGAAACTAAAATAATTAAACCAATTGAAAATAAATGCCATAATAATGAACTTATAATATGCAAAGCAGATAAAGGTAACACTGTAACTATTTTCGATAAAACAGATTACATAACAAAAGTCAATAATTTCATTCGAGAAAATAACTTCGAACAGCTTAAGAAAGACCCGACAATTTCCTTTTAAAACGAAATAATTAAAGATATTAAAACAATCACCAGTATATTACCTAACAATGAAAGGTACAAATTAAAAGTCATGAACCCGACCGCTCCGGTCCTGTACGGACAACCTAAACTACACAAATCCAATATACCCATAAGACCAGTAGTCACCTATATCAATGCCCCCTCATACAAATTATGCCAGTTTCTTAATAACTATCTCCCTAAAATCATCAATAATTGTTCCTCGAAATATGCAATAAAAAACACTTTCGAATGTATAGAACAAACCAAAAATATTAAAATCCCCAGCAACTCCGTCCTAGTTTCCTTCGATGTTAAGAGCCTATTCACTTTAATACCAATAGTCGAACTAAAAACATTATACACAACAATCTATCCAATAGCCACACCGCAGTTAACCCTACAGTGGTCGATACATTTTTTGCGACACGAGTGGTCGCTGCGGACTGATGTTCCGCAATGGTTTTTGATGGATATTATTATGTTAATAACAAATTGTTAAAAAATAGATAAAAAAACACTCTTTTATGTTTTCAAAAGTTTATTAAGGCAAACAAAAAGGGGTTTATATACTCAATAATTAAAAAAACTCAGATTAACAGTATTAAATAGACAAAAATGTGATTTTTAGTTTTCAGTCGCTGCGGAATGTTACTCCGCAAAATGAAATTACTCAAAAAAATGTTCACCTATCAAGCACTCCACTAATACTGATTCTTTAGGACGGTATCGTCAAAAGGTACCGGGAGCATGAGCGTGGCGGGAGTCCGAATAGGTGCGCAATCGTAAAATAATTAAAGCTGCGGAGCTACAGTCCGCTAGCGACCACTGTATGGTTAATATAGATGAAATAACTGCGCTAACCAACCTTTTCATAAACAAAAGCTATTTCAGGTTCAATGGCAAATTTTACTTACAAAAGGAGGGACTACCGATGGGCTCCTCCTTATCACCTTTGTTAACTGAACTTTTTATGGCATATTTCGAAAACAAATTATTTAACATAAAAAATCCTCTAATTAAAAACATACATTTTTGGCGTAGGTATATCGACGATGTGTTTTGTGTTTGGACAGGTACGGACCGACAATTACACCAATTTCTCAATCTTCTTAACAGTCTAAACCGTAGAATACAATTTACCATAGATAAAGAAACTGACAACTCAATCAATTTCCTAGACCTCACAATAATGAAAAACCAACAAAATCAATTAACCTACCAAATTTATAGAAAACCAACTACCACAGATATAGTCATACCCGCAGACTCAAAGCACCCCCAACAAACAAAACTAGCTGCATTCAATAGCATGGTACATCGACTAGTTAACATCCCTCTCTCAGACATCTAATACAAACAAGAACTAGATATCATAAAAACTATAGCCACAAACAACGGTTACCCAACAAAAATCATAGACCAAATAATAAAAAAAAAAACAAAGAAAAAACACACAAAAACTTCTTTACAAAGAACATCCCACTCCCATTAAGGACAAATACTGTTCAATAAGATATACAGGAAACACAAGCCAAAAAATCTCCAAAAAACTTAAAAACCTTAATATCATTCCTATACAGGTCAATAAAAACAACTTACACAAACACATATCCAATGCTAAAATAGAAACTAAAAACAAACTTTTACAAAGTGGGGTCTACCAAATAGAATGTGATAACTGCGATGCTATCTACATTGGACAAACATGTAGAAATTTTGACACCAGGCTTAAAGAACAAAAAACATCTATTTCAAAAAAACAAAATAAAACAGGGTTAGCTGATCACTGCATTAAAGACAATCACTCAATCTCTAACAACATAAAACCCATATACATACACAATAAAAGCAGAAAACTAAATCTACTACTTAGAAACAATAGCTATCAAAAATTCACAGATCTTGCACCTTACGCAAGCATCCTTTGTATTGAAAATACCTGACACAGCTTTAAAATTTTAATGACCTATGTCATGTAATTAAAGCCCACATTCTAATTTGGATTTTGTCCCATTACGTTTGGGACACCCTGTATATTAATTAAAACATATTATAAATAATCCCAAAAAAACGAAACAAAAATAAAAGTTTGACACCCTTTATCTTGGTTGTTATCAATTTTGGGATAATGCAAGTTTAAATAAATCGCGTTATTTCGCCTTAAGGAGCCTGCTGTTGCTCTGTGTCCCATTACGTTTGGGACACCCTGTACATTCACTAAAACATATTATATTAAATGTATGGTTTTATTTCTAAGAATAATTAATATAAATTTGTTTATAAACAATAATATTCACATAGCAGACCAACCAAGGTGAACTATAAATAATCCCAAAAAAACGAAAACAAAAATAAAAGTTTGACACCCTTTATCTTGGTTGTTATCAATTTTGGGATAATGCAAGTTTAAATAAATCGCATTATTTCGCCTTAAGGAGCCTGCTGTTGCTCTGTGTCCCATAACGTTTGAGACACCCTGTATATTAACTAAAACATATTATATTAAATGTATGGTTTTATTTCTAAGAATAATTAATATTAATTTGTTTATAAACAATAATATTCACATAGCAGACCAACCAAGGTGAACAATTGCCTTATATTCAATCGGTCATATTGTCTAAGCCTACTTATGCTATGTTTTTAAATTATACTTATTTACCCAAGCGTTCAAAATAGACCATGAAGATTTTCATGAGATAGGTAGGGGTGCAAAATATAACCAATCACCCGGTACAATAACATTTTCTGAGAAATCAATAATAAAAAAATTATCCCATTTGTTAACTAAATTTTGGCGGACCCTGTAATATGCAATTATTGTGCTCCAACTTTTTGCCTCCCGCTTTTTTTTTCGATATAATATTCCGATTTAAATAACGTGAACTTACCTTAGTTATAACTTATCTCAATAAAACACTTTTTAACAAAGTTACTATGGCGTTCTTTAAAACACAAACTAAACTAAACATTATTCATTATTTACTTGCCGACTTTACGCTGATTCATATTTATATTTCTACCAAGTATTATCAGAGTATTATGTTACAAGACCGATCTAGATATTGCGCTGTTGGCCGCGACAGACGGCAGAGCGACATCGACATGAGCGACATCGACATGCAATGCAAAGTTTGCGTAAACACGATCCTAATAGTATTTTCAATACTAAAAAGCCATAAAAAACAAATGTAATGTTGTGAATAATCAAACCGAAATACCTTCAGGTGCTTCCGTAGTTCTTAATAGCCACTTATTTAGTACTAAATATGTATCTGTACCTTTGTTAAATTTGGAAAACCCACAGTTGACCATTCAATCTTCTAATCTTAATTTTATGACATGTTTATAGTTACCATAACGATATAAATACCTTTGTAATGTCACGTAGAATTTAGTATCTTCCTGTACTCCTTTGAAAATGACCCGAGAGGGCCGAAACACGTGTCAGGAAACTGATTAAATTTGTGAAACATATAATATGTAGTTATTATTTTTTCTTCCTGTGCAATGAAAAATATCAGTTTTGCACCACTGGTTTTAAAAATTAATAAAAAATAAAAGTAATGCTTCGTTAATAAAATTATACAAAGGAACTTATTAAATAAAGTCTTACAGCCTTGTTAACCAAGTTTGATTATTACGAATGATACAGGGTGTTCAAAGTTTAGTGTCAAACTTTGCAAACTTTAAAGCAATTTATTTTTCTTATTTCAAATAGGAACCCCTGTATATTTTAATGTCATTCGATGCAGAATTAAAAATCAAACATTTATCCTAATTACAACCCTATTGCAATTTCGAACGCAACAAGATTTATTTGCAGAAAAATAATTTGATCAACTATTCCTACAGTCATTATTATGAATAAATAGCGAAGGTGGCTTTGAAAACAATTTATTGGTATTAAAGTTTATTAAAGTGACAAGAGACCATTTTGACTTTAGTAATCTTAAAGTTTCAAATATATATTGTTAAATTGTTAGTAATTATTAACTGGAAATGATAATCGTGGAGATGGTTATCCTTTAAAATTCGTTGAACTGTTCTTTCGCTTACATCTACAGCATCAGCGACTGCTTGTTGACTAACTGAAGAACTGATAGATCACAGCAAATTGATTTTCTTCAGTTCGGACCGGTTTATATCTCACTGGTTTGGGGTTGTTTACATTTGCCGTTTGTGCAAACCTATCTTAATATGTTTTGCAGGCTCCCTTGTCTGGATGTCGTCGTTCCGGATAATGCTGTGCGCAAACTCGGCTTGCCAAAAAGAGTTCTTTTTGCATGCTCCCTTGGTTGTAGTCCATCACAAAAAACAATAATTATAAAGTACTTATAACAGCTTAAATAATTATTAACATTATTTGAAACTTTTAGATTACTAAAGTCAAAATAGTTTCTTGTCACTTTAATACCAATAAATTGTTTTTCAAGGCCACCTACGACATTTATTCATAATAATGACAGTTGCAATAGTTGATAAAATGAGTTTTCTGCAAATAAGTCTTGATGCGTTAGAAGTTGCGATAGGGTTGTAATTAGGACAAACGTTTGATTTTTAATTCTGCATCGAATGACATTTAAATATACAGGGGTTCCTATTTGAAATAAGAAAAGTAAATTGCTTTAAAATTTGCAAAGTTTGACACTAAACTTTGGACACCCTGTATAGTTCGTAATAATTAAACTTGGTTAACGAGACTGTTAGACTTTATTAAATAAGTTCCTTTGTATAATTTTATTAACGAGGCATTACTTTTATTTTTTATTAATTTTTAAAACCAGTGGTGCAAAACTGATATTTTTCAGTTTTTTTTTTCGCCCATTATAATACTAAATCGATTTCAATAAAATTTTAGGGGTATGTAGGTAACTATAGGAGGCATCCGAATAAGTAAGAAAATATATGGCATGTAATCTGAAAAAATATATCCTTATGACGTCACTTTTTTTTTGAAAAATAATATTTTCCTGAAATGCGCCCCAAGATACAGGTCAGGTCTGCAAAATATCAAAATCCTAACTTAATTACTAAGTGAGCAATAGAAGACAGGAGGTGAGGTGCAGGACCCTGTATACAGAGTGTGTGGTAAAAAAATATTATTATGGTCACCTTTTCAACTAACCAAATTAACTGTATTTTTAAACCACTCTGTATATCGCAACTAAGATTTGGGTATAGGGTTGAAATCCCCTTAGTATTATTTAACTGTCCACCAACTTAATATTTCAGAGTTAAAAAATATCAATTTTTTTTAATATCGTTTTTTGTCAAAAAAATGGGAATTTAGTTATTATTTTAGAAACGGTAAGAGATAGGTATAAGATATCGTTAAAGAAAGTTGTTAGAAAATTAATAGGAGGTTTAAAACGAGTTGTAAATATTTTTTCCAATATTTCCGAGACACGTTCGAAAATCTCCAATATTTCAAGTAGAAACACGACTTCTATTATATAGGACAAGAGACAATGGCTTTATTTTACTTATTACCCATTGTATTGTATTACGTAAAAATTTTGATTTTTCTTCTGTAAGAGTATTTTTTGGCCTTAATGCTACATACGTTCGACGCGACGCAAAATAATTACATTTTGCTCCCTGAGGGGGTTCCCCTGGCATGTGAATGTTTTAATAAGGAACTGCTGTTGATAACTTTTGTTACGATAGGGGTGTGGTGAACTGCTAGTGTTATGATGGTTGGCTCTTGGTCAAGCAGGTTACCATGGTCAAACTCAGGTTTACCACTAATTACGTCCTTACCCGTCTATAGACGGGCATAGCAGATTTTTTAAGATGGTTATGCATTTATGAGTTAGTTGGTGTAATAAGCGGGTTTTGTATATTCCACAATAACTTCTATATCGTCATACTTATTTCCGTTATATTTTTTAAAGTTTAGTTTTAAAGATCCGCATAATCATATATTTTATTAACACCAATAAATATAAGTATTGAAGAAGTAAAATGAAGTGTTTATTTAAAAGGAGAGAAATAAGACACTTTAAGTCTTCCTCCACTGGTATATTAAAATATAAAGTTTTATTAAAGGGTAAATTCTCTACATGTTTCGAATTCACCATTAGGAGAATAGAATAAGGAATATAAGAAATACAATAGGTGAGATGATGGAAAGGTCGAGTTAGGTATTTGGAGAAACTTAAAACATAATGATAGACCTAACGAGAGGCCATTCGTAAAGTATAAACAGAAACCGAGTCAGAAAGTTATCACAGCAGTAAGTTATGTGTCAATGTAGAAGTATCTGTAATAAAGAGAGTTGTCTTCTTAGAACTGTCAACTCCAGTTCACATTAAAAACTTTTTAAACATTAATTTCTAATTAAGCAATGTGGAGATCCAAGATGTTAAACTATTATTACTTCTACTATTAAACTTCTACTTCTACTATTAAACAAAGGATGACAATGATTACATGACAAAAAAAAAGTTATAACATCTACTGCTTTTCAAATTTTATATATAATTTTCTCTCCTCACACTTACAGTACCTCACATAAAATTATATCTTTATTAGCCCCTTTAATTGGTCAATTGAATCGACCTCCCTTACTCAATTCTTTCTGTTCCTTCTTCACAACAATCAGCTGATTTCTCTCTTTATTACAAATACTTCTACATTGACACATAACTTACTGCTGTGGTAACCCTGATTCGGTTTCTGCTTATACTTTACGAATGACCTCTTGTTAGGTCTATCATTATGTTGAAGTTTCCATTTCCTTGTATAGCTCCGTTTGGATTGTTTACACCTATTGTGTTTCTTATATTCCTTATTATATTTTCCTGATGATGAATGCATATACATTCGAAACGTAGAGAATTCACCCTTCAATAAAACTTTATTTTAATATACCAGTGGCCAGTGGAGAAAGACTTATAGTGTCTTATTTCTCTCCTTCCTAATACATATCTATTTATAGAGGCACTGATCCTTTTCTTGCAACTTTCTACTCTACATCAAAAAATTTTGGAAAACATTTGGTGTTATGAGCTCCATATACAACTTCCCAATTAAGGTTTAAAAAACTAACTATTGTACGCTATATATTGCCACAAGAAAGATGACAAATCTAAGGCAAAAAACTGTAAAGCCTAATGAGAATCCCTGCAGAAACCAACAATAAACAAGATAATCTTTTCTTTGTACCGCCTTAGAAGCGATAAGCTGGCTGATAAGCCTACCTTTGATGTTACATTTAAAAACATGTAAATAAAGATTTCTGTAATGTAATATACCGACAAAATATAATAGTTTAAGTTGCAATTGTTAGGTTTAGTCCAATACGCTTTTAAATTTGTGCAGAAATAAAAATGGCACACTCTATTGTTAATTTTATACCTATAGGCAGACGCACAAAACTTGTCTTTATAAATGTATCTGTTTACCAAACAGAAGATTAGGAGCTTTGTAATTCTGAAAACCTAAATGTGGATTTTAAGATTAACGCTTTTTGTATGTAGACCTAACTTAGTTGAATAACCAGATTTGTATAAAATAACTTACAAGAATTTAAGGCCTTATCCACGAATATTTTTAAAATGATAAGCAAACTCCTAGATAAATGTACTTTTTCAGTAACTAGTTTTTAGAATCTTGAATATACTGAAAAAATATTTAAATAAAATGCGCTCCCTGATGAAAAAACAGGCAGATACCTAACACCCGCTTGACACAAGTCAGAGAAAACCAGCCATTTGATAGCAGCTTAAGGCATTCAGCGCGACGTCCTTCCACCTTTTCTTTTATAGCTATTCTTTTCCATTTGGGTTATCGAAACAAATATATAATTCGGCCGCTCAATTGGCAAATAAAATAATTTTATTTTCTTTCGCTGGAATGTTGTGGAACAGTCTAGGAAGCTTTTTATTATTGGAATGTATTTTCAATAGATTCTAATTCAGGATATGCACTGATATTCTACTGAGGAAACATCCGTAAATCGACAATGTCAAACCAAAACGGCGTAGGAGCCTTTTTTTAACGCGATCTCAAACATGCGAAGATGGGTATAGATCTGAATATAATTAAGATTTAATAATTTGATATAAGAACAAATAATTCCACTACTTTGGAAGATATTGGGAAATATACAATAAGAATAGATAAATAAAATATTTTTGGTGTGATTAAAATGAAACATCATTAATGCATTAATGAGCAATTAATTTATTTTGAAACAGGTAGGTACTCGCTATAAGTTCTTGCCTGCCTCGCTTTTTTACTTTGGTGTAGGTAACCTATACCTACATTAGCACAGATTGATGTTTGATATAAGCAACTCCACCCAAGAATTTTATAAACTTTTAACATATTTTATAAATCCCCCCACTCACGTAAGTAAGACCTTGCTCGTTGGGTCAGAATTCCAACAAAAGATGTTAATTGTTTTAAATTACCGAAGTTAAAAAACTTACATTTGCCAAAGTTATTTCTGTGTTTTGTTTTCAGAAACCTTACTAAAAAATTGACTGCATCAACGCAACGACCATTTTCATACTGCAGCTCATAACCTGAACCATATAGACGTCTGCTGCCTTTTGTCCACACTGGTGGAAAAGAAAGTTTAAGTAAGCTGCTGCTATTCACCCAAAACCCAGGCTGCTTTAGTAAACCATCATTAGATATAAGAAATATCTGGAAACCTTTGTTAGATGGATGTAATCTTAGGATAAGATCGCGTGCCAACTGAACGCATGACTGCACCCACCTCAGTTATGCTTTAGTGCACCTAGCTAGTATAAATAGTCCTGTAGTTACTTTACTTATTTAGTATTCACCTGAAGACGACTGGAGATACTTACCAGTTGAAACGTTGTGATTTAAAACAAATAAAGAAAATGGAAGTCCAAAACTCTTTCACCATTGAACATAACAAGTACTTAGTTATTATTTTTTCTTCGTGTGTAATGGAACAACAGTTTCACGAAGCATGTAGCCCAGCAACACAAATTAATTATAGTTAGTAACGTAGACCCAAAAATGGTGATTATAAAATTGTATCGTTATGATGCAATTTATTTATACGGCAACCTTTCTAAACTTGTATGTAAGCTAACATAAAAATAAAAATTTCATTTCGACCAGGAATTTAATTTCTTTGTCAATGGAACCCTTGCTTTAACAGTTTTTGACTTACGTAAAGTAAGTATTTAATTTTTTGTTAATGACAACACTACTTCAGTTAGGTACGTGGACCTAAAAATGGTGTTTATAGATTTTGTTTTCATTAGTTTCTACAATAAACAGCTTCGCCGATGTGTATAATCGAGTGTATAATTGTTCAATTATTATTCCAGCCTACCATGTAGGTAATTATTTCTTTTTATCGATTATTAAATTGACTTACACTTGCATAAGCAGTATTCCAATATTTTTATATATGTAAATAATGTAAGTTTAACTAAATGACATTTTTACATATTTAATATTACAAGCTAATCTTAATAAGATATCGTTGGGCAGACAAGTAGTGCTACTGATTTGTGCCAGACGTAATATAACAATATGTACACTGTTAGAAATCCTGGACGTGAGAATCAAAAAAATTTATAATCAATTAAAATAAATCAAATTTAACTTAAAATGTATAGTTATTTTAACTCTTTTGTGTTTAGTAAAAATTAGATTTTAAGAACTAACTTTTCTAGAAGTCGTTTTAACATAACAGCTAACTAAAATTAACATGCAATTCTTTTACGGTTCAAATAAATCAAATACTAGTAACTTTGATAAAGTTTATAATCATTATCAATATCTTTTTTAGTTAAAATTTTAAAAGAAGTTAATACTAACATAAAAAATGTGTCAAATTAACTAATTAAGTTGTAATTTTTACTGCACAATAAAATCAGATTAATGTCAAAATAGTAATAACATATTTTATGAGTTACTGATTGACTGAAGCGGTTTTAGTTAAATTGACAAAAAAACGGGAATGGACTTTCTGGGACATAAAAAAAAAAGTTAAATTTGATTCTTTTGTTTTAACAGTGTAGTACCTCAGTTACCTACTGATAATTTAGGCTCATTTTAACATTTTTTTTTCACTGAGTAGATTCGAAGTGTATTTTATATCTACTATTGAAGAGTAATTTGATTGTTTGTTTTAAGGAATATTGTACATTGAGCCACGTTACACTGTTAGAAATCCTGGACGTGAGAATCAAAAAAATTTATAATCAATTAAAATAAATCAAATTTAACTTAAAATGTATAGTTATTTTAACTCTTTTGTGTTTAGTAAAAATTAGATTTTAAGAACTAACTTTTCTGGAAGTCGTTTTAACAAAACAGCTAACTAAAATTAACATGCAATTCTTTTACGGTTCAAATGAATCAAATACCAAGTAGTAACTTTGATAAAGTTTATAATCATTATCAATATCTTTTTTAGTTAAAATTTTAAAAGTTAATACTAACATAAAAAATGTGTCAAATTAACTAATTAAGTTGTAATTTTTACTGTACAATAAAATCATATTAATGTCAAAATAGTAATAACATATTTTATAAGTTACTGATTGACTGAAGCGGTTTTAGTTAAATTGACAAAAAAACGGGAGTGGACTTTCTGGGACATAAAAAAAAAGTTAAATTTGATTATTTTCTTTTAACAGTGTAAAGAGGGACACAAGGATAATGATACGGGTTAATTCGATAAGTACTTTATAATATTATAACAATCTCCATCACTTTGGTACAACATGGAAAATGTTAATTGCAGTGTCGAGAGACTTTTTTTTATGCAGATAGGTATCTCGAACCTAGGTTGCACCATTTTGTACTTAATCCTGGTCGCAGATGGGGACTGTAAACACTGACACTTTTTGATTTCCTGTGGAAGATCTAACGTATTGGAATATGAATGCTTTGAGTGTAAAAATTTACACAAACTTGTGAGGATCATTTAAAAATCTCACAGTTTAAAGAATCACTCTATAACGATCTTAATTTAAATACTTTACCTAAAAATGTAGGAAATATCCTGCAACTTAAAGGCTTATTTGAATTACCATCGGTTGTACTGTTCAACATGCTACAACAATTGAATACTGCTTCTCAAAACGTCGGATTAAAGATTAATGTGTCAAAAACTCAGCTAATGACTAACCTCATCCTCAGCGAAGGTGTGTACGTATGAGGAAACTACCTCATACAAATATCTCGGCCATGAAATCCGTATAGACAGAGATAACCAAACGTGCGAACTGCTTAGAAGAATAGGACTGACGTGGGCCGCATTCGGAAGTCTGAAGTCTGAAGCACATATTCTAATCAAATCTACCAACTTGCCTAAAAAGAAAAGTATTCAACCAATGTGTTCTGCCTGTTCTGACATACAGGGTGGCCCTTTAGTGTGGCAAAGTACAATAGCTCCGTTACTATTTCAAATACATTAAAAATATTAATGCAAAAGTTGAAGGGCAGTAAGTGGCTTATAATGTAAAATTATATTTAACTCTATAGGGTGGCTCAAAAAAGTGGAACAATAAAAAATGTACTTTTTTCAAATGGAACACCCTGTATATTTTTTCATTTTTAAATTCCACATAAAATTATAATTATTTTTTATTAAATACATTATTAGTCTATACTTTATAGTTTCCGAGATATTGACTCTTGAAAAGTGACATTTTTGAACTTTGACAGCTTCTAGCTTTCTAACAGTACGTCTTAGAGCAAAACGGCTTACATGTCCCTATCTTTAATTTTTATTATCTTCCCAAAAAAATCAACTTCCGGTTAAACCGGATGTTACTCGAAAGCAGGAAATATAGTTGTTCCGGTTTAACGGGAAGTTGATTTTTTTGGGAAGATAATAAAAATTGAAGATAGGGACATGTAAGCCGTTTTGCTCTAAGACGTACTGTTAGAAAGTTAGAAGCTGTCAAAGTTCAAAAATGTCACTTTTCAAGAGTCAATATCTCGGAAACTATAAAGTATAGACTAATAATGTATTTAATAAAAAATAATTATAATTCTATGTAGAATTTAAAAATGAAAAAATATACAGGGTGTTCCATTTGAAAAAAGTACATTTTTTCTTGTTCCGCTTTTTTGAGTCACCCTATAGAGTTAAAAATAATTTTACGTTATAAGTCACTTACTGCCCTTCAACTTTTGTATTAATATTTTTAATGTATTTGAAATAGTAACGGAGCTATTGTACTTTGCCACACTAAAGGGCCACCCTGTATGGTGCGGAGACCTTAACTCTAACAAAAAAGGCTGTACAGAACATACGAGTGGCACAACACGCAACGGAAAGATCAATGCTAGGATTGACCCTTAGAGACCACACCACAAACACGGAACTGCGCAGAAGAACAGGACTGACTGATGCAGTAGAGAGAATAGCTACTCTAAAGTGGAACTGGGCGGGACACATAGCGAGAATGCAGGACGATAGATGGACCAAGCGAATTGTGGAATGGAGGCCTAGACAGGAGGCATACAGGAACAGAGGTCGTCCACCGACTAGATGGTCAGACGACATAAAACGTCTCCACACAAACTGGATACAGGTGGCACAAGATAGAAGAATGTGGAGGCAAACAAGGAAGGCTTACATCCAGCAGTGGACAGATATGGGCTGATTGATGATACTGTTCTTGACATCCCCCATTCTTAAAAAGTATGTGTGTGTGTGTATTTGTTTTATGGCTCTGGTGAAATCAACTGGCCATTCTTAAAAAGTAGAATTAAATTATGGGCCACTGATCATCTTTTTACAGAAAAATTTGATGTCAAGCTGATACTGCTCTGTTCCTGTTATTTCAGAGAATGATGGTATATGGATGTTTTAGTGCCTGACCACGTACCTATTCCAGCCAGCTCGTATTTTATACTGTATTTTGTGATATATTATGTGACCCTAACTGAGAAAATACCCGAGGAAATTTTAATACTGCGATTTTCAACTCAATCCAAATCCTAAATGAGACCTGTGAGACTGAACCTCAGGCCATTAGTTTGTTATAATTTTTTTTTTGTTATGGTAGTCCGTGCACTTTTTATTTTTATAAATAAACATAATTATACGTATTTGCTACAAGTGTTTCCTTATTTATTTTCCATATATTGGTTTAAGGTAATTCCGGGAGAGATGCCATACTTAAGGTAAAAATTGAAACATAGACTCAAACTATCTTTTTTTTATTCTGAAAAAATACACATCATATTGAATATACAATAAACTAACATAAACTCTGACATCAAACATAAATGTTATTCATAAATCAGTAAAAAAAAAAAAACTTGAAACTCTGCATATGGCCATCTCACCCGGAACGTCCGGGTGAGTTGCCTCGCCAAAACGGGAGAGACGCCCTATGTTTAAAAAGTGTAACTCAAATTGGTTTTCACGTTCTTGACTCCCAATAACCCTTGTGGACCTAAGGGCAACTCTGCAAGTGCCCCTGTACGCCTTCTTCGCCGCAAAGTTCGGGATGGGATCCCATAAACGCGTGAAGCTTTATTCACTCCTATTTCTCCTTTATTTAACCTTCTAAGTGCATTTCCAAATTTTCCTGCGTCCATTGCCGCCTTGGTGGAGCAGTAATCTTCCAGGTATATCTTGTAGGCATTGAACTACTGCAAAAAACCATTATCTATCTATCATCTTCTAACCATTATTTAATATTTTGTTATGTATTATGTGGGGCAACTATACTTTTGTCCGGGTTAGATGCCCTAAGGCATCTCTCCTTTTTGTCCGGTATAGATGCCCCACCTGTTAGCTTGGGACAGCCTAACCGAAATTAGTGTCCATACACATAACCTCAATTTACAACTACTTTGACCCGTATTACAACGTAATCACGTTACAAATTTATGCCAATGCTAAATAACAGCTCAATCACATCCGTTTATATTATACAGATACTTAAAAATAAGATATCTTACCTTTTGTCTTGTTTGCAAGCAAAAATACGTTTATGGCAATTAAAATGTGGCACGCACTCGATGCTACGGCTTGTAATCAATATTTAAATCCAGGCACTCACACAGTCTACCGACATTTTGACCAACTTCTACATAGTGGGGCGTCTATCCCGGTGGGGCCTCTCCCGGAATTACCTTATATAAAAATGAGCTTTGTTTTATTCCATTAGGTATAAAGCTTTTGTGTCTTTTTATTGATTTAATTTAATTAATTATTTTTTTTTTTTATTAATGAAAATCAATAAAAACTCCTAAAACAGTAAAAATAAAAATTAAAAAGCAAACCGCCGTATAAATTTCTCGCCAATGCGCCACGGGTAGCCAGTTGGCAAACTAAAAACTTCTCTCTCTCTCTCTCTCTCGCTCTTTCTTCTTTTTATCTCTTTTTTGTTGCGATTCCTTAACAAGGACTTAACATTTCTAACCCTATAAATTTTCTTTGGTTCACAGTAATATTCCAAACCTTTTAATAATAATAATATGTTCTTCAAGTGCTGTAACTCCTGGAGCTATTTAGGCAGTGTTTACTATGTACAAAGGCTGTTTCGTCTCCTTTAAGTAGTTTAGTAATTATTAAATTTATTGGTTAATGAATGAAGTCATTTGAAGATTTTTAAACTTTGCTTCTGTTAAAAATCAAGATTATAATTTTTAGGTATTTTAGAGAGACATACATATTGCACGTCTAAGGTCAAATATAGATACGATAATCGGATAACCATAACCTTTCCGAAGTGGAAAAGCAAAATACTATACAAAATATGACCTGGAAATGACAAAATGAAAGCCTGATTACCCTATAAGGCAGTTTGGGTAACTTCCAACAGGCCTCGCGCATTTTAAATTCTCCTCAAAGAACGATTATTATTCGAAACCGACCGAAGGTTCGGTTTCGGTTTCGGCTAGTTTCGGCCGAAAAATCTTGTTTCGGGGACAGTTTTTTTTTTAGTGGGAAGGGTTTAATCCGTTCCCAAGATCGATCTCGTCGTATATAAAATAAATTAAATTTCAGTATACAATAAATTTTTTAACATGTATAAATAAGTTTCGGTTTCAGTTTCGGCCGAAAACAAGATGTTATTTTACAGGAACATTTAGTTATTGCAGTAAATATGGATGTTTAAGGAGAATAAGGCTCTCGTAGGCGCAGACCGAGTTTAATAACTGTCATGTTAATTACAGTTTTGTTTTCTTTTCTTATATAGTTATGTTATTTCTCGTAACCATAAACAGAATATACAGGGTTCCCCATTTAAAACGAAACAGGCTAAATATCTGGTTCCACGTTAATTAAAAAAAAAAAACGCTCGGACCCGTCGATTTTTATTTCGAGGGGGACATCTTTTGCGTATATTGTCAATCTTGTTACTTCAAGCCCCTACACTGAGAAAACGATTTCTTTATATTAAATAACATTTATTAACTATTAAGAAATTTCATGTTTAAATATCAGCAAACAAATATTTCTTTATTCCTAAGAAATAATTTGTTATGGATTGGTGAATAAAAATAACTTTAATAATAACAAATAATTGTTTACCATCCTACAATGGAGGTAACAGTTATATAGAGCATTAATTAATTATTAATAAGATTTATTATTTGGTAAGATATATTGCTTTACTGTCATAATGACAAAGTTTAGATAAACCAGTTGTCTGTTAATTGTTAAGACACGTATATTTCACTTAAATATACTCCCCTAACGCTAAATTTATATCACCTTAACCAATAAAAAATGTGTATAGCAAGCAGGCTTACGAAATTAGTAATAAATAAATCATAGTTACCAATAAATTTGTTGTGTCTTGGGGTAAAAAGGCGATATAAAAGTAAAGAAATATTTTTTTAATGTTAAGAAAATCAATTTACTTAGATTTAGATAGAAAGGGGGAAAAATAAAACTCTTAAACTTATATTAAAATAAATGCTTTAATAAACTGAATGCTGTTATATTGTTCTACCTGAATATAAAAATATTTTCAAAAAAAATTTGATAAAGAACAGAATAATTACACCTTATTAAATATGTTTACCTAGTGGTTGAAAATTTTACTGTAAAAATTGGCATTTTACATTTGAAGTAATAATATTAAAACTTTGTTGTAAAATCGTAACGAAAATCGTTTGTTAAAAAATGTTGTCCCAAAACAGAATATATTTTTAACATTACTTTTAACTCGCTCAGAAGATCTAGCGTGGCGGCTGCAGCTGCTGGAGAAAACAACACAATTTCTTCTGCAGTGCTGGTTGAACAAGTTTGGTCAAAATCAGCACTGAAATATCAAATAAACAAAAAATAATAAAATGTTTTACTTTAGGGCTCATACTACATAAAAGTTTTACATAATACGATTTACTTAGCAATAAGCAATTATGTATGTGGTATTCTGCCGTGCGTGCTGGATATTATTTCTAATTGCATTAGCAATATTAGGAGACAAGTAAAAAAAATTCTAATTTTATTATAAAAAAAAAATACCAAACTAATAACTCACCTGACAATCACAGCCTTTTTTGTTAATAAGCACGAGGCGACGCGACCACCAACGACAACTATTTTTACGCAACTACTGCGGGTCGGTATGACGCGCCCCGGTCGGCGCAACGACAATTTTTTTTAATATTAAGAACAATAATTTAATGTTCAGTGATTATCTTATTATTTAATCGGCGGCTTTAAATATTATAATTATTTCTTAACTATTAAAATAAATTTTGTTAACAAATATTTTCTTTAAGAATAAAAAATCGATATCTTTATATGCAAGGGGCCTTATTAGATATTAATTTATTAACTTTATTCCAAAGGAATCTTGCCCAAATAAATCGGTTTGTTAACTATAATCAGACTTTTCCCTCAGTGTAGGAGGGAGGGGGGGTAAGATCTAAATCTTAAATGGATACTCCTATTTTATATAATTTTTTTGGATTCTGCATAAAATTCTGAACATTTTTTAATAAAAGCATTATTAGTCTGTACTACAACAGTTTCCGAGATATTGACTCTTGAAAAATTAGATTTTTGAACTTTGACAGCGTCTAGCTTTCTAACTGTACGTCTTTAGAGTAAAACGGCTTACATATCCCTATCTTAGATTTTTATTATCTTTCCAGTAGTGTCAACTTCCGGTTAAACCGGTTGTAAGAAACATAGTACTTCCGGTTTAACCGGAAGTTGACACTATTGAAAAGATAATAAAAATTGAAGATAGGGACATGTAAGCCGTTTTACTCTAAGACGTACAGTTAGAAAGCTAGACGCTGTCAAAATTTAAAATTCTCATTTTTTAAGAGTCAGTATCTCGGAAACTGTTTAGTATAGACTAATAATGCTTTTATTAAAAAATATTCAGAATTTTATGCAGAATCCAAAAAAATTATATAAAATAGGGGTGTCTATTTAAGATTTAGATCTTACCCCCCCTTCTTCCTAGGGGCTTGAAGTAACAAGATTGACAATATACGCAAAAGATGTCCCCCTCGAAATAAAAATCGACGGGTCCAGGCGTTTTTTTTTAAATTAAAGTGGAACCAGATATTTAGCCTGTTTCGTTTTAAATGGGGAACCCTGATGTATATAAAAACTGTGGTATGATTTATTTCTTTTTGCAGCTCCTCTTCTAAATAGTTTGAGAGATTATACTCTATTTTAATTATTTAATTTAAATACCTTATTGTTTATTACAAATCTGTACCTCAGAAGCAAACTATGTTAAGTCACACATTTGCAATTTTTACTTTTTAATGTTAAGTCAATCAGTGGAACGTCCTCTTTCTATTGATATTTTTATTTTTTCATTATCTCAACTCGTTTAAAAGTTAACACCTCTAAAAGTATATTAAGTCATCACACAAAAAAGGCTAGCTAGGTTAAGTCACGTTAATATAGTCTGGCTTTGCAAGTTGGCAACGATGCGATATGTTAAGTCACGGAACGGATTATTTTCAGCATGTATTTTTGGTTCAAATTGACTTAAAATTTTTTGGGCTATGCAATGAATTAAGAAACAAAATGACTTGATATAAGTACTAACTCTCATTGGAACAAAAACAAAAAAAAAACTTGAACAAGCTCTCCTAAAAATCAAAATTTTTGACTTAACATACTTTGCCTATGAGGTACAGAGATATAGTTTTTACCAAAAAATATTTAATAATAATTATATTATATATTATTATGTTCAATAGTAAATAATTATTTATTTATAGGAACCAATAAGTTATTTAAATTAAATGCCAAAAAGCACACATCCTAATTTCGAAATTATTTGACCAGAATAAATATTTATTTAATAGAAAAAAATATAAGTATAATAAACAATTCGTGATTTGGATTAAATAAATGTGTTGCCGATTTAAATAAATTATTATTTGAACAGAATCAATATTTATTTATTAGAAATAAATATAAGTATAATAAACAATTCGTGATTTGGATTAAATATATGTGTTGCCGATTTAAATAAATTATTATTTGAACAGAATAAATATTTATTTATTAGAAATAAATATAAAGAATAATAAACAATTCGTGATTTGGATTAAATAAATGTGTTGCCGATTTAAATAAATTATTATTTGAACAGAATAAATATTTATTTAATAGAAATAAATATAAAGTATAATAAACAATTCGTGATTTGGATTAAATAAATGTGTTGCCGATTTAAATAAATGATTATTTGAACAGAATAAATATTTATTTAATAGAAATAAATACATATTTGTTGGTTACCTCTATTGCTTCGTTCTAAATAACGGAATTATTTTATTTAAATAATATTTATTTGAATATCATATATTTCCCTCTCAAAAGTCAAATAATTTTGGACAAAATTTCAAATAATTATTTGTTCAGGCCATAGGGAACAAATATTTGTTTCGGCGAACTCCATTTTTGTTTAGATCAAATAAATTCTTCTTTCAGTGTGACAACACAGTAAGTATTACGTCAAATAATGGAAACTTTTCGCATTGACATTTTCGGTAAAAATGTCAATTTATAAATAGTTTATTATTACTTTTTCGCGTGAAAAGTGTATAATCCGCAATTTTTTTGTTTTCAACCTATTCTATACAGCTTAGGCTATACCTATGTTAAAATTTTAAAACTAAAATTCGACCGACCTTATATGACACCAAACCCGGTATTATGCAGACAAAATCAAGAAAAATATATGAAGCGCATGCTGTGAACGAAAAATGGAAAATTTTAAGAAAGATGGCCTACTCGTACTCATGTTTTTTTACAGAGAAATCATCAGCAAAGTTAAGTGACATGCTACCAAAATAGAACAAGATACTAACAAGAGACCAGGTTGCCAAATTTTTAATCGATGCTCCATCAGACAACCACTTTTTAATAATAATTAAAGGTTAGTGATTTTATTAAACATTTGATAAGCATTTTAGTTATTACTATAAAATATTATTACTTTTAGGTACTTAGTCCCTATTTTTGGTGTTGCAGGAGCAGGAGCTGTAGAAGTAAGAAGTTAGTTGAGAGTTAACGGTGGACGATGCAACTAATTAGGGTCAATTAGCACACCAAACCATACCACAGAGAAGATCGATGGGAATTTTGTTGTTAGAAATACAGTTAACAATACTGTCAATTTTACTGGAATCTGTCAGAAGAACCTATAAGGCTTTAAGAAAGGCTATTAGGATTCCTCAATGGAAATTTTTCGTTCAATATTAAGACAATCATTGTACACGTATAGATACTATGCAGCCAGACGGTAAAAATATAGGTACTCGGAAATCTACCCCGAAAAGGAGCATCATTCCTAAATCTATCCAATTCATTCATCATTATAAGTAGGTACACTAAACATTGCTAATCGGCGAACGTCTGCCTCTTTATATTAACTGAATCTGGAGCATCTGTGGGTTTGGTTGGGTTTAAAAAGGCATGGAGGATGGAAAACAGAAGCCGTCACCGAGGTAAAAATTCCATAAATAATTTTAAAAAATTGCCGACAAAATTTTTGGACTTAAAGAGGTGAAAGCATTCCAAATTACTGGACCTTCAGAAAACATTTCCAGACAAGCTTTTGAGCAAGATTTTTGAGCTTTCATGTGTAAATATTGTTCAATATATCAAGCGGCGTTATACTATAGCAATGAACCAAATCGACTATTTAATATTGTAAATTGTACAATCGTAAATATCCATCTGAATACATTGAGAAAAAAACCTTCTATCTTATAAGAATTCACATACTCTTTATACAAACTGTTTAATACCATATGTGACAGCAACGTACTTTCCTACTGTAAGGCAACAAAAATTGCTAGACCGTTGTGTAGTGATAATAGCACAATAATTTAACCAATGGGAAATAGGAGTTAATGCTACCATAGAATGGTTTATAGCCATTATTGCTCTGAATAAGTACTTACAGTAATTATCCAGTTCTATTGGGGGTGTAATCTGGTTTTATATATTTACTGTATTACTTTCGACTGGCCGATGTAATGAAACTTGATATTAGTCATAATAATATTTGCTTGCTATATATGATTAATAAAGCATGTAAGAACCTACTTACCACTAAAAATCCATAGGTAGGTACTGTAGATAATTTTCAAAAATTTAAATAGCTTCTATAGTGTGATATTGTTTTTGTCGTTTAACATTGCATTCTTATTATAATTAAGTAGGTACCTATCTATTATGCAACATGGTTTACTGAGATGGTAAAATTCGTCCCTAGATTATTAAGTCCAATACTAATGATGGGTTGTGCAAAATAAGAATTTGCTATTGCTTTATCTGACATGCAATCATGCAAAGTTAAAAAAAAAACTGGAATTGATAACACTAAAGCGGGTTTGATACACTAGCAATTTATTTAATATCGATGGGTTAATACAAAATAAGCTATCAATACATATTAACAAATCTGTTGTATTAGATCATTTTCCTCAGTGTATAAATAAGTGAATAATAATTTGTAAAATTTAACCCTTCTTAAATATTTGTTGCTAGAATGCAGTTAAGTCCCTTTTAATTAAATTGTGGATTGAAGAACCAATTTTAGTACCTACCCGTTTGGAGAGACCAACTTTATAATCCCGAAAGTACAAAATAGAATTTTTCTATTTCACGTTCATACACTGTTAGAAATCCTGGACGTGAGAATCAAAAAAATTTATAATCAATTAAAAATTAAATTTAACTTAAAATGTATAGTTATTTTAACTCTTTTGTGTTTAGTAAAAATCAGATTTTAAGAACTAACTTTTCTGGAAGTCGTTTTAACATAACAGCTAACTAAAATTAACATGCAATTCTTTTACGGTTCAAATGAACCAAATACTAGTAACTTTGATAAAGTTTATAATCATTATCAATATCTTTTTTAGTTAAAATTTTAAAATAAGTTAATACTAACATAAAAAAATGTGTCAAATTAACTAATTAAGTTGTAATTTTTACTGCACAATAAAATCAGATTAATGTCAAAATAGTAATAACATATTTTATGAGTTACTAATTGACTGAAGCGATTTTAGTTAAATTGACAAAAAAACGGGAGTGGACTTTCTGGGACATAAAAAAAAGTTAAATTGATTCTTTTCTTTTAACAGTGTAATAAGCTCAGTACGATACGCATTTGCGTATCGTAATGAAGCTATTTCGATACGCGTTTTTTCTTTATTTGATGTTGGTAATATTTAAATGTTTTATTTCAATGACTTGCGCGGCCTTTGTGATTTACGAGAAACCCCATTTTTCGCAGAGGAAAAATAGCTTGATAACTTAGGTACTTTTTATTCTGTGTGGATAACAGTCATGTATGTTGGTTGCATAAATCTATAAATCAATCTTTTGTATATGCTTCAAGCTATCATTTTCTGCCAAATCCTATCCAAAATTCAATCTACTAACCTTCCAATGTCGATTTTAACTTCAACTTTATTTGAATTTTCCATCTTCCCTATACTAAATTGCAATAACGTGACGTAAAATCACGTTTTGAAATTCGAAAAAAAGTAGCAAAATCTCCCGAATTTCCGAACGGTCTGTATATGTACCGAATGTACAAGGATCACACAACGTATTCCGTCGAATTTCAAATCTCATATCGCTAAAATAACTTTAGAATCTCGTGGTGAAAATGGGTCAATAAATCAAAAAATTACAGTTTGCAAAATATTTTTTGTTGTCCAGAGGCTACTATGAAAAAAAATAGTATTACCAACATAAAATTTAGATATAAAAATTTACAAAATTTGAAAGATTTATTTTCTTTTTAAAATGTATTTTTCTTGATTATAAAAGGTGAAATAGAAAAAAATGTATAAAGCACATGTTTCATAAGGCGTTTTAGCGCACGTGTCAATAAAAAAACTCGCCACTTTGTGGCTCGTTTTTTAAAATAGACGCGTGCGCTAAAACCGCGTCTTATGAAACGTGTACTTTAATATATTATTATGTAACTTCCAGTTTTTCATTCTAAATTATGTATATCCCCCGGTAAATTCGGTATTGTATATAATGTAGAAAATAGAATTTTTTAATGATCGATAAATTCGTCCTAAGTATGAATTATTTTTAATAATTTCCACTAAGAATCGTCTTTTGCCAAAATTTCGTCATCCAAATTAAAATATAGGTTAATTTATTGTTTCCTGTTATCTCAATATTTAAGTAAGTATTTGTCAATTGTCATTCAAGTAAAGCGCGCGAAGCTTAAATTGAGTTATATAGTTAAATCAAAACAATTTCCGTTGTATCCCTTTGTTGTTTTTAAAAGAACAGCTCTTAATCCTATTTATAAAAGGATTTGCAGTTTTAGTTAAAAATGACTTAAATAAACTCACGAAAACACGAAATGAAAACAATAAACGTCAATCAAAATCCGCCTAGAAATAAACTGGTATCACCGATGCGTTGACACTACTGTTGCCAACTGTTAGCCTAAAAAATTCAAACGATATTAAGTAATCTTTAAAAGGTTAAATTTAAAAAACATCTCCTTTAAGCGGCTTAGTATCAAAGAATACATTAAGTTTCTTTTCCATTCAATATCGCATGAAATTTATATATTTTTTGTCCAAATTTAATTTTCTTTTGTTTCCTGACCGATTTTCAATTATCAGCTGATTGATAACGTGCAACGGAAATTGTTTTGATTTAACTATAGGTGCCTATTAAAATATCTGGTTGCCTTGGCAGTCCTTATTAATTAATAATATACCTTCATTTTCAATACCTTTCTTACAAATTAGAATTTAATAATTTTTGTCGTTTATTGTACCTTAATAAATAAATTGCCTAATCTTCTTCTTTATATTCTTTTAATAAACGTTTGATTTAAGTCATAATCAGAGAAGTGGGTAGCAATAGCAGTTTATTCAGCCTAATTTCTTTAGTGTTGACACCAATTTAAAGCTTTTTTACACCATAAAATTTTCGATGTCGGGCTTATAACAGTTGGCGGGCCCTTGCGTTGATTTCTCATTACCATCTATCTCCCTAGTTTTTGGAGTCCATGTTGGATAATACGGCTCTGTTATTGGACGAAACTAAATTGACTCCACCCTTGTAAACGCCCATACCTAGCTAAAAGGCAACCCATTACATTAGTTAGTTAAAAACGGGCGATGGATTCAGATCGTTGCGAGGATACTGCGAGTATACTTAATTACGGTCTAGATATTAAACCATTGAAAATGGTAGTTGGTAGTAACCCCGGTCCAAGACATACAATAGATAACATCTTAGGATTGGCTAGAAAAGAAGAATCTGATCGGGAAAGGGCTTTAATGGCTAACGACGAAAGCGCGGGTAAGTGCACAATTTTTTTACTATAAATAGGGTCCAAATTTTGATAAGAGAATTCAAAAAATGATATTTTTAGTTTAAGCAGCTACATTCTGTCCATATAGTTTCGGACAGAGGTTTACTTTCGGTCAGAAGAATTTATAAAGAATGGGTTTATAGACTCTTTACTCAACCGTCCTATAAAATATGCTGTTCCTATATACGTAACGTCGTAATGTACGGTCGCAGCCCTATAACTATTAGGTATTATTCATTATTTCTAAAAACGATAAAAAAATTTAAGCTCTGTCAGCTTTAAACTAGTTTCTAGCTGTAGCTAGTTTTTTCATATTACGTTTACCCCGTTACCGTTACCCCATTCTTTACATATAAACTCAATTTTTATAAACGTTTATTACCACTAAGTTTCGTTAGATTTATTTACTTATACCTAGCCCTCTAAGCTGCTCGTGCAAGATTAACTTATAATTCCTCTATTCCATAGTCTACTCTCCAGTTAATGATTTCCTAAAGCAATTATTAACAAACTAATAATAAACCTACTAAGTATTATTTAGTGATAATCGAGTAATCGAATCAAATCATTACTAAACGTTAGTGCATTAGTGTTATTAGAGTGTTAAGGTTTGGGGGCAATAGAGGCGGGGCGAAGTTAGAGTACTCCCTTTTAATATAACATCAAAAACATACAGTTTAGACAAAAAGCTTCCGTTGGAAATTGCCAATAAAAATTGCGGGTTGTTGGTTGAAAACAAAAACAAGTACGTTTTCGAATGTAATAATTATGCATTTTTTTTTAATGTGTCTACTTAAATGAATTAAAAAATTACTGTTATGCTGAATTACCTCTATAGAATTAAATCATTAATTCAGTGTCTGTTTTAAAACGTTTGAAAGATAATTAAATCGAATATTTTGTACTTTTTTGGTCCAAAACTATACTTGTCCTATAAGTCGAACCCGCGAAACAATAAATGATTCGTACTATGCTCTGCTGATTATGTTCTTAATGTGAAATAACTGCGATACGTCCTAAGTAGTAGATATGTTGTCAGAGAGTTTTGAGATTAATTTAGAAGATAAGAAATAAGAAGGTAAAACAGCGATTTATGACTGGTTTTTGTTCGGGTTTGTTCGTTTTTGAATAAGGAAATTATATTTTCTTCAAAGGGGGGCGCAAGGAATAAAGGTTGGCACTTACATTTTTTTTGGAAGATGTTAGAGGGGTAAATAGTTTCTTTCTCAAAATAAAAGTAGTTCAGCTGTACATTTTTTCTTGGCTCAGTTTGTATCATAGGTTTATAATATCAAGGAGGCAAGGGGGGCGCACCATCTTTGGTTTCTGATAAAAAAAGGTTAACACTGTGCATTATTTGTTACGTTTACAATCTTGGAGGTTGGGCGTCGGTCAGCTCATGTACATTATTGTATTTTCTCTGTTTGTTGTTAGGTGTTTATAATCACAGGGGGGCGCCCCTCCTGGATCCGCCACTGCTCTACAGGGTGTTTTGAAGGTATGGTCAGTGACGGAACTATGGGAGGGGGAGAGCATTAGCTCTCCCTTCCTCCCCGTGGCCCAATAAAAATAATAAAAATACATTTTAAACAGCTAAAGTTTTCAAATTAATTTTACATTAAGGATATTTCAAAATGTTTATTTTACGTATGGTTTACCCAGAGCCAGGGGTTATTACCCCGCTCCCCTTCCTGAAATCCAAAAATATATTTGTAATAATCTGTTTATAAATTGAAAACTTTAATGATGAAAAACAATTTTGCAAGTTCAATTTATATTCTTGCATTTGCCGAACGAATATCATCAATATTTCTAATTTTATGATCATGAATTCGATTGATATATTGAATCCTACTATTGCACTTGGATTTTGTATTAGTTATTTAATATTTTAAACATTAATCGCTTGCTAAAGAATTAAAATTTGGGGAATAGGCTGAAGTTCACACTTGGTACTTTGGTACGCAGTCTGAGTGTAGGTAATAGTTTAAGTTAAACAAAATTTTTAAAACTTTGTTTTGGTAGAAGAAGTATGCATTATCTATTTTGTATTTCGCATTTATGGTCAATAACTGTCTGCATCTATATAATACTTCCTCCTATTAAAGGAATTATCTTTCCCTTTATATGATCGATATGTGAGCCCATCAGCTTAGCTGGTCATCAAGTACCAATTTTAAATATTTAATTCCATTAGTTTTTTCAACAGTGATATTAATTATTTTTATTTGAATGTTATCAATTGCTTTATTTTTTTGCTTAAACACAATTCATCTTGTTTTGTCTATCTGTATTTTTAGATTATTTTGCAAAAGTCAAAAGTAGTATTGTTTCAAATCATTATGAGCTTTATTTTCAAGATGAGCAAAATTTTTTGGATTTAGATATGTCGCATCAGGAAAAGTGTGGTATTCTGCTTGCAATTTTGACATGCGCAAACTCAGTCCAAACAAGGTGTATCTACAATAGAGATCCTAATACAGTAACCCTGAGGCATTTCACAATTAGTTATTCTTATAGCACTATTAGGTACAGTCACACAAGGCTATGTATTGTTTCCGGTCAGTTGGGTACGATTTAATAAGCCACACCCCTAAATCCCATATTTTCAAGCTTACTTAAAAATTGTGGATGATTAACATACAACAATATCGAAGGTTTTTCTTAAATCAATAAAGATTGCCTAGGCAATGTTACCCTTATCCAGTTCGCTTGATACTGAACTAATTAAATCTGTCGTGGTATATAGTATGTTACTGTTATCTTTGAATCCGTATTAATAGAGGACTGGAGTAATATATTTGACCACAAAAGATATAATTTTTTTATTAATAACAGTTTCAATGTTTTTTGAAAAACCAGTTATTTATTATAATTATTCTTCTATGTCCTTGAACCAGTCATGAATATTGGGCAGATCTTTGCAACTTATACCTGTAGTAAGAGTATCATTTATTAAAACTTATAGAATTGCTACAATATTTTCTTTAAGATTAATTAGATTAGCAGCTCTCAGTTTAAGATTCATTATAATATCCTCTATTTCTAATTTAGTAGTCGGTTCTAATCAAATACTCTCATTAAAGTATGTTTAATGACCGTTACGTCATATTCTCCATATTTGCAGTACCTATGTCGTAAATTAATTCAGTTAGTTTGACTTATCTGTGGTAAAGGTTATGATTTTTCTTAGGCTTGATCTACATAAAGACGGATGCAGGTGAACAAGTAAAATCCCATCGCGTTTTTCAAATTTTTAATTATTATTTTTATATGTTAATCAAGTCAGAAATAAGTACGTAAGTTTATTTAGGGTAAAAGGTATCAGAAGTTGAAACACTTTGAAAATCAGTACAACATTTTTAATTAATTTAAATTTACTGAAAAATAAATAAAACTCATTTATAAAATTTACAATTGAATCATATATTTTGTCTAGTGCATCAGTCTATAAATTTTGTTGCATATTTTCATCTTATTTATAAAATCATAAATAACCCTGTTTTATCTCTTAACAAACAATATACTAACGGGATATAATGTCCATTTTCTAGCCTATTTATATCTAGTAGATAATTGGCTAAAACATTTAATACAGTATGAAAAAGTTCCATCCATATACAATTTTTCCATTTCACATAATTTACGAATGTTTATTTCGCATAATAGAAATTATATTATGTTCAAGATTATTTATTAAGTTAAAATATTAATTTGAAGAAATTGTATCAATAGCTCGTCGAATAATCTTAGCAGGTTTTTCTGTTAAATTTTCTTTAGCTTTTTGTTGTAATTATTTTTCACTGTATCTTGCGTTCATCTACACATCGCCAAAATTCTTGGACCCCCTATGTTTGGCAAAATAAGATACTATTATTATAAGATAAGAAGTTTATTACAAAGTACATTTAATTTTGTTATGTATCCAATACAAAATTGGCTAAATTAAATTTTAACTGAACAAGAAAAAAATACAAACGAAAAATAGTGCACAATAAAATGATTACAAGAATTTAAAATCTAGAAGAAAACCACCTTAGAGCGAAATCAAAAATACTTTAATATTCGGTGTGTCCTCCCCTGTTCTGTAGCAAGATGTTAACTCGCCTGTGCATGGAAATAATAAGGGCGTTAATGGTATCCATTGGGATGTTGTTCCATTCTTCTTGGGCCGCTAATGTGAGTTCCTGGAGGGTGATAGGAGGATTTATTCTGTTTAAGATTGCTCGTCCAACGAAATACCACATGAGCTCAATGGGATTCATGTCTGGCGAATTTGCTGGCTAGTGTCTGGAATCGGAATAAGCTGTGTTCGACGACCATGCATTATGCTTTCCCAAAACATTACTGTTCCTCCTTGGTATGGAACGACTTCTCTGGCAAAAGATAGTTTTTCTGGTAGCCCTGGCCCTCTCCAAACTCTGTGTCGCCGACTATCACTAACTTAACCAAATCTTGTTTCATCGGAAAAAAGGACATTTCGCCACTGAGCTAAAAGCCAGTCTCTGTGTTCCCGTGCCCACTGTAGACGAGCGGCTATATATCTGGGAAGTAACCTAGGTGCTCTAAATGGTCTCCTAGATTGCAAATTGGCTCCAGCAAGTCTCCGCCGTATTGTGGTACTGGAAATGAATCGACCAAACGTTCTTCTACATTGAGTTCGGACAGCTGAGACTGTTATGGTTCGATTACGACGTACATAACCTGCTACATACCGATCTTCTCTTGCATGAGTTACCCTAGGACGCCTAGTTTCACGTCTCCAGTCAACGCTGTTAGTTTCCTGGTACAAACACACTATTCGGATAACTAAAGCGCGGGGAATTCCTAGTCTATCCGCGATTCGATGATTCGGCAGATCCTCATCATGCAAAGCCACTATTCTTGCTCTATTGAACACTGAAATTCTATTGCCAGGCATTATTGCAAAAAAAAAACAATCACTTCAACACGCTAAATCGATATAAACTACTTTTTAAACATTGGTGTCTAAAATTTTGGAAAATTGCTTTTGTAAACATCTTTTGTTGCGTAGCAACGGTGAAATAAATAAAGATTAAATGTACAAAAAAGCACCCATGATAAATATTTCGTTTCAAAATTTACAAGGTGGGTCCAAGAATTTTGGCGATGTGTGTATTATATGATTATGCGTTAAGTCAGCTTTCGTTATTCTAAAGTAAGAACCGATTGTCACCACTTTCGCTAAGCATTTAGAATTTTTCTGGATGCACCGCCACGATACTTTACCCCTTTTTAATTCTTTGCTTTTACAAAACGTATACTTTTCTATAAGAAGTAAATCTTGGTTAGGTAGGTAATAGCACTTTTTATTAAACTCATTTTTAAACGATTACTTAAAAGATACAACTTCAAGAATTGAAAAGGAATGATAATCGGTCTTTAAACATAAATAGATACTCTTCGTGTCATTGTTATAACAAATTAATTATATCAACACATTAAGCATAGGTACCTAAAGTATCGGGTCAGGAATTACCCTGGGTGGGTACTTAAATGATAATGTTAATTGACCAATAATTTTTAGCAGACACCTGACCAAATCTTCTTCTTCTTCCTTAGCCTGTGTTCATCCACTCCTGAATGTCGGCCTCTTCCAGTAATTTCCATGTTTTTCTGTTTTAAGCTGCTTGAATCCAATTTCTCCCTGCTGTCTTCTGGATGTCATCTCGCCAACGCTTTTGTGGTCTTCCCGTTTTTATTTTTGTGGTTCTGGGTTGCTACTGTATTATTTTATTTGTCCATTTGGATGGGTTCTGCCTGGCAACATGGCCCGCCCATCTCCACTTGAGTTCCGCTACTCTTCTTAGAACGCCCGTAACCCCTGTTCTTCTTCGGATCTCATCACTCCTCAGGTGATCTCTCAAGCTACATCCCAACATGACGCGCTCCATCGCTCTCTGGGCTATTCTCAGTTTTTCTGAGCTGTTTTTTGTTAAAGAAATAGTCTCTAGTCCATATGACGCTACCGGCAAAATGCAGGAATTATATACTTTTCTTTTTAGGTTAATTGGGATGACTTAAGTTTTCAGAACATAGCCCAGCCTACCAAACGCAGCCCAGGATAGTCTTGTTCTTCTTGAGATCTCTGCAGTTTGGTTTTGTTTCCCCAGTTTGATTGTGTGGCCAAGATATATATATTCCTCTACTTGTTCGTTTTTGTTGTCGTCTATGTCTTTATCGGTCATTACTTTTGTCTTTTGTAGATTCATCCTTAGTCCGATTTGCATTGATGTCTGCTTCAGTTCTTCCAGTATAGCTCTTAGTTCCTCTATGTCACCACTGATGATAACAACATCTTCGGCAAAACGAAGGTGGCTTAGACCAGTTTCGTCCACGTTGATGCGTTTATTTTCCCAAAATAGGTTTTTAAAGGCTTTCTCTAATGCTAGTGTAAATAGCTTAGGAGATATTGTGTCACCCTGTCGAACCCCTTTCCCTATTTTGATCTTATCTGTCAATGTATCTTCGTCAATGAGAATTTGTAGCGTAGCGTTCTCATAGATGTGTTTTATGAGGTTGGAGTATCTTGTGTTCCGTTGCTCTCAGAACAGCCCATGTTTCGACCGAGTCGAAAGCCTTCTCGTAGTCTACGAACGCCAAAAATGTAGGGGCACGTTATATTCAGTACAATTTTCTATTAGATTGCGGACAGTTTGTAGGTGATCGATGGTACTAAACTCTTTCCTGAATCATCCTTGCTCGACTGGCTGGTACAAATCCAACTCATTTGTCAAGCGATTTGTCAGTATTTTAGTTAGAAGTTTGTACATGTGAGAGAGGAGGCTAATCGGTCGGTAGTTTGCAATATTGGTGTTGTCGCCTTTTTTGAATATTACAACTACTTCAGCGTTTTGCAAATTTTTAGGTATTTCTCGTTGATGCATTCGTTCATGAGTACACAGAGGGCTTGTTCGAGCGTTGTTCCTCCCAGCTCATTAACATTTCGGCGGTTATGCAGTCTTCACCCGGTGATTTTCTGTTCTTCATTTGTTTCAGGGCTGACCCAATATGGGGCCGGAAGTTCCGCCGCGCATTGCATTGATGCAAAAGCTTGTTAATTACACATGAGATATAGCTCTGAAACAGTATCTGTTTTATCGAATCAAAAGGTGCACTTTTTTAAAAGTAGGTACAATAATAAAAACAATCTTTCCCGATTTTCATTGGTGCAATGTGTTGACATATATTACTTTAAGAACGATATTATAACTAACGAGATATGTCATTAACGCCCAAATTCTTATAATATCCTGGTAACACTAACTGTGAGATAACTTCTAAAGATACCATTAATGAAATAATTGTTGCCATGGAAGCTCTGTGACTGTTAGTACTAACAGGACAATAATTTTGGCCTAAGAAGAGTGGGTTTTGAACGTCTCTTATGGAGAATGTACTCCAATATCAATATGGTTATAGAATGCCAATCCCATCGCCATATTTTAAATTTTATAAATAATATAGGTTAAAATGGCAGACCTCTGGCACTGTCCAAAGAGTCTCACGTAGTCCTATAAAGACCGTTGTGGCATCACACTTGTTCCGCGGAACCTATCCGCATCAAGTTCCTGATGCTTAACGCGACATAGACCGTAGAAGAGTCTTGACAGCTCATTCAAACCAGCCACTAATGTTAATAAAATTTGTGAGTCGACATAGTTCTAAGCTGCTCACTTCCTCCAGATCATTAAAGAATGGTTCGCACAAGGCATTGAATCTTCTTCTTGCGAGGCCGGGCATTCACACAAGAAATGCTGAATACTTTCCTCCTCTTCTTCATCTCTGCAACTTCTGCAGAAGTCATTAGCTGGTATTTGCATACGTTCAGCGTGTCAACCGATCAGGCAATGGTAGGTCCTTCCGACTGTGCTGTAATGACGCTGCGGTATTCCTGCCATTAAGTAGGGACCACAATTGCCTAGAGATGCTACAGGTTGTCAGCCTTGTCCATCTGCTTTGCCCAAGTTGTTTAGCTATCCAATCTAGATAGATCTCCTCTTTGACTGATCCCAGTGGTCTAGCCACAGTATTGTCGGCTAGTTCATAAATAATATAAGTTTACATAATGTTACAATAATCTATGATATACCTAGTAGGTAACTCAATTTTTGTGTTATTTCATGGCGACAAAACGTGACAATTTAAAAAAACTTTAAATTATGGAGAATACTCCAATATCAATATGGTTATAGAATGCCAATCCCATTGACATATTTTAAATTTTATAAATAATATATGTTAAAATGGCACTGTCCAAACAGTCTCACGTAGTCCTATAAGGACCGTTGTGGTATCACACGTGTTCCGCGGAATCTATCCGCATTGGGTTCCTCATGGTTAACGCGACATAGACCGTAGAAGACTCTGGGCAGCTCATTCAAACCAGCCGCTGCTGTTAATAAAATTAGTGAGTCGCCATAGTTCTAAGCTGCTCACTTCCTCCAGATCATTAAAGAATGGTTCGCACAAGGCATTGAATCTTCTTCTCGCGAGGCCGGGCATTCACACAAGAAATGCTGAATACTTTCCTCCTCTTCTTCATCTCTGCAAATTCTGCAGAAGTCGTTAGCTGGTATTTGCATACGTTCAGCGTGTCAACCGATCAGGCAATGTCTCGTGACTATGGCAGTGATATTTCTTAGGTCCTTTCGACTGTGCTGTAATGATGCTGCGGTTTTCCTGCCATCAAGTAGGGGTTATAATTGCTTGGAGATGCTGCAGGTTGTCAGCCCTGTCCATCTGCTTTGCCCAAGTTGTTTAGCTATCCAATCTATCTTTTCTTTGACTGATCCCAATGGTCTAGCCACAGCGTTCTCATAATATTACAATAATCTATGATATACCTAGTAGGTAACTCAATTTTTGTGTTATTTCATGGCGACAAAACGTGACAATTTTACAAAAATCTAAATTGTTTTAAATTTCTTAAACCGTATTTAAAATTTAAGGTTCATATTTAAAAAAAATTACTTGACGGTCGTAACTACAGAACAAAACGTCGAAACTAAAAACGCCATGTCATTAAAAACTGACTATGAAAAGATATTTTTGTTTTCTTTTAAAATCAAAAAGTAAGGTGCAAAAAAATAAAAACCAAAACTGGATTTGTCGAAGGTATTCGGAATGTTTCGTATTCAATTTCGTAGCTCTTACCGTTTTCGAGATCCCTATATACACACACGAATTTGTAGCACCCAGTATAGGTACGTGAAGCCAATTGCATTTTTATAAATACTGTAATTGCGTTCTTACTGCTCATAAAATAACATGATATTATGCACTTACATTCAATAGCCATAATAATTATATTTACAAAGATTGTAGAAAATAAACTTAATTAAATTAATAATACCTACATACTTTCTGACTCAACACACTTGAAAAAAACGAATCCAAAACTCAAATTATATATTATTAAAATAGCATGCCCCAAAGTAGCCAAAAATCTGATAGTTATCTATTTAATCATGTTATTCAGTAAATTATATATTAGAACTCAATAATAATTCCAATTATTAGCTTCTAACATACCCGTGTTGATTTGATTCCATGAGAGATATTATTCTACGGTGTCTAGTTTAAATTTTTAGACTCGTCAATCTGATAATTTAACTTTTAACACAAAGCTATTTATACCATAGTTTTAGGGCCCCGAGGGATTACCTATATTTGTTTCAACTAATCAATTCTTCTATAAAGCAAAGCTTGACCTTAACACTTACAAGAGGACCGCTACATTTACGTTAGTAATTATTGATTTCAATAACTTTCATATACATGTATTTTTAATGTTGTAGAGGAGAGTAGGTTTATTAACCTACTAAAGGTATTCCTTTATTAACCTAAAAGAAATATCAGCTACAAGAGTATTTTATAAATGGTTTATATAATACAAAATCTAATCGTAAGACTTGTACGATTTTTTTATAACGAAAACTGTGTAGTAAATCTGAAGGTATATCGTGTTGCCCTTGCAACATCAATTAACAAAATTCAAATTTCAAGCCAAAATGTATTATTTACAACAGCACTGAAAAAGAGATCATTTAAAAACTTTAAATATTTATTCCAAAAACTCTAGTGGAGATTTGCCAGATGTCCTGGCTGATGTAGAGCAGCTTAATAAATATTTTATTGGTGCTTCCCAAACAAACGGTACACCTCGTGACGATACTTTAAGTTTTCTTTTGTCCAACAAAATGCCGGGTACTAATAAATTTAATTTTTCTTCTGTGGAAGAGGTTTATAAGACGCTCCTATCAGTGAAGTCTTATGCTCAAGGTTATGACGAAATAAATTTACGGATGTTACTGCTCGGTTGTCCCTTCATAATTCCCTATATTACGCATATAATTAACAAACACTAACAATAGAACAAAACATATTTCCTAAGTGCTGGAAGACCGCAGCAGTTTTACCCCGGGCAAAGAAAAAAATCCGACTGGATAATTTAGTATAGATCCTTTCAAACATTTTTTTTTTCTATCGCTAACCCCCTTTTCTAAAAGACCTTTAATGTATAATTTTATGATTCTATAAAATAATTAATTAGCTATTTTCAGGTATTCTCCTTTCAAAAAAAAATAAAATAAAGGCTTCCCCTTTATAACTAAAATCAAGCTTATTCGTCCCTATGACGTTTAGACTTTATTACCGACAACAAAGCTGACAGTTTTCTCAAGTAGAGCCTGCTGTAATAGGGATCACGTTTGGCAATTAATAATAAATTAAGAGCATAAGCTACAAAAACCCCAATACAAATAAGATACAGGGTGTGATAGAAATGGGTGACTCTTTAGTTGGGGGTTCTAGAGAAATATTCAATACTTTTTTTTAATTAACCATTTAAAACGGATCCGGAAACGAGACCAAATAACATGGCATGCCAGTGGGAATACTAATCGATTCGAAGATTTAAATCTTAACGTCCTTATCCAGCCAGTTGATTCGCCGCGCATTCACTTATAGGCCACGGTCTAACAGCCGTGAAAAGTTTGTTAAATGGCGGTTCTGATGTGACGAAATCATTTTACCTTTTGTAAAATCCTGTTTACATTAGGTGGCAGTAATTGCATGCAAGTTATAACCAAGCAATTGATTGTATTGCTAAGCCGCTTACATATCGCTGCTCCAGAACAATATCGACGTAACTGCGAAAACACCAACTTTACAGGAGAAGCCAAAAACAAGTTTGGCCTGATAAAGTTCTCATCATTCTTTCTCTTCAATAGTTGTGTCTAATTATCTTCCAAATTTTTATTTTCGTCAAAATCTCTTTCATTCTCGGTTTTATTAAGTTACTCTGTATTTATCCTATCATCGTAGTTTATTTCATCTTGATTACTGCTGGAGGAGGAATATTCTGACTTCTGACAAAAAGCTGGATTATATTTCTTTTTCTAGCAGCCAACAAAGAGCAGATTCTTTAATAATTGCCGATTTTTTTCCTATAATTAGTTCTGCGAATCGTTCGTTTTCGGAAACCATTGCATTTCCAACCTTGGAAAATCTGCTGAAAATCCTTAAGAGCCAAACCGACATCAACTCCAAAAAATGAAATATTGAATAAGTCTGAAGGAAGAACGGATTTCAAATTTCTAACATTCTTTTTATTAATGCCCTCTTTAAGTATTGGCAAATCAATTAACATTTTAATTGTATTTTCTATCGTATTTGCATCCGTAATTTTATCTGTATTTTCCTCGGTATTCTCATTTTTACTAATTTGTGTATTGGCCATGGTCTGGTCATCTATAGTCGGATCTGGTCTTATCGTGCGGGTCATACGATTCAAGAAAGACATACTCTCAGTTTTTGTTTTCTTTACTTGCGTTTAATTTTACCCTCTAAATAAAATACGTAAGATATATGAGACAGACTTATTCCATTTTGACATGAAAAAAAAGGATATGTATTTACTTTCCAGCGATTCTTAAAAAGCTTATAATAGCACCAGCTACGTTTTATTTTAAATATGCCAGTTTTGTGACTTTGACAGTTTGTGACAAAATGAAACAATTTTCTGGGTTTTTGCATCCCCAATTAAAAAAAATGGTACTTGATCTGATAAACTATTTCGAAAATTAAAGAAAAAGTGGAAATTCGCCAACCAATATTCAGGAAACAGTAGCCAAAGCACTGGGAATTAGTTTAAGGACTGTGCAGAAAATTGTGCATGAAACAAAACATAACATAATACCCAAGAATACTAAAAAGTGTAAACGAAGAAAGCCAAAGACTGAGGATTTAAGCGAAAACATTAAAATGGGAGTTCGAAATGTGATTTACGATTTATACAAATCAAAAACCAATGTAACTCTTCCAGTTTTACAAAAAACATTAAAAATTCGGGGTGTTTTGGAAATTGGACTTGAAGCGTTATCAAAATTAATAAAAAATTTAGGTTTTCGCTATAAAAAAGACTGTAACCGAAGATTTTTATGTGAGCAGCCACAGATAGTGAGTCAGCGTGTTCAGTTTTTAAAAAAATATACGGACAATTACAAATAGAAATTTAGAAAAGTGGTATTTTTAGACGAAACGTGGATATTTTCGAATGGAAGTGGTTCAAAATCTTGGCAAGATGAGTCTGTAAAAAGTTTTAAAAGGAAAAAGGGGTGCGGTACGGGAAAGCGTTTTAATATTTTGCATGCCGATTCTGCAACAGGATATGTTGCAGGTGCGAGTTTAATTTTTTCTTCAACATCAAAAAGTGCTGACTATCATGATAATATGAATTGCGAAATGTTTGAAAAATGGTTAAAAGTTCAATTGATACCAAATTTGGATGCTCCGTCTTTAATTGTATTAGATAATGCATCATGTCATTCAAGAATTTTAAATAAACAGCCTACTTCATCTTGGAGGAAAAGTGATATTTATGAGTGGCTGGAAAAACACAACCAAAATCCTTTACCAAATATGCTTAAATCGGATCTCCTATCAATAGCAAAGTCTCTTAAAAAACCCAAAATATACGCGGTAGATGAAATACTGCGTGAATATGGTCATGAGGTTCTACGACTGCCGCCATATCATTGCCAGTTTAACGCAATAGAATTAATATGGGCTGGTGCAAAGTCTTATTATGAAAAACATGTAGGTGATGGTCTTAAATCCGACCAAGTATAAATAGTTTGGCAATATTCGTTAGATCATATTACACAAGAGTACTGGAAGAAATCGGTGGAACATACAGAAATATTAATAAGGGATTGGTGGGATCGAGAACAAGTACTAGATGTCGAAGTAGCGCCAATGATAATTGCTCCATTCGAAGACGACTCAGACGACGAGGACTTTTCAGATTTTATAAGTGACGATGAGAGTTTTTAGGCTATAATTATAAACGGTGTTTTTCGTTTACATTTTTTAGTATTCTTGGGTATTATATTATGCTTTTTTTTCATGCACATTATTCTGCATAGTCCTTAAACTAATTCCCAGTGTTTTCATTACGGTTTCCTGCATATTGGTTTGCGAATTTCCACTTTTTCTTTCATTATCGAAATAGTTTATTAGACTAAATGCCATTGTATTTTTAGGTTTTAGTAGTAAAATTGTTAAAATAAATTGCACTGTTTATTATTGTCGTTTTTAATTAAAGGGTACAGTAGGTATATAATTAACGATTATATAATTTTTTGTAACTTTTTCAACTCCTTTGTACATAATTTTTACAAAACTAATAATATTAGGTAGGTATATGTGGCTATCTTCGCGATAGCTAAAATAATGAAACTATTTTTCCTTCCTTCGGTATATTTGTAAATAATCTCACAACATTTTGATAGCCTCTGTGTTGTCTGATTTGACGCATATGATCAGTGACCTTTGGACCCGCACGTTAAGACCAGATCTAACTATATTTCTTTTTTTTCCTCGACTTCGCAGGGCAAAGAGTTCCAGAATTTGAAAAAACTTAGTCTGCACGCCGCCGCTAAACATTTTTGAATTATATCTTAAACATATTTAATACAAACACTAAAAAAACTTCTTGCCGACTTACCGGTCACTGTATCCATAAGCTTCATTATATCGAAAATAATCAATAATAAAACTGAAAAATTTTTTGCTCCGTTTTTTGTTATTTTATGACCTAAATAAGCAACTTCTTTGTGTAAAAAATTCGATTGACGTAATCTATCGAATACTGTTCTTAGTCGATCAATGTGTACAGACAGAGGTATAGAATATGATGATATGATTTAGATATTCAAAACAAATTTTGTTTTGGAGATCGCGTTGGATGTTATTTATGACCCTTTGAAATATTGAGGGTGCATTTTTGAGTCCGAAGGGCATCCTTTTGAATTCAAAATGACCCGTGTCCGTTAAAAAGCGGTTATTTGAATGTCGCTTAGTTCCATTTCTATCTATTGAGTTTTCGTTAATTTTATGATAATCGATTACGATAGGCCATTGCGCACGTTCGATGGGTCTATTTTTTTTCGTACTATCCAAATTGGACTGCTCTACTTCATTTTTATATATTTCCGGGTACCGATAAGTTTTAGCTAAAATGGGTGTTTCATCTGTAAAGTTTAATTTGATTTGATTGGTATCATATTTTTTGATATTTAGTAATTTTAGTTCAGCTGTATCTTGTGACATAATCATTTTCGAAAAGAGCAAACTACGCGCATCTTGCAGACGCAGTCCAAATTGATGCGAATTTTCATTGCCTTCCGGTTTTAAGGTAATAATATCCTGTAAAACACAATCAATTGATCTTTGATTTAAAAATGTGTTAGAAATTGTTACTTTTAATAAAGGCCAGGTATTTCGACCATGGAGGCAATTAAATCAGCTGCTAGCTCTATAAGTTTATTTAGCAAATAATAGCTAACAAAACGTTTGATTTGTTGTGCGTTTCCGTTGAAATTGGGAATATTATCGGCTTGGTACCTAATCAATTGATAGTTTGGCTGTGCCATGTTAAAAAAATTCAAAAAGTCTTGTAATGGGTTTTCTAATTTTATAAATGAAATACGTTCAATATGTAGGAAACAGAAAACGCATCTAGTAAACAACCAAAAATTAATAATTTAAGATAAATAGTTTCGTCTCCCTTATATACGTACGCCTCTATCGTCCTCTTGAGGTCAAGGAAATACATTCGACAACATAGGGACGCCTATTATTGGAACTGTGTACTATTAGAGTTGTTTTATGGTTATATTTCCGATGTTGGCCCCCCATAACAGATTAGTTAGTATTCGGGTCATACTGACATACGTTACATGCCATATATATATAAAGAAATACCTATTTGCTTAAACCTAAATTTGTAAAATTGTTATTTTGGTGGAAATCAAGCATAATTTGCACTTGAACGAATTCCTGTTGTTTATCGCTCACAATATACAATTAGTTACAGTAATGAGCAAAAGCAGTGCCCGTTAAATACCACCAGTGAATCTTAAGGTCACATGTACCAATTACAATCCGTATTTGCCTACAGTTGCCATTTTTGACACAACGTTGGATTGTCTAATACCTGAATTCCTTTTAAAGCTTTTATATTCTACAATACAAAAAATATTGGTAATGCTTGTAAAAGGAGTGATAGTTGTGCATTTCCATTAAACCTGTTTATTTTAATTTTAAAGAAATTGGAACTACTGAACTACCTTATGCTTTATCTGTAGGTGTATACTGAATCCTAAACTTCGTAGAAGTTATTAATAGAAACGACTTAGGCTAATTTGAGTTCATATCAAACATAGTTAAGGTTTGCTGTTTTAATACTCATTCCATAATATTTTTTTCTTCAGCGCGTGTGACATGGTTAAATTATTGACTTTGATGGACCTCTTCCAAATAGTAGGATCATTTAAAAAAAAAACTTTTTAATTTTTATTCATAAACTCTACGTAGAAAGTCATTGATATAATTATCAAGAAAGGATAGAAAACATTAAGTGAAACCCAACGAACCAAGAAAACTTTGAGTAAGTGATTAAACTTTATAGTTTGTAGTTTCAGCAAAACATTGGCGAATGCTTAAATAATATATTTTTATAAAGAACTGAAATCACCAGCCACGGTTCTATTATGCTAGGGTTAGAGTTATGTCGACTAATAAAAACCCAGCACACTTCTTTTTATTTTCGTTCATTACATTTTAATTAATTATTTAATAAATTAGAAAATACGCTTGTTTATTTTCCCTCTCTTACCATTTCTGGCCTTGATGGCTCACTTTTTGAATGTACACGTAACATGCACGATTGACCTGCTTTAATGTGGATCTTACATTTTAAATAACAATGTTTTATAATTCATTCAAATTAGTTTGTAAGAAAGTGAATGAAATTATAAGGCCAATTAATTCCCATGTATGTAATTCGATTTCGTGACATTCAATGCAGAAATTAACATTTAATAAAATTTTTTATTTGCTAATACTTTGTTGCAATAAATTAAGAAGTATTCATGTATTCATCAGTAAGAATAAATTAATCTTTGATAAAGCTCTTAAGTATACCCACAAGAAAGACGACTGCTAGGTCAGAGCTTGCCGCTGTACCAAAGAGAACACTTCGAGATCTCACCAACCATGCTCGGTATTTTCCCAATATGGCGAACATCACACCAGAAACGGGCATTTTAATTACCCTGGTGCTAGTATATTTATAGAACTAGAATCATTGTGACTTGGGCCTTTCTTTAAAAGTACGATACTTACTGAAACTTTTGACATTCTACGATTTTTAGGACTTGAATTTCTTTTAATCTATTATTTAAGTTGTTATCACAGCGATTCAGCGATTAACACAAAACAGTTGAAGTATTGTAAATTAGTTGATAGTCGATGTGATTTTATCGCGATTTTATTGATTTGATACTTCTAGGTCTCTTGATAAAAAGTCCGAAGTGTTCCCCAGTACCTATGATATACCTATGGGATTAATTTTGGTTGATTCCCGTTTAAGCATAAAACATTTTAGAAAGTTTATTGTGCTACCCTGTTTGTAGAAGCTGATAGTTGCTTTAGTGTCAATATGTCTTAGCAATTTAAGAAAAGTCCTGGTATCATCACCAAAATGGTACCGACATCTTAGACATCTATATTTTCTATATGCTCTGCGCTGCCAACTTAGTAGTCAACAGAATGTATTATTTGCATTTATTTCAAACTACCCGTTGGTCCGAATATGTGATAATACATTCATCGGCAAATAAGCAAACAGTTTAGGGGCAATCCGTTTTACCAAGACGTTTATCAAAACTATAAACCCACAGGAACCTGTGGAATAAATACCTGATATAACTTATGGAACCTGTTTTGATATAGAAATCATCTACTCCGCTAGTGCTTGTGCTCGATCATAAAAAAAAAAAAACTGTAATAGTAAAAAGTTTTAAAATAAAGTAAACAAATATCTTATTAATGTACAAAAATGTAATACGATGGGTATATATATAATATTGATGATATTTCCTAAAACACATTACAGTTGTCTAGATGTCAAATTAATTATTAATATTGTAAAATGTTATTTGCTTGTATGCATTAATTATTTTATTAGTGGTGTAAAATATTTAATATGCTTTTAATCTGTATTAATATTTTTGGTTCTCTAAAGTATTATTTTATTCGCTTGATTTTGGTCTGAATTAATTTATTAGTAGTATTGTATAATAGTATGTATTGTTAGCCTTCAATAACTGTTTTATAAAGTGTTGTTTGCTCCTAATCAGCAATAATTAGGTACTAGTATTGTAAAGTCGTATTTTTGCTTTAAAGGAGTACAGGCATTGAATCGACTCGGACCGGTCGACTCGGAAAAGAGCAGTCGGAAATTATTGATATTCATGTAATTAAATTAGACCCCGCGCACTGCGTCGGACCGGTCGACTCGGATCGGTCGACTCGGATCGGTCGACTCGACCCCATGATGTTTGATATTCCGACTGCTCTTTTCCGAGTCGACCGGTCCGAGTCGATTCAATGCGCGTCGTCCTTTAGTCTATATTAACAAGTATTCGTGTTATAAAGCCTTTTATCCTTTTGTTTTGTGTCTGTATTATGTTAAGTTTTATTTATCTGTTAAGGAAGAGCCTGCATAAAATGTCAAAAAACTTATTATACTTTTGTAAAAATTCGTTAAGCCACATAAAACCAGTTTTTCTTTCATTCAATAAGCCGTCTTTTCTAATTGGACAAATAACAATAGAAAGGCTGTTCTAGGAATGAATATTTCCGACATATGTTAGAAAAATAGAAAGAGAGTTCCTCATTATCCACAAGCAAAAGCTTCGTTGACCCAACCATGGCCCTCAAGGATGTTTAAGAGTAGACAAAAATAGATATCCGGCCACGGAAAATGTCGTTTTGACGGATCTCTGGATTGGTAAAGTTTAGGGGATTAGTGACGCCAGGGACTCGCTTATCAAGTTGACAATTGAATAATAAACAGCAAATGTCAATACGTCTTATTAAATTGACTTTGATTGACGAATATTGGGCATCTCTCATCCCACGACCAAATCCACTTGGACATGGCCATGGAGAATTATGTCTTTGTTTTCACTTACAGCGTAGACGGCCATGGGCTAATCCTACCGTTCCTCTGTGCCTTCATGTTTTGATAGACATATTTTTTCCCTGTGTAAAGCAGATCGAAATCTGGCAGCAACTGGCATAAAGGCAGCCGGGCAACAATAATTGTTCATTGTTCATTTATTATGTCAATAGTTAGTGGTTCTATATTTAAATTTAGGGACTTTTACATTATAAAACAACATTTTCATCATCTTGGTTTGCTACAAAACATAAAAGTGTTTCCAACTTTTAAGTACTAAAATAGGTAGTTAAATATTCATGTAAAAAGTGTTATGACACCTTAGGTGTAAATTATATAATATTATTTCATAATTTTTTACGAATCATTTCTGTACGAAGTATAGGTACGTATAAAAATTGGATTCTCGTGTAGTTTTTTCCTATTTCCGATAAGTCGCCATGCCATGGTGCCACCCCTATCAGTATATTAGGTAGAGACTTTTGATACATGAGAAATTGTCAAAAGGCCACCATGCACTTACGGAAAGTTTTCTTTACAGCTATTGTAAATACTGTTTATACAAATAATACATTTCTAATTTAAGTATATTATTCTATCATTAAAATAATACACAAAAAATAAAACATTAATTTATAGTAGCTTAAATGCTCGCTTAAATGGTTAGAAGAAAGCTAGTTAATAAATTAGAAATATTGATTTCTTTACCAGTATATTCGTGAGTCCTAATTGCTTTGAATTAATAATAAACAGAGCAGATTTTAGATAAGGTTAGTAATTGTTAATAGCACTTTTGCATGCAGTCCATTTATTTTTTATTAGTGCTTAAATAGCCATTTGGTGGCTAACATTATATAATATAGTCATTTTTATACCAAATTTTGGATTTAAAGGCTATTATTTATTACAGTTTTAACGTAATTTCTTACCTGAAGGGGATTGTATGATGGGCTGATGAGAAATTTATCAGAAGAAATATAAAAACTTATGTTCCATTTAGTTTTGTTCCACATAAGTACTGTGTTTTACATACAAATTGAACACCATTTTTTGCTTTATCCTGTCACTGAATTTTTACAGACTGGTAGAGATCTAAATAAATCCACGGATAGGGTTTCGAGGTTAAATTGACTACATTTTAAAAGATTGGTAAGTAAATATGTGACTTCTTTTAAAACCTTTTGCTAAGAAAGTTAAAAGTTCGGGTTTGTTTAGTTTAATATAATTCAATTTAATTCCTTAATTGTAGGTGTAAATGCGTCCCTATGATGGTGGTATTTTAACGTCTTAATTTCTTAGTTTAGTTTGGATTATTTTAATTTAATTGAGGTATAAATCAGCCATAAGTTGTATTTTTAAAAATATTTTATCAGGCATAAGTATTTGACTTTAAACTTTCACACCCGTATTCATTGAAGCATTTTAAATCGAGTCAATCAAAATATTTAGATCTTATAGTCTTCTAGTTGTGTTTCCACGATGTCTTTGTCTTTGTTTATCGTTTCGTCGATAAGTAATTTTACCGGGATGTTGTTGACAAAATAGTTTAGGTTCTATTAAAGGAAATAGTATGTATCAACAATTTCATTTTCAATGAATTTAAACAAAATAACATTTACAATTAGCCAATCCAAACCACGTGACTTCTAATGACGGTTGTGGGCAAAATCGTTAAGCCACCTGCTAAATACTTCCAGCAATGTGATTTTTTTTCTCGCGTGTACCAATTACAAAGCAGTATTTGCCCACAGTCGCTATTTTTGATAAATCGTTGGATCGCCTAGTACAAGACTATAGTTGTAGTAGTAGTAGTAGTAAAAAGATTTATTTAGCAGGTGGCTACATGATACATTTTAACAAGTTTATACCCTTTTTTTACTTTATTTTTTGAATTAAATGACCTTTTGAAACTTTATTTGTCCTGTTGAGTTAATAAGAAAGATTTTAAACTTTTTTTAAAAGATTTTTAACTTTTCTGATTTTTTATTGACTTGTTTAATTTATTAAATTCAATCAGACCCTTATGAAAAACTGATTTATATGCAATATTTTTTGAAAAATTATTAAGAAAAAAATTATTGTTATTTCGTGTTAAATAATTATGTTGATCACTATTTAGAACAGTCAATTGCTTTAAATGTGGCGGTAACAAATCATTTTGAATTTTAAAAATAAATATTACAACCAAAAATAATACTTAATTTTTACATTTAACCATTCTAATTTTTTTAACATCACATTAATTTTTGTATATCTATCCATATTAAGTAAAATTCGCATTGCTTTATTTTGTAAAATTTGTAATCTATTTATTACACCTTCATCCGCCATAAACAAAATTGTAGAACAATAAAGAAAATGTGGTAAAATTAAAGTATTGTAAACAATTTTTTTTGAAAAAAATTGTAAATTTAAACTTATTCTTTTAAAATAACTCATTTTTCCCGCAATTTTGTAAATTAAATTTTCGAATTGGTTATTAAATTTTAATTTTGAATCAATCAGAGTTAACTTTTTCTAAAAACAAAGCGTTTCGACAGTTGACACTAACAGCTGATACTGGTTTCTTCCTAAATACTCCCAGTTCAGTAGTAGGTATTAGCAAGCTCACGCGTCAGGTTTGAGAGACTAAATTTTCTGGGTGTTTATTATTTAAGTTGAACGGTGAGTTAAATAAATCAGTTTAGATTTATTAACTCTCCTATTTTCGATAACAAACATTTCATTTATCATCAATTGCTATTATGAATTTAATATTAGTTTGTCCATTTTAATTACGGTACAATAGGTTGCCAAACCTTGCGCTCACTGAGAACTAATTCAGCTGTTTGTATTTAAAAACACATGGTATTTTGGCGGCTTTGTACTACGCCGCGAATGTAAATTATTATATGGCAACGCAGCATTGAAGGCGAAACATGCGCAGGCGCACCGCTCGCGCTTGATTGTATCGTAGCTACAATATTTGGCGGAACTCCTTGTATTGTCAGGGTTATTCATAGCGTTTTCCATTGGTAAGTTTAGTACGTGTCAAATGTATTTCTATGTTTTACCAATGAATAACGCCATAATTTTTAAACTATCGCACAATGAGTTCGATGCTTCACTTGCAAATATAATTAACGCTGTATTTTTGCAAGCCATTATGTTCATAAACCATTAAAACCCCGTACAAGTTTAAAATACGGTGAATGCGATGGTAAAAGAACTTACTCCTGTCTCTGTCTCCAATATCTTAACGTAAAATAGACTATATTTCAACCATAGACAATTTACCTTTAGATACCTACAGCTTATCTCCTGCGCAAACAAAAGTTACGTTTTATGGGTGAAAAAATGCGTCCGAGCGCATGACTCGTCGGTCAGCTGTCTTCATTCGGGGAACCTTCGTGCATGCGCACAAACCTCGTGTTATCGGCCGTCCTACTTTATCGACAATAATCGACGCGCTCAAGAATATTCTCCAGAACCGGGTCGGCCGCCATTTTTGTTGTTGTGTTTTAAGGTTTCTCTTCTCTGCGGATTCCTTGTAGTTTTCTAAAGTTTTCATCTATCGGATCGGCTATCGTGGATTGTAGGACTGGTGTTTAATATTTATGGATTTCTGGTTTTTGTGTAGTTTAGTTAGTGAATTGTGTTTGTGCTTTTAGTGACTCGGATTGTAATATAAACAATAACTAGTACTAGTTGCAGCCGTTGTATAATTGTATTATGCCAAATAGGGGTAAAATAAACCCTCTATGGTGGCATATGAGCAAGAATTTAAATTTTAAAGCCCGGACCTGTCTAATTTCCCATTCGTCAAACGATAATGTTGCAGTGCGCATGTCTAATAGTTCCCAGTTTTGTTTACATGCGCGAGGCCATAAAACTGCCACATTCGTGATTATTGTTTGTTTATCTAAAGGTAAATTGTCTATGATTTCAACAGGGTGCCTTAAATGATAGGTCACTTAGTCACGACGCAGCGTGTCCTTAGAGAAATTTGACTTTAGCTGTTATTTTGTCATTTTAAACCTAGAACTGCTAAACACATACTCATGGTCCTCAAAGCCCACTAAATGATGTTTACTAAATCCAGTATTTACGTGAATCCCATATTCCCGCCGAAAACCGAACTGCTGCGCTGATCCGAGAACAGACTGTTATTTTCGAGGAAGTGTGCAATATGAGCAGTCATGCATTTTTCAAAAAAAATTGAGAATAAAGGAAGAAGTGAAATTGGCTAAAAATTGCCGACGATATTGGCATAAAAATGTTTTTGGAAATCACATCTTCCTAAAAAAAACAGTTTTCCAGCATTTATATGGTTATTTCTATAAAAGCTCTTGAAGATGTATGTTTATCTATTCCATACATGTAGAGAACTTACCACCCATTCACTTTTTTAACTTAAATATATCAGTGGAAGAAGCCTTAAAGTGTCTAATTTCTTTCCTTCCAATTTAAAAGTTCGCATTTAAGAAACTAATAAAGAATTTCGTGACTACTTTACTTTCACTAAAAGTGGTTTTAAATCGATGTGATTTAAAATAAATAGGACGTTTTGTCAAGGAAAAATTGGTATAGTATTGGCGTCAACGTGTTTTATTGTAGCTTTATGAACGCCAAGGAAAAACAAACGAGATACTCACTGTACAAGGTAGCCAAACAAAACGTTGTTGTTCGGTTCTTTGAAACAATGCTCGGACTCGGGAACTAAATTATTGATGGGGACTCTGCTATTAGCTATTTTCAAGTGGCACCTCTTTTTAAAGCTTATTTAATTCCCTTTATAGAACTCTCTACATAATTACGATTTGATGATCAAATGATGATGAACAAAAATTTCGTATAAATACATGCTTAGGTGTCAATGTTCAATATCTGTATTAAAAATAGCTGCTGGACAAAAAAATTAGAATAATTCCAGTCCTAGGAGTTTCCATAATAATAATCGACCAAAAACGTCTCGATTGATTGACTTGAGCATAAGAATGCGCCCAAGGTCATGTGGTCAATGACCTTCTAATTAAATTATTTTTTAAAGCAAATAAAAATTATTATCCTTCAAAAAATGCAAAAGTTCCAAAATGTAAGTGCCATGGGAAAACTCCCCAATACAGACCGTTTTTAACACGCTTTTATTAGCTTCACCTGTATGTTTGTAACCGACTTCTTTGAACCCGATTTTGACCCACTTTAAACGGTCAGATTTAATTTAAATTTTTTAAAATTATCAAGAACCGCTGACAATACAATAATCAACACACAAAAAGTTCTCCTGTCAAATTTTGACAGCTGTCAGGTAAAAAAAAGTGCGATATTGACAAAACAAAATATGGAATCGTATAGTACTCTACACGGAGACTTCGGAAAAAATATGCAATAAATTATCCTGTCAAATTTTGACATCTGTTAGGTATAAAACGAAGATGCGATTTTGACAAAACAAATTATGGGGTCGTATAGTATTCAATGCAGAGACTTCGGGAAAAATAAGCAAAAAATTCTCCTGTCAATATTTGACAGCTGTCAATATGTAAAATCGTTTAAAAAAAAATGATATTAATGAAAAAAATATGAGGTCGTATGTATATCGACGGTGGAAAGTTAAAAAAAATACGCAAAAAAGTCGATTGTCAAAATTTGACACCTGTCAATATGTCAGAATTATTACATTAACCGATAGTAATGAAACAAACGTGTAAACAAATTCTACCCGTCAAAATAAAATTTTGACAATTGTTTTTTTAAAATACGCATGATGTCGGAAAATTAAAATTTTTAAAAAATTTGCAAATACCGTTATTTTCTTATAATTCGGCATAGACGATCGGGTTTGTTCGGGTTTGTATGTATGTTTGTTTGTAACCGACTTTTTTGAACCCGATTTTGACCCACTTTACACGGTCAGATTTAATTTAAATTTTGTAGACTTGTCAAAAACCGCTGACAATACAATAATCTACTAATCTAGCTCAATCTAATAAAAAAAAAAATTTTCTTATCAATAACTCAAACTAAAAAATGAAAAATAAATATAGGTTAAAAAAACTAAAAAACACGCTTCAATAATTAATCGTTGTCCGAAGTGGATATTAATATAAATTTTTGAAGCCAAAAAATACAGAAAAATCGCACTGGAGTAAATAATATTTATTATAATAATTGTAACTTTGTTATCAATAATAATAAAAATGAATAATTATTTAAATTATGGTTCGTTATATAATCTTTTGAATACCACTCGATGTTTTGGGATTACCTCATACTGTTACCTGGCACTCAACGCGTTACCATCAGCAACACCACTCCTCCTTCGGAGTCGTGGTGTTGCTGGGTAACTCGTTTCGTGTCAAGTAAAAGTATCTATTATTCGGTAATCCCGAAACATATTGTGGTATTACATTCGAAAACACACTGCGCAAACACCGGCTGTGGCGTCAACGGTTGATGTCTTCAGTGTCCAAAACAGTTATTTTAAAAAATGTAGGATAATAATTCTTGCCCTATACCTAGGTCATAAAAAAAAAGTACGAAAAACGTCCCGAGATATTAACTTTGGTTATAAAATGGGGTTGTAATATTCTTTCTTTTCCACCACGCATAATATTAACCTACGTTGGTTATGTCATTGGCGTACCACACTCAGTAATGAATGGTTCGTGACTTTTAAACTTGGGGGTGCAATAAAAGCCCGATGCAGACGCAATGCGCCGCAAGCGAAAAAATGTTAAGACCACGCCCAAATTTGGTCAATAATTTTTAGTACCTAAATATTTTAAAAATTTATGATTACCTACTTAATTTATTGAAAATGAAATAAGAAAAAAAAAATAAAAAAGCCAATTTATTTTTCTTTAGTAGGTACATACATTGTTTAAAAGTAAAGTCCAATCTTCTGTTTTTATTTGCATCAAACTTATCAATAACGATATCTAGATCTACACTTTGTGGTCTGTGTCAAGTTAATTTCGGGTTTAGGTCTTCCCTCATTTTTAATTTCAATTTTTTGCTCAATACTTAATGAGCTAAAATTGTTTCTCGAATATTCCACATTTATAGTCAATATAGTACAATATAAAACTCTTAGAGTGTGTTTAGGTGCAATGAGATCATCACCTGTAGAGGCGTTATTAGTAGAAGCTTTGGAACCCCCATTGTGCTTACGACGAGAGGCACTCAGTGCTAAATTTTTATTTAAACACCAATTTTTTGAAACTAATCTTCTTCATAACATTTCTAGACTAAATACTTATGATTTAACTAATAAGTATTGGAATCATAAAAACTCTCCCCCTTTATGTGAAGCATTTAGAAACTTTAATGGAATCCTCAACCAAATTACGCCTTTATGTATAACAGATTATGAATACCATAGTGGCTTTCAAGAAGTTACACTGATAATCCCTTATTTCACTGATAGCAAGTTACTTAATAACCATATTTTAAAGGCAGAACTTATAAAACATAAAGATTGTATCTTTATATATACTGATGCGTCTAAAACAGATGAAGGCAATGGAGTAGCTATATATATACCCCAAATCAACAATGAATTTAAGTTTAAAGTTGAAAAAAATTGTAGTATTTTTACTACAGAGGCCTTAGCTATTTTTAAAGCACTTAATTTTGTTCTTGAATATGACAATCAATATTTTGTTATTCTGTCTGATTCTTTGTCCGTTCTAAAAGCATTAACCAATATTAAACCTTGGTCCTACAAAACTAATCCTTTATTATGGAACATTCGAAAACTATTACGATATATTACGTTAAGAAAAAAGCACATAACATTTATTTGGGTTAAAGCACACACTGGTATAACAGGTAACGAGTATGTGGATACTCTAGCAAAGGATAGTATTCGAAATGGAACACCCATTAGTTCTAGTCTCAACCTTAGCGAGGCAGATGCTCTTCTAAAATCAGAAATATTAGATAAATGGAACGTAAGATGGAAAACCTATTGTACCACATCTCGCACTAGATATTCACTTCTTATAAAAAACATTCCTAATAAGCACTGGCATAAGGAGATAATAGTTCCAAGACGGTTTATTACAACCATTATACGACTGAAATTGGGCCATGCTTGTTATCCAGCCCACCTAAATAAAATAGGTATTTTCCCTTCGGACAAATGTGATTTGTGCAATGTCAGATGTGATTTGGACCATCTATTCTTGGAGTGTAAAAAGTATGAAAATGAAATTAATAGCCTCTTCAAGCAATTGATTCAAGAATGTAAAGTCGAGTGCCCTTTTAATATCCTATACCTTTTGTCACTAAGAAATATAAAAATATTTAATGTTCTTGTAACATATTTATATAAGGTCAATTTAAAATTGTAACTCTTAATTATTTAAAAAACAAACCTGCCCTATTTTTTCCTTATATGTAAACCCCTTTTTTTTTAGTGGTCTTCATTCCCTGTGTGTTTTTAAATAAAGTCGCCCTGACAGACCCCAGTGGCGTGAAGCGTGTGTCCCTGTTTATATATTTCGTATAATAATGTTCTTCTTTTTTACTTTGCGACTGGCTGCATGGCTAATTAGCCAAATGCCAATTAAAAAAATAAAAAAAAAAAAAAAATAGTCGTTTTGGCATTAAAATTGTTCATTTTTATTAAAATAAGTCTTTATACTACCCTAAATTAATAACAAAAATATAAAGGAAAACTATAAATAATAAATTTATACAGCAATTAACACGCAATGAACTCAACGGCGCACATTTAAATACTGCGAGTTTTCCTATTAGAATCGCGCTTTCCCCCACCACACCTGCTAGTACAAGATGCATAGATGAGAGCCACCAGAAACCCCGCCTACTTTAAAGCACGTGCGACTTTAGAATTCCTACGCGCTACATCGTCGCTCTTGAAAACGGACTTGGCGAGAGCTATTACACCACCTTTCGTTCGATTGTTTAACGGTACGTTAAAATAGGAGGGTTCTAACTTATATTACGGTATCATATATAAGAAGATAAATTTAAATGAACATTATTTTTTTCTTTATGGAGTATGGGGGTTCACGTGCTCCTGTGCTCCTGTGGAGAAACTGTTACTGACCACACTAGCAATCTGTAAGAAAAAAATCTTTCCACAACTGCAAACCAATTTGAAATCCTTGAAATATTTGAAGATTTTACTGTTTTTTCCTGTTTGTTAATACAAGCTTCGCTCGTACAAGCAATCGTCAACCGATCTCCAATTTTTCTCTGCGCATGCGTGGTTTTTAACTGGTTGCGAACTGGTTGAAAATTACTTGCTTTGCGTTTACGTTACAATTTGGTGCGCCGAATTTTCTGTCAGCGGTTTGGGATTTGTCGTATGCGAACACTTTTAAAACACGTTCGCATGCGTCGTTAATTTACTGACGGTTTCTGACCGCTGTTCGAACAAAGCTATAGTATTTAGCTTTTTACTTGAATAAATGAAAAATATATAAGAAAATATTTTATTAAATAATTTTTGTATTTACGAACTGGTGCATGCAACCTATTATACACGCGAACACAAAACATTTTTACCGATCTGATTAAGTCAATGCCGTATTATAGTCCCCCGCCGAAACAACGGTGTCAAATCTAATAACAAACCTATACTAATAATAAAACGACATTAGTGGAACTTCTGTTTGTTTGTGGTTTAATTTCTGCTGAAAGTCAGGTTATGGCCCAGTTCCTTTTCAGTTACTTTTAAATAGCGAAGCTCCGGTTATAATCAAAGTAAAAGTTCTATTCACTTACACAAATCTTTTATAGCATGTCACAAATAATATTATATAAGTCAATAAAATTCAACATATACCTATGTGGACAAATATATACATAACAATAAATTATTGTATACAAACAAATTATGCACAAACAAACATTAAATTAGAATTAAAAGACGCAACAAACTAAAGTCTTTTCAACGACCGCTGACCGTTACGTCATATTCTCCATATTTGCGGTACGTCGTGAATTAATTCAGTCAGTTTGACTTACCGGTGGTAAAGGTTATGATTTTTTTTAGGCTTGATCTACATAAAGACGGATGCATGTGAACAAGTACAATTTTTTTATTATTTGTATACTGTTAACTAGCGTGTACCCGGCATGCGTTGCAACCCGCTGGTATAAATACAAACCCGAACAAACCCGATATATTAGTACCCGGCATGCCACATTCTGAAATTGCACCCGTGCGAAGCCAGGGCGGGTCGCTAATTATACATAAGAACCTTCCTCTTGAATCACTCTATCTATTAAAAAGAACCGCTTCAAAATCCGTTGCGTAGTTTTAAAGATTTCAGCCCATATAGGGATATAGGGACAGACGGGCGATAGCGACTTTGTTTTATACTATGTTAAGATGAAGTCAGAAATAAGTGGTTTATTTAGGGTAAAAGGTACCATGGGATGAAACATTTTGTTTTTGAAAATCAGTATGAAATTTTTAATTAATTTAAATTTACTAAAAAATAAATAAAACTCATTTATAAAATTTAAAATTAACTAATATATTTTTGAGCATCTCTAGTGCATCAGTCTATAATTTTGTTTCAAATATTTTCATCTTATTTATAAAAATATAAGGAAGAAAATATAATAAAAATGCAACACAACAAAATACAGTTTTTTAATAATTAAAATAAATCATCTACGCAAGGATCATCATCATCAGATTCAGTTAATAATAAGGGGAAAAGTATCTGAAGCATCGATAAATCTTTTTTTTCCCGTTCCCACACATCATTTTTAATTTTATTATTGTGTTAAATAATTTTTCCATTTTTTCACTGTTACATTTTTTATGGCTTCATTCCACAGAACCAAAACTACGTCATTTGTTACAGGATGCATAGAACTTATTTTTGCATCATAGTATTGCTTTCATTCCGACCAACCCATTTCAATGAGATTAAAGTGGCAATAATATAGAGGAAGTCTGAAAACTCGATGTCCATGTTGCAATGCTAGTTCGTCCAATCTATTAAAATAAAATAAAAATAATTAGAAAATAAATAGCGCTTTCCAGATTACTTGTAACCTTTGGGTGGGGTATACTGCTTCACTATTATCCAGAGCTGATTCTTCATTGCAAGTGGTGAAACCGGAATTTGTCTTTGTTCTAATCGTGCAATAAGTAATCTTTTTGACCAAATTGTAGGTATTTGGAATTTTTCCAATTAGCCCAGAATGATGATAGGTGCATGGCGTTATCCATGATAATAAGCGACGGTTCTTCTAAGTTTGGTAACAATTTTGCTTCAAACCATTTCTTAAAGTTTTTACTACTCATCGAATCATGAAAATCACCAGATTTAATGGTTCGTTAATTTTTTTTTCTTCAAAAAGCGGTCAAATATTCTTTAGGTAGCAATTACCTTTTTAAGTTAAAAAAAATTATTTGATGGAATGAATAAAAGCAAAACTATTAAGTTTAGTGTAAGAAACAGGTTAATAACAGGCTGATTACCCCCTAGTTACCGTGCTCCCACATAAAAAGTGCTATTAAAAAGTTAGCATAGAGATAAAGGGGTTAATTTAAGCATTAATTGATGAGAAAATGGCTCGGGAAGTAGTGGTGGGGGAGGGGGTAGGGGGGTACTATCCTCAAGTACCCCCTCCCTTATCTAAGTGTCTGACCTCGCAGGTTACCATTAGAAGATGATGTATTTTTTATTTAAAAAATAGATATGTATATGAACAAGCCAATCAAAAAGAAAGAATAATCTTTCCGACAATTCTACCAATTTCTCAATCTTCTTAATAGTCTAAACCATAGAATACAATTTACTATAGAAAAAAAAAAACTGACAGCTCAATTAATTTCCTAGACCTCACAATAATGAAAAACCCACAAAATCAATTAACCTACCAAATTTATAGAAAACCAACTACCACAGATAGTCACATACCCGCAGATTCAAAGCACCCCCAACAAACAAAACTAGCTGCATTCAATAGCATCGTACATCGACTAGTTAACATTCCTCTCTCAGACATCTAATACAAACAAGAATTAGACATCATAAAAACTATAGCCACAAAAAACGGTTACCCAACAAAAATCATAGACCAAATAATAATGAAAAAACAAAAAAAAAACACACAAAAACTTCTTTACAAAGAACATTCCACTCCAATTAAGGACAAATACTGCTCAATAAGATATACAGTTAACACAAGCTAAAAAATCTCCAAAAAAACTTAAAAACCTTAATATCATTCCTATACAAGTCAATAAAAACAACTTACACAAACACATATCCAATGCTAAATTAGAAACTAAAAACAAACTTTCATAAAGTGGGGTCTACCAAATAGAATGTGACAACTGCGATGCTATCTACATTGGACAAGCAGGTAGAAGAAATTTTGACACCAGGCTTACAAAACACATAACATCTAAACATCTATTAAAAAAAACCAAAAAAAAACAAAAAAAAAAAAAAAAAAAAACAGTGTTAGCTGATAGCTGATCACTGCATTAAAGACAATCACTCAATTTCTAACAACATAAAACCCATATACATACACAACATACACAATAATAGCAGACAGCTAAATCTACTAGAAACAACAGCTATCAAAAAAGCCATAAAAAACAAATGTAATGTTGTGAATAATCAAACCGAAATACCTTCAGGTGCTTCCCTAATTCTTAATAGCACACTTACTTAGGACTAAATATGTATCTGTATACCTTTAATAAATTTCGAAAATCCACAGTTGACCATTCAATTTTATAATCCTAATTTTAATTTTATGACATGTTTATAGTTACCATAATATGATATAAATGCCTATGTAATGTCACGTAGATTTTAGTATCTTCTTGTACTCCTTTGAAAATGACCGGAAAGGGCCGAAACACGTGTCAGGAAACTGATTAAATTTGTGAAACATAACAAGTAGTTATTATTTTTTCTTTCTGTGCAATGGAACAACAGTTTCACCAAGCATGTAGCCCAACACAAATTAATTATAAAGAATAATCTTTTGAATATATTCCGTTCTTAAAACGTTTAAAATAAGTTTAATATTACATATTATTGTAGGTATACTCCAGCTCTAACTTTACCCAAAGTTCCTCTGCAGCTTTTGTAATATAAATATTAAAATATTATGCAAATAATAAAGTTGTGTTTTTGAAATTCGCTGTAAGCAAATGGAAGGCTGGCGCATAATATTCTACCCTCTACCCCTTTTAAGTTATTTAATCACGTATATATTCTGCTTGATGCATTAATTGGTGTTTTCGGCGTTAATTGTTCTTTAATTATACCTTAAATTGGTTAAAGATATAATTATTCCTTGTTTCATGAATTTTAATAACATAACTGTTTGCTTGTTACAGAAACAATTTTAATAAATGTTAATCATTTTAAAGGGAAACAAACGAAAACACGTAATAAGCGTGCATTAATTACCCTGATAATTGGCCCAGAACGGCGGAGTGTAGGGGAAAGCGACAATCCAAGGGTTATGGGAAAAAAATGTTGGAAATTGGAAATGGAAAATGGAAAGTTATTTGACGCGCAAAAAGATTAGCACGATAGAGGAGCGCTGATGTCTTAATATAAAAGGTTAAGTTAAAGGTAAGCGCGCATATATGTACGCAGCGGACGCAACGGACGCATCGGACGATTCGTAATATTTTTGTCACATTATCTTCGGATTTGCTTGGCGTATTTTCAGTGCAATCCAAATTCACGAAATAGGAAGTTTTTTCCTCCCTGTTTGTTTTTGTGTTGTAAAATGAGCAGTTCTGAAGAAGAAATATTTGCAATTGCTTTAGCATTTGAAGATAAAGAGCAAAGAAAAAGAAAAGGAAAAAAACGACTTTGGGTCCATAATATAAGTTTAAAGAGAAAATGCTGCAGAGAATTTCATACTTTGTGTAACGATTTGTAATTTGTAATTTTTTATGGGTTCTGGTACAAACACACATAAGCATAAACAATATACTGCGCACTAGAGGTGTGACGATATAACTGTTACGGTTAAAAGTAACCGGTTATTAAGAAATAACAGTCGCTATCGGTGATTAAATATGATCTGAAGCAGTTACCAGTTATTCAATATACCAAGCGCTCTCACATCGCACTGCCGACTGAGTTCGCCGGCTCATGGCAGCCTTCTTTCGCTGCACGCTGTTATTTTCTAAATAACTGGATAAAGAATAACATGGTTATTTTAGTAATAGGATGTGAAGCTGAAGCAACTACTAGTGATTCACATACCAACCGATCGCACAGCGCTGCCGCTGCTTAAGTCGCCGGCTCATGCAGCCTTCTCTCGCTGTTAAATAACTGGATATTAAAAAATAACATGGTTATTATTAGTAATCGGATAATTTTCATATCACTTTGTGGGCGGTAACGGTAAGGTATAATTAATTTCCAATGAACGTTATTTCTCTGATATTTGATAGTCCTGGTTTGCAGGATGCTTATGCTTAAAGGAAAGGTGTTAAATAATTACAAGATAATTTCACGTCTTCACTACGCTTCACGTTTAAAATTGCGAGGGAAATAGTGGATTGGTGGATTGGTGGATAGGTTAGCAATTGTATATTCTGTAATTCCCCGAAGCGCGTTGTGGCGTTGTAGCGTTGTATTTAATGTTTTTTCTATTTATTATGTGTGTGTATGTCCTGAGTCGTGACCGTCGTATTGTGTGTATTTACTTAGTATATGATACTACATAGACTTTATTTTTATTGGTAATTTAACTAGAGACTAGGGTGTGTGGTATGTGATGGGTACAGTAACATAATATGCTGAAAATAAAATAGAGAAAACGTTGTTATTATTCAAAATAACAGCTATTTTAATTTGGCGCCAATAAAATATTTAAAAAGAGAAAAAGTCGATTATTTAAATTGACACCTTCACCTTAGTAAATCTAATTTTTTGAAAATAACTGGTAACTGTTTAAAATAACAGTTAATTTAAAATAACAGTCAAAAATAACTCTTAAGCCCACCTCTACTGCGCACACAAGCTGTTTGGTAAATACTAAATACGATTAATCCGACCAGATTCCTGTCGTGACATGTCGCGCATTTACTCGGATTTGCGAATTACGTCATCCGTACGTATCGTATCCACGGATTTAATTCTTTTGAAATAATTCGGAACGGAATTCCGTCCCTACGATGCGTGCGATGCCTACAAGTGTGCTTAATCAAATTTAAAACTACGTAAATAATAATTTTCCTTCGTTCCGTCTGTCCGATGCGTCCGTCCGATGCGTACAAATGCGCGCTTACCTTTAAAGTTTACTTTGTCGGCATCGCGCGCCTCTTAAAAATAAATGAAATGGTTTAAAATTTTAAATTAATATGAGTTACTAGTGAAACTAGAAAATTTCTAGGTATTAAATGCATCTAGCGGCGACATCCAATAGTACCGTGGTGGTCGCAGCCTTTTTTGACAGAGGTAGTGGGCGGTTTGGTAGGTGTTGAGTTGACCCAATCGTCGGGTTACCGTGTTACAAGAAAATTGATAATATGTATAATAAGCTCACCACGTCACAATTGACGATTTTTCGGGAATGATAAATTTTGAAGCGTAGATTACGAATCTGAAGATGATTTTCTCCGGAAACCTTTAGTTTGAAGTGCTATTTTTTAATAAGCTATGTCACCACTGCATAATTTTCCAATTTTTTTTTTTATTAAAAATTAATCCGTGTTTTTTTTTTTGTTATTCAATATGTTATTTAAATATCTTCCATGTTGATGATGATGATGAAGATGAAATTTTAGAGGAAAAGGCACATTTTATTGGTTATTAGCACCTACCTATATTTAAAATTTGAATTTAAAAAAGGACAAACGCAAATAAAATACAAATAAAATTAAAAGGCAGATTTTTGTCAATCAATGACAGATAAATTATCGATTATCAATTTGTTTGTCGTTCAGTGACAGATAAATTTCCGATTATAAATTTGACCGGTTGTAATGGCAAATTCCCAGTTTTATAGCATATGAGGTATATTTTCATTTTAATACAAAATTATGGTTTTTTCCCAAAATTTCCTTATCTTTTAAAGGCATTTTATCTCGCGTGACACTATATTAATTTTTAATTTACCTTTCTACTTTAAATCTACCATTTACGAGTTTTAATTTATAACTCTGATGTTAAAGGCGAATACTAACATTTTGGATATGTACAATTATCAGATAATAAATAAAATAAACTAACGTATAGAAACGTTAGCGTTATGGAGATGGTTTTGACTGACTCTTAGAGCTTTTAGTTATCTATTGTTTTAACAAAAAATAAATGTATTATTCCATTTGATTCAGGACCCTCTGACCCCTTCCCCTACATTTTAGTACGTGCGCCAGTAACTTCCAAACTATATTTCTTCCGGTAACCATTTATTTTTAATTATTTTCCGTCTGCCATAAAAGTTCGATAAAATGTTGCGTTGTGGAGATAATTTGAAAAGTATGGGTCCTTAAGTGATGCCAACGCGGCTAACGGTAATCTCTTAATTTTTAAATAATTCTAAATCAAGTTATCCGTTGTGGCATTACCATGGATACAAGATATAATCAAGTGAATATTTGCAATATGTAACAATACCGAAAGCAAACAAGCCAAAAATAATGTAAGGACAGTGGCGTACAGATAAAAATCTGTAGTGCTAAACCAGTTAAATAAAGTTATTTTAGTGCCTTACTACGAACAAAATTCGTTATTGGTAATATTCTCTTATTCCTAATTTTATGAAAATAATATGTTTGGAGCTAGTGTAGTCATCATTCGGGTCTAAAGGCCGTCGTCGGTTGGAAAGATATCAACGTTAGACCCAACGACATCCTGGTGAGATTCGACATCGTCTCGCTTTTCATCAAGGTACCCCTAAAAGAGTGTCTGGACCTAGTGACCAGGTTCTTCCCGGCCGACATCTGCAAGCTATTTGAGATCTGCCTCACCGGAAGCTACTTCGTGTGGGGAGGAGACTTCTACGAACAAGTGGACGGAGTGGCAATGAAGTCCACTGAGCCCAGTTATAGCCAACCTCTTCATGGAGAGCTTTGAGAAAAAGGCGATCAACACCTCATAGTACAAGCCGACAACATGGTTCCGGTACGTGGATGACGCATTCGTGATTTGGGGACACGGTATGGACAAGCTCAACGTTTTTCTGCAGCACCTCAACAGTCAGCATTCCAGCATCCAGTTTACCATGGAAACTGAGAAAGACCAACAACTGGCATTCCTAGATGTGCTAGTGAGGAAGCGGGGAGACAAGCTGGGCCATACAGTGTACAGGAAACCAACACACACGGACAGATACCTACACGCTCTTTCCAACCATCACCCGAGTCAACAGTATGGAGTCATCAAAACCCTGACAGAACGAGCTCAAAGGATTTGCGAACCTGAGAACCTCCAGGCGGAACTTGAACACCTAAAATCTGCGTTCGAGGCGAATGGCTATAACAAGAGAGAGATCGAGAGATCAATGGGCTTGAGATCATCTAGGCCACGGGAAACCGAACGGACATCCACCACCTCTCGGGCATATCTGCCATATGTTCCTAGAGTCACGGACAGGATTGGCAAAGTTTTGAGAAGACACGACATTGGGACAATCTTCAGGCCAACAAAGAAGATCCAGCAGACCATTAGATCAGCCAAGGACAAGAGGGACCCACTTTCAGCTGCAGGCGTCTACCGCATACCCTGTTCCTGCGGAAAGGTCTACATTGGAACCACTAAAAGATCAATGGGAACGAGACTCAAGGAGCATAAAGCAAGCTGCCGACTAGGACGAACTGAGAAGTCTGCAGTAGCCGAACACGCACTGAGTAACGGGGACCACAGGATAAATTTTGAGAACTGTAGGTTATTAGCTTCAGTCGATGGCTATCACAACAGGCTCGTCAGAGAAGCCATTGAGATTCATAAGCATCCTGACAATTTCAACAGAAAAGAAGAGACTCTCAGGCTCAACCAGATCTGGAATCCTATCCTCAACCACTCCCGAGTAATGCCGAGAGATATTTCGAAGTCAACCGAAGCGGAACAAGCTCCGCCCTCTGCCCATCAGTATAAATACAACCTGCGCCCGAGAGGCCGAGAATTCGTCAGTCTACTTCCAGCACCGGATATGCAAGGAACTCTGAAGAAGCTCGCCACTCGTGCTAGCGAAACGTTAGGAAGCAATTCCAACCGACGACGGCCTTTAAACCCAAGTGATGACTACACTAGCTCACCGACTGGCCGCGAAAGCCTAAACCAATTTGTCAATTATGTTTTGAATCTTTATTACCTTGTTATGATGTGTCAAATTTATTGTATACAGTGTGTCCGAAATTCAAGTCTCTATATGGTTATCTCGCTTAATAGATGAGATAGAAAGTTGGTTAAATATGGAATATTTTAGAGAATTTAATGCCGATCTCGAATTCTTTTTTAAAATTACTAAAGGTTTTGTGGTTTTTCACTTAATAAACAAAAACTAAAAATGGCGCATTTCGTTTTTTTTAAATAGGGGCTTAACGGTTAATTTGACATATCCCAAAGTGTTACATTCTTAAGACACTTTTTAAGGAAGAACATTTCTGTTCAAAAAGAAAATGCAGATTGTCTTTTGTTTCTTTGTTATTTCTTATGGCGGCCATCTTGGATTAGTACATAAATTTATTTCTCTTTGAATTACCTTTTAAACAATGTGCCACATGCTACCAACATTTTGGAGAAATACTCTTAAATTATTAAAAAACCAGTTTTATCGTTAACTTGGCAACAGCGCATGCATCTAACATAGCATGTGGGTACATCCAAGGGTATTAGTTTAATAACATGAACATTTTCTGCCCCAAATAATCATTGTTTTCTAGCCAATGAAATAATTAACGCATTTTTTGTCTACGGTCTTAAATAGGTTTGGCAACGCCGCGATAAAAAAAATCTTAATCGGAATGAAACGAAAAAGAATTCAATTAGGAAAAATAGGGCTTTCAACTAAAAATCGCGTCTTTTTTTGTTTGCAATTACATTTAGTTAAAATATTAGAAAAAATAGATCAGAATAAAAACTTTAAAACAAAAAAAATGCAAACCTTTTTTAATTTTGCCATACCTAAGTTTTATTACATTAAAATTATTTGGTATAATCATATAATAACGGAAGGATTATTGTTACATGGTATTCCGTGATATTTTGCATGGCAATGCAATGCAATATTAGAAAAAATGAAGTTCCGATTTATTTGTCATTCAAGATTCTAAAAAGTAGTTTAAATTGTATGATATTACCTACATCTTATCTTATTTTGAAAATGGCACAAATTTTAAATGAAGAAAAATTTGATATGTTGGCACTTTATTTGCAATCACACCGAAATGCTGAACTAACTTCTGCTAGATACATATTTGGAATTGTATCCAGAAAGACATCAACCGCATAAAACCTATGCAGGAAATTAATTTAATTAAATTTAACTTATCCTACTTGGTTAGGTTAGGTCAGGTTTAGAATTTAAGGATCTTGTAAGAAACTGTATTCTAAAAAAATAAAGGTTTAAGAGGTGCTTTAAATGGTTTAATTACTATCTGCTATGTTAGATGCATGCGCTGTTGCCAAGTTAACGATAAAACTGGTTTTTTAATAATTTAAGAGTATTTCTCCAAAATTTTGGTAGCATGTGACATATCGTTTAAAAGGTAATTTAAAGAGAAATAATTTTATGTACAAATCCAAGATGGCCGCCATAGGAAATAACAAAGTTACTGTGGGTAACTTACAAACAAAAGACAATCTGCATTTTCTTTTTGTACAGAAATGTTTTTCCCTAAAAAGTGTCTTAAGAATGTAACACTTTGGGATATGTCAAATTAACCGTTAAGCCTCTATTTAAAAAAAACGAAATGCGCCATTTTTAGTTTTTGTTTAATAAGTGAAAAACTACAAAACTTTTTATAATTTTGAAAAAGGATTTAAGATTGGCATTAAATTCTCTAAAATATTCCCCATTTAACCAACTTTCCATCTCATTTATTAAGCGAGATACCCATATAGAGACTTGAATTTCGGACACACTGTATATAAGTAATTGGATTTTATTTTCTTAAGAACGAGTGATAACAGAGACGTTTTACTGTTTCGTGAAGCAGATTAGCAATAGTCAGTTCTTAGTAGGAAAATAAAATAATTTTATTTAACTGGTTGAGTGGGTACAACAGGTTTTTATCTGTACCTACGCCACTGTCTTTACATTATTTTTAGCTAGTCCTTTGCTCGGTATTGTCACATCTTGCTAAGTTTCACTTAAATATATCTTATATTGATGGTAATGCTACAACGGTTTACTTGATCTAGAATTTGAAAATTATCAGATTACAGTAAACCGCGTTAACATCCCTTTAAGACCCATACTTTTCAAATTATCTTCAAAACGCATCATTTTATCGAAATTTTATAACAGACAAAAAATAATGAAATACAAATTATTAGGTACCTACCTGAAAAAATATAGTTCGGAAGTCACTTACACTTACTAAAAAGTAGGGGTCAGAGGGTACTGGACCCCCCTATTTTCAATATTTGACAATGGCTTTTGTTTTGTTTTCTTGAAAAGATGTAACTTTTTATGCTAAAAAAATTTGAAATAAATATCTTATTAAATAAGTACACGAATTATTAAAATACTCAACTTTTAATTTCAAACTTTGACGGCCCTGTACATCGAACATGAAGGTCAAAAATGAAAGATGGCACTATACTTTAGGTAGGTACTCCAGGAATATATTTTATAGTTAACGGATTGACCTCCTTTTTCCGAACACCCTGTATACATGCCTATCCTAGGGACCAAAAAATAAATAATGTTTTTAGTAGGTACCTCTTAATTGGGCAACATAATATTGAATATAAGTATCTGTTATGCCCCCTAGCGGTCATCACACGAACTTAGAAAAAAATTTCAGCCATTTATCTTGGCAGTACTTACTAACCATAGACTTCTTATAAAGTCGATTCACTCAGTAAACCTGCAAGATGGCCGACATGTCATATGACAAAAGTCATATTCCAGCTAAATAAAATAAATTTTTGCATTTTCAATGACTTTTGTCATATGACATGTCGGCCATCTTGCAGGTTTACTGGCTGAATAGACTCTAGAATAGACTACCTTGTTTGCGTTTGAAAGAAGTCAAAGATTCCAGCGTTCACAATTTGTCTGGTTAGCTGCATGGTCCACTATACTTAACACGTGCATCTATTATAATTATTATACTATATAGGTAGAACAAGTTTTTGTTTTGTTGATTTAAATAAAATAAATTTAATTCTTTCAGGTCTTTGTATTTAGTAGCTACTTATTTTAGTTACATGGTGACAAAATCTAGAATGATAGCAGCAACCTCGTATTCCTTTTTCACGCGTCGGCCATTCACAGGGAGCAACAAAAACAAGTGTAGTAATCTCAAGTCTAAAATTTCATTATAGGTACATTTACAGACAAGAGTTTTTTCAAAGGCTTCTTTTAATCTTTACTTAGATAAATAAAAATGCATTAATACTTTAATGAACACTTTTTTAACTATTACTTATTTATAGAATTAAAAATCCTGCCCACACACCCTACGCCGCTGATGTTGACTAATCGCTCCGAATCCTTGAGTCATTACAATTCCGCACGGGGTCGGAAATTTGACGCTAATGGCTTAGTCTATTCTACTCTACAGTGTGACCAGTTAGGTAAAGTTCGCATCATATGTTTTTTTTTTATTAATAGCTTTATTCGAAATTTGACTTTGGCATTAAGTTCTGCTTCGATCGAGATAAAAAATAATCAAAAAAATAGTAGTCATGTAATTCGCATTATCTGTCAAATTTTAATTTTTTTCCAGAAAATAATTCAAAAGTGGGGTTATTTCTGAAAGTATCAAAAAAAGTTATGAGAAAACGTTTTTTTAAATGCAGTTTCTAGCCCACATGCAAAATTTCAGCTGCATAAAATAATTTTGATTTTTTACCCATATTTTGTAAATTGCACCACTTTTGCAACAAGACTCAACGCAACGCAACCTACATAAAACTTCTTAGTTTTGACAAGGCTTTATTTCAGATACATTTTCTTTAAAGTAGCGCCATATTAAATGTGTGTTTTTCTACAAAATCAAAATTGGGCTATTAAAATTTGGTCGCATGTGATGCAAATTTTATTTGTTTTTGACCCTGTATAAGGTAACTTGCATGTGGGCTAGAAACTGCATTTAAAAAAACTTTTTCTCATAACTTTTTTTGATACTTTCAGAAATAACCCCCACTTTTGAATTATTTTTTGAAAAAAATTAAAATTTGACAGAAAATGCGAATCACGTGACTACTATGTTTTTACTTAATTTTCATGTCGATCGAAGCAGAACTTGATGCCAAAGTCAAATTTCAAATAAAGCTATTAATAAAAAAAAATCCCATATGATGCGGACTTTACTGGTCACACTGTATAAGAAGTCTAAATATATTTTTTCCGAAATCTGTAAGGTTAACGGTCTTATTTGGCTACCCGGTACAGCTATAAAAAAATTATTTTACCTTTTTAATGGGTTTCTCATATTAGCCTGTTTTGTAGTTTTTAAACTTTATTTTTACATGCACCTATACTATTATAGGAAAACCACTCCAGCTCCACTTTTACTTTTCTCCTCTATAACAATGTGTATTTTCTTGGCACATTGATACTGAAGATTATTAAAGTAGATTTGCAATTCTAATTAAATTGTTACAAAATAAACCGTTTTAAGTATCATGTTCGGAAACCAGGATTAACCAAATAATTACGAATCACTTGTCAAAATTTTAAATTATCCTCTTTGACAAGTGACGTTTAATCTGTTGTTAAACTGTCCTGCGATCGAACATGGCGCTTGTAACGGCTTATCATTATAATGAATTTCTCTAAAATTAAAATTTAACAAAGGATTATTTATTAATAGGGATTCCTTATTGATATATTATTCGTAACTCAAATGACGGGATGTCGGATTTATAATACTGTAAGATGGGAAGGACTAGCTCAAAATACGGGGGTGCCTATAAAATTTATTTTCTATTAAAAAACCGGACTTCTTGTATTTTTATTACACTGGGTGTCCAGAAAACACGTGTACAGTTTGATGACAAAGTCCTGACAGTAAAATAATAATAATAATAATATTAATAATAATAATAATAAATTGCTTTATTTCTGATTATGTTAGAGTAAATTACAATTCCCTGAAAATAGAGAAGCGAAACACACAAACACAAAAAGAAACAGCGTCGAAAAAAAAGGGGAAAGAATAATAATATGTACATTGAAATAAGTGTGCTTAATACCTTAGGTAATCCTGCATGGAATATGGCTCCAGCTCAATCAAATACTTTTTTATTTTAACCTTAAATTGCTTAACACTGTTTATGCTTTTGAAATCATCCGGCAAATTATTAAATAACTTTAGGCACATGTACTTCGGACTTTTCTCTGTGAGTGTCAGTCTGTGTATTGGATAGTCAATGTTTCTTGTTCTAGTATTATAGCCATGTGAGATCTGAGAATTGAACATTTGTTTGTTTTTGAAGAAAAACATCAAACATTCATAGATATAAAGACCATAGAATGTCAATATGCCAGATGATTTAAAAACACCTCTACAACTATCATTAAAACCCATCCCCTTTAATATTCTCAAAACTCTCTTCTGATTTATAAATATGTTGTTTGCCGTACTGCTACAGCCCCAAAATATTAATCCATACCTTATCACAAACTCAAAATTAGCAAAGTAAATTATTTTTAAGGCTCTTTGACTCATATACCTCGCAACGATCCTAATCCCATAACAACTGCTGTTTAGCTTTTGTGATACCGTTTCTATATGGTATTTCCAGTTCAGAAATTGATCTAGGTATATTCCAAGAAATTTTGTTTGGTTTGCAATTGTTATTTTTGTATTGTTTAACTGTATATCCCCTTGTGTGACAGCCTTAGATTGTTTTGTTTTGAAAATAGTTATATACGCTTGTTTTGCCCGAGTTCAATATTAATTTATTTTCCAAAAACCATTTAGAGGCCTTGTCACTCAGATTTGTCCCCGACATTCTTAGTTCTTCAAAATTTAACCCGCCTGCAAGCAGGTTGGTATCATCAGCGTAGCATGTGATACATTCATTTTGAGATTCTATCACTGAAACAAGGTCGTTAAGAAATATTACAAACAGTATTGGGCCTGCGATACTACCTTGAGCTATACCTAGATTATTCTTCAAGGATTTTGACACTTGACAAAATAGGTCCATTTAAGCCAAGTTATATCCGAAATTGCTTCGTTTAGTAATATAAATCTAACGTCACATGTAAACGTTCCTTCTGATGTTTTCATAAAAGTTATGATATCGTAGGTATTTTTGTTAGGTAAATAAATGTATATAAAAGCTAAAAAAAATATTTTTTTTGGGGGTTTTGCCAAAAACAAATATTTTTAATTACCTGCATATACCTGTAATAAAAAGACAATGAGTAAATGTTGGACGTGCATGTATTTTTAAAAAACTGAACGAACTAAATAAAACAATAATATTAATTAAGCAAATGTACAAAATGGCCGTCATTGTGCTGAATACATGTCATTGTATTAACAAGGTTGATGCATTAAAAATTTGCGCCAATAACCTTTTTAATTCGCTCTACCTAATAATTATTTTGTCGCCAAACTTTGTAAACACATTTTCCGGACACCCTATATAGTAAATTGAAACCTCTGGAAAAAATGTTAATAAAGAATTAAAAAAAGGTCGCACTTTCCTTGCTTTTATTTTACATTAAATAGTTTTTCCAAAAAATAAATATTTTTTAATGTTTAACGGCTTGCATTTCGGTTTAAAATTTGGCATTTTTAAATAAGGATTGAAAAACTAAGACAGAAATGCATAAGCCGTTTACTCTTAAATATTTGTAATTAACTAAAAGAGAATATCGTGGCAGTGTGTAACTATTTTTTATATTGGAATACACAGAGATCCAAGTTTAATGGATACCCTGGGGCGGGTAGACCACGACGGCCGTTTCGTCCTTGTTAGGACTCTACGGGTAGCCATAACCTAAGAAATTCCAAGAACGACGGTAAAATGCACTAAAAGCCTCCCTGCAAAATCAAAGCGGCCATCAATTATACACCGTAGTGCCATTCCAGCGAAATTAACTCCAATATAAAAGGCAGTCACACTGGTAATAATCGAAAGGTAGACAACTAAATAAACCACGAAATGCATCACAATTCAGTATAGGGGCGCGCATTCTGGTGGGTACCGGCGTTGATCTGTTTTCTGGTCTGCAAAATGGCAGATGTTTTCGGTGAAAACCCGTCGTGTTCTACCCGCCCCAGGGTATTCATTAAACTTGGATACCTGTGTATTCCAATATAAAAAAATAGTTACACACTTGTCCGATATGCCACAATATTCTCTTTTAATTATTTTCGCGGACACTAAATTATCTTCTAACCATTTGTAAACATAAATAAGCTGTAACCTGTCAGAGTGCGATAGGTGTGGAAAATATTATAGCATCCGTACTTTGTTTGATCCTTTAAATTGGAAAATGCTATCCCTAAAATATAGGGTGTTCTATTTTCTACTTAAACATAACTTTTTTTATCCCACTTTTTGAATCAAAAAGAGTTTTACGTTGTAGACCTTTTAAAGTTTTGTATTAACATTTTTTTCGTATTTTAAATAGCAACGCAGCTATTGTATTTTCGTCGCATTATACAGGGTATCTCACGGTCGATGGTACCTTAGACATTTCTGACGAACCAGTAAAGGAATCGTTCTGAAAATTTAATCGCGTATATAAACGGACATGCTCTACCAACCTAATATATTTTTAACAATACAGTGTTGCCGCTTCCACATAAAAATAACAGTAACTTCGGTTTTTTAAATGCAACACCATATATTTTATTTTATTTCCGAAACCCACATTACTTTCCTTACAATTTTTATTAACTCTACTGTATACTTCTCTCTTACCGTTTCTAAGATATAAATTAATTTCCGTTTTTTGAAGTGAAAACTTCTTTAGCGCGTTTAGCACTTTTTGTGGGCACTGAATTAAACTGAGCCGTCACGCGTCACACTCGGCTGTGTAACGCTCGAATTCAACTGCTATATTCAATCCGAACTGACCCTGACCCGAATGAACGTTATATGCAAGAGCATGCCGCAAACAGTGTGCGTTGTATAGACACTCGTCTGCGTCTCAGGTATGTTCTGGCATTTTTTAAATTATATATTTACGTAGGGTGAAGTAAGGTTTACCGTAATTGCTTATTCCGTGGACCTAATTTATTATGATTTCTGACTTCTGTTGAAGATGTAAAAATTCAAGGGTTGTTCAATTTTAGGAAATATCTTTTTTCGTATGCAGTAAAATTATCCCGTATTCCAAGTTTATGTTATTTTTATAATTGCTTACGAACCTAACCTAAAAGAAACAAAATTGAAAAATTGTATTTGATATTGTTAATTTCACCTTGTTGAAGTTTTCACTTCTGTCGTGTGGTCTTAAGCACACACAATTTTTTGTCCAAAACGTCACTTTTAAATGCTGATAATTTTAATCTTTAAAACACTGAAACCCTGAAATTTGGTAAATAGTTAACTAATACCATAGGGCTCTTTGCCTTAGTCCCAAATCTTAGTTGCAATATACAGGGTGGTTGAAAAATACAACTATTCTGGTAACTTGAAAAAGTTACCATAAGTCTCTTTTTTCAAATGTAACACCCTGTATATTATTACGGATTTGAAAAGCTGCTAAAACTTCACTTAATTCTTGTATGTCATACCTGTAAGTACCTAACTAACTAGTTTAACCAATTTTTGACGTATTAAGCATAATTTGTAAAATGTTCTATACAATTCAATTTTTATTCGGTTATTAGTAAGTTAGCCATGACAAAAACTAATGTTTACGTATGTTACTATGGTTATCGTTTTAACATTTCATTAAGTTTAGATACAAGATAGGAATACACTTTAAAGTCATGGAAGAAAACTATACAAATGCAGTTCTTATGAATTTATTTATTTTATTTTGACAATGTGTGTTTGCATTAACATGCAAAAAACACTAAAATTAAATTTTTCTTGAAATCCATGCAGTCAACACCCGCATATTAAAGTGTTTGGATGTAAACGGCCAGAGTTTTAAACATCTATTAAAATACAACTATATTAGTTATAATTTTAGTAGTCTTTTATTATTTGACTACCTAGATAACTTTTAATAAAATTGTCCTGGATCCTTATCAATTTTTTAAGATTCATTGGCGGTAAATTAGAGTACATTTCGTTAAACATTATACATGTCCTGGCGATAATTCTACCACATTGTCAAAATAAAATAAATAAATTCATAAGAACTGCATTTGTATAGTTTTCTTCCATGACTTTAAAATGTATTTCGATCTTGTATCTAAACTTAATGAAATGTCAAAACGATAACCATAGTAACATACGTAAATATTAGTTTTTGTCATGGCTAACTTACTAATAACCGAATAAAAATTGAATTGTATAGAAAAGTTTACAAATTATGCTTAATACGTCAAAAAAATGGTTAAACTAGTTAGTTAGGTACAGGTATGATATACAAGAATTAAGTGAAATTTTAGCACGTTTTCAAATCCGTAATAATATACAGGGTGTTATATTTGAAAAAAAGGACTTATGGTCACTTTTTCAAGTTACCAAAGTAAGTGTATTTTTCAACCGCCCTGTATATTGCAACTAAGATTTGGTACTAGGTCAAAGAGCCCTATGGTATTAGTTAACTATTTACAAAATTTCAGGGTTTCAGTGTTTTAGGGTTTAAAATTATCAGCATTTTTAAAAGTGACGTTTTCGGACAAAAAAAACGGAAATTAATTTATATCTTAGAAACGGTAAGAGATAAGTATAGAGTAGAGTTAATAAAAATTGTAAGGAGAGTAATGGGGGTTTCGAAAATAAAATAAAATATGTGGTGTTGCATTAACAAATCGAAGTTACTATTATTTTTGTGTGGAAGTGGCAACACTGTTTTGTTAAAAATATTTTAGGTTGGTAGAGCATATCCGTTTATGTACGCCACCAAATTTTCAAAACGATTCCTTTACTGGTTCGTCAGAAACGTCTAAGGTACCATCGACCGTGAGACACCCTGTATTTATACTTAGACGCGCTTAGAAACGTAACAACAAACACAGCTGACTTTCTTGAAATCAAACGGTCACCCCTCCCTCCGAGTTTATAAAAACAACTAACAGAGTCAATGAAATGTACCTACACATGAATTTTTCTTTTTTTTAGTAATCAAGCGTTCACCGTGTGCGCCCCCTTCCCCTTGAGATTATAAACCTAAAAGATAAACAGAGCCAATAGAATGTACAGCTGACCTCTTTTTTTCATCCCTCTAGCATCCCCGAAAAAAATGTAAGAGCCAACCATTATTTTTAATTGCCTTTTCTTTGTGCGCCCCTCCCTAAAGAAAACGCTGGATCCGCGCCTGCATTAGTCCTGTATTGTTGAAAATGCCCAAAGTATTAAGCTATGGGCACCATATGGTTAAAATAAGTAAAAATACTAAATTTAAATTCAAAGCAAACTGATTTTTTTTTAATACTCCCTATTTATAGCAAACCCAAAATATACCATGTTTTGAGCAATGCTAGGCATAATATACAAAATTTCCTCATTTCCCGTCAAGTAGTTTTTAAGCTGCCAAGTCCACAGATATGTTGACAGACATTCTTTTTCGTGTTCTGGGCGTCGACCTCTGAGACAAAAAATAATTTGTTCGTGCATTTTGTCAAAAATTGTATAGAACGATTGGGAAACATATTTCTAATATATCATTGGATCAATGGAAAAGCCAGTTTTAAAACATTTTCTCAAAATTTTGCTAACCTTCCGTACTTAAGTCTCAATAATTTTGGTATCTCTAAACAGCATTTTGACAAGCTTTCCAGAGAGGTGTCACAAGTGGGGTAGGCCATTTAAGATTTTAAAGTGGATGAGGGTAGTGCTTCAAGAGTGGGCGACGGTCGTCAGCAAGATACGTTATTTTTATTCACCCGCGTTTTTATAGAAACGGTATTTTTGAGTTTTTCTTTAGTGTAGAAAATATAGCCATTGTAAGGTTTCAAAAAGTTTACAAACAAGTTGGTTAAGATTAGAATATCCCTTAGCTTTAGTAATTATTTTCTTATGACTATTTCACTAGAGTATTTTATACTGGCAAAATATTTTTTTTAGTGGAAAAATTCTGAGTTAGTCTGACAAATGTCATCCTGGTTTGAAAAAGACAAAATGAGCAATTTAAACGAAAATGCAACATTTGGGTGCCAATCTATCCAAGAAATAAAAAAAATCGATAGCTGATAATTAAAGTTTTTAGTTTGCTAATTTAGTTTTTATTGTTTTCTCGTGAAATATTCTTGTCAAATAGCATTTTTGTATCGGCAAAATTTTCTCGTGGTTTTATTCGATTTTGTTGCATTTTGGTAATTTCATTTGCAAAATTGCCAAGCAACAAACTTTCATACCAGCCGAAAATTTTACCAGCAAAATGTTCTCTCTTATGATACCGTGCGAGCAAAAATTATTTGAATCAAAGAGGGCTTGGATTATAATGCGTAGGGCTTGGTTTAGATCGCAATGATATGCGGGGACGATATATCTAACCAAATGTAGGTTTTCATTTTGTCAAATTCATATTATGACATGATATGCCAAACTAATGAGTAATAAAATAAGTAGACAAATACAAACTTATTTTTGTTGTTTACAAAATTAACAAAGTAAGAATATACAGAAAGAAAAAGAAAAATAATTACATAAGGTGCTGAAATTGGCCACCGCCATGCTTCAAGCATAAATTCACACGTCTCTTCATATTTTCGAAAGTGTTGACCAGCATCTCTGGAGAAATGTTACCACATTCTTGAATAATCCTTTCTTGTAATTGTTCTAAATTTGCAACTGGTGTTTTAAAAATAGTTTTCTTTAAATGAGGAAAAACGAAGAAATCCATAACCGTTAAACAAGGTGATCTAGGTGGGAATTCAATGTCTGATCGAAAACTGATCAATCTGTCGTCGAAAAAATTGCGTAATTAGTTAATAGTTTCGGCGGCTGTTTGGGCGGTTGCACCGTCCGCTTGAAAATATCCAAAACGTAGTTCGTCGTCAAGTAATTGCTCCACAATTGGATTCAAAATATTGTCTCTATACCGCTGTGCTGTAACTGTGTACTGTGTCAGGGAAAAAATACACAGAAAAAAGTAAAATGTTGAATCTAGCAAGTCCATTGGATTACTTTTAAAAAGGTTAAATTAAAACAATTTGTGTATTTTTAAACAATTTTACTCGATTATTTCTACTACTTGATTGGGTTGAATGTAAAATGTTAAATTAACCAATTTAAATTGTTGGAATCACCTTCATTGGGTAAAAACAAGCTTATTTAAATGGTAAAAATATTAATACTTAATTATACCTTTTCTGTGTTAATTCAATCTAATCAAAATGTTGATTTTAAACATTATATTGTGTTAAACAATACTGTATGGTTCAATCAACCATTTCATTTTGTTAATATTACCTATTTAATAACCTTCGGTTTGAAATTCTATTTAACCCTACTGTCGGTTAGATTCTAGCATGTGAACGTGTTAATTTTAGTAAATTTGAAAGATAGTCAGGCCATCGCCAATTGACCAATGGCAGCTCAGTTTAGGGACGCTAATAAAGCAGCAAGTGTTCGCATAACAACAGTAACAACATAACCTTATCTGTTTTGTGGCGGCACTGGAGTCTGGAGTTCATTTATGGTTTTCCTAGTGTTTTTCGTTCTTTGTAAGTGTAGGAAAATTGTGCAATGGAATTGAAAAAGCTGTTGCGGGCTTCCACACCTAGTGGAAACATTTTTGGGTAAGGATAATAATATATTATATTATATATAGTATACTATATTTAGTGTCACCTGTTTCATTATTCCTAAACTAATTGTATGTAGGCACTATAAAAATACTACATTAAATTTGTTATTTTATTAGGTAAGTATGTGTATCGTGGTACCTGCCTACAATTGATAATAATTTTAGGTAAGATAAATATGTAAATTTTAGTAAAAATTTGCCAAAAGAGACATGAGATTCATGGTCTATATAGAATACGACCTAAAATTAGTCGGTATAAAAAATCCATGTTTTCTCTTTTTAATAATTACCTTACCTAATAATATTTTCCTTAGGTACCTACCTACAAGCAAAAAAATATTCTTAATAGGTGCTTACCTTAACCTATATAACCTAATTGTTTTAACCCTTTGTGTATACTAACGGGACGGGACTGTCAATTCCCACCAACTTTATTTATTTATTTATTTATGAGTGGAACAATAACTCATATTTTGTTGTATTCGAATATTAAAGATCGAACTATATATTTTTCTGTCAGCTCTTTAGATCTATATGTAGGTAGGTACCGATCATATTAAACAGGAAAACAATAATGGTATTTTATTATTGGTTTACAGAAAAGTATGTAAGGGTTTTATGGCAATTATATAACACTAATTTGGTTTCTCCCTCAGGCAGGTATCTCCAAACACTCTGGGGTGAGGGTATCTAGAGTCGGACATACGCGCAAGCGCAGGCATGGACGACCATAAGAGGCACAGCTGGGAACACGACCGGACCGGCAGTCTGTACCAGACTGGCCCACCAAGGATCCTCACCGTTCTGTTTCCCTTGTAATCTGTTAGGTATAAGTAAAGAGATTGTGTTTAAACTTGACCAGTACATTACGTTGTATAATAAACTACTACTATATAAAGCGGGTATATATCTTTTATTACACCTCGGATATCACAAATTTAACCTATTCATATTTTTAATTTAAACCAATGATATGGTAAATTTAACCCTTCTAATGGGTTGTAACAACAATATCAAATTTTTAAAATGATACAAGGTTACAAGGATATGGTAAAAATAACCCAATGATATTGTTACTTCAATCATATTATTTGCTATATTTATACCTTTAGTGTGGGTTAAATCAACCAAATAGTCGATTGATTTGATCATACCAAGTTAATCATTTCATAGAGTTGATTTAACCAGATCATTGCGTTGTTGCTATTTAAACTAATTATTGGGTTAAATCAAACCTATTTGCGTTAATTCAATCTTTTACTTTTTTCTGTGTAGGACCTTCGGGAAACAGCTAACCAGACATCAATTTTTCGAGGGTGCAATGTGGACTCTACAAAAAATGGGGATTTTCACTACTGCACATGCGTGTATTCTGAGAATTTACATAACCGGAGAGGTGGAACCCCGGACCAGGCTTCATCCGAAAAAAATGTGAGGTCTAATAAATAATCATTTCTTTCCAGTAAACCATTGAGAGTAATTCCTGCGTCTTTCAAAATCTGCGGCTTGTATTTCTTGGCATATACTTGCACTTTATAAGGAAATAAATTTAGCTGCTTCTGAAGAATAGTCCTGCATGTTCCATAAGATCTTCCCACTTCTTGGGACTGGCGTCTTCTATAATTTCTTGGCGTATTTTGCATTATTTCACGAACGTTTGCAACAAGTTCTTCTGTTCTTACAGATGGTCTTCCTGCTCCTTTTTTGTGTTGTATAGAACCTGTTTCCCTAAATACAGCCACGGTTCTTTTCAGGCAATGATAAAAATCCCCAGCAATAAACGTTAGGAAAATGTTCGTGAAAATCGTCCATGCACAAACCCGGATTGTATTGCCACTCACCATTTACTCTAACCCCGTTTCGAAAATAGGCTTCAACTATGAATGTTTTGTGCTGTTCCGTAAAGCCCATTGTGTGAATTGTTGTGACAAACCCAACCAACAGGTATTAAGCTCTACGGCTAAGTATTACGTCCTTAGATGCAAGGCCCTCTTTGATGCAAATAATTTTTGCTCGCACGGTATATCTTGTGAGGTGCGGGGGGAAATAACACACTTCCCAATCGGTAGGTCATGGAAGCGCAAAACCAAAGGTTGATAGCCCTTGGGGGTGCTTCTAATGACTGAGGACTATGATGGTTCGGAGCTCACGTTAAACCGTAGGTCCCCTCGGGAATGGCCCTGGCCCTGGCCGTGAACAAAAAGAAAAAATCCGAAATAAGCAATACCTGATGATTTTTTTTTCAATACTTATGTGGATACATTATTAACTTCATACTACCTTTTCGTTTCAAATATGTACTATCTTTGATGTACTTAAACTGCGTCTTTATATAATTCGCATTATTTTTTAACCCTCAATTTATTATCAGGATCTAAAAAATGGGAGTTATATAATATTATCTTCGTGTTAGCTTTATCGTAAGTACCTAATATTCGTGCTTAAACAAATATAAAACAAAGCTGCAGTCTCTCTCTTTCTTTCAGTTCTCTTTTAAGCAGAATTTTAAACTTAATTAACCTAAATTTATACACATGTCAAAAGCGATTTTAATTTACCAAGGATTTCTATTTATTATTTGCAAGGAATGGAGGAGGATGTAACTGACAGAATGATGGTGAGTTGAATATTCAAAACAGAAATATTTAAGGAAGCAGCTCTAAAGACGAGATCACATAAAATGAAGTAAAAATACCCTTAAATCATCGGTTTTCCACTCGCGCCCTATCATTTAGTTACAGTTTACTCAACAACGACTAAACAACCATATTAACTACAGAGTTTTAGATTTAGTCCATCAATAGATTTAGATCTTATAGTATCCAATAATATGACGTTTTCGCTTTAATTTAATTTTTTTTGCAATTAAGACTGATTAGTAAATAATTTTACCTGAATAATATGGTAATGCCAAAATAGATCTGGTTCTAAGTATTAAATGAAACAGTATGTAGGAAAAAAAAATGTCTTTATAAAATTAAAGAAAACCCAATTAACTAACCAGACAATAGTAATAACTCACAATCAAAATAGACGAATTAGCTTAATAATTTTGCTTGATTTACTAACCAGATAACTTTAATTGTGAGTATATCGTTTGTGCCAATGTCACAAGGAAAGTGTCTGGTTAGTTAATTATTGTTTAAAATATTTGTGCAACCTAAATAATTGAAAAAGAAAGAAAAAACTTCCTCCACAAAATTTAATAGAATAAAAAATTATTTATGGGTCTCTACCTACATGTTTCGACCATAGAAATGTTCATCATCTTTTAGCAGAAGAGGAAATGGTGTAGAACCTTAATAAAGCTTTTATTGAATTAAAAAATTGATGTGTGGAAGTGACGTCATAAGAAGAAAATTGTGAAAAGTTAAAAGATACTGAGTATGTGAAAAAGTCAGTAAAAGGGGTCTACACCAACCAAATGAACTGGGGAAGAAGAAAAAACACTTCTAAAAAGAAGGTGTCGAGGGTTATTTAAAATTTTAATAAAATATTTATTTTTGTATGTCTATATGTTTATATGTCTGTAAGACATTATAAGGATAAAAACATTAATTTTCTCTCTTTCATTTACTTAATTTAAATTTTTATTGCCGTACTATCTGTCTTTATAATAATAATAATAATAATAATAATAATAATAATAATAATAATAATAATAATAATAATAATAATAATAATAATAATAATAATAATAATAATAATAATAATAATAATAATAATAATAATAATAATAATAATAATAATAATAATAATAATAATAATAATAATAATAATAATAATAATAATAATAATAATAATAATAATAATAATAATAATAATAATAATAATAATAATAATAATAATAATAATAATAATAATAATAATAATAATAATAATAATAATAATAATAATAATAATAATAATAATAATAATAATAATAATAAATATAATAAAACAAAAGTAATATTGGCCTACCAATAGATTTAAGTATAACCTTACAAAATAACAATTATTACAAAATAAAATATGAGAAGAAAAGAAAATCCTGATAGAAACTAAGAAAGACAAATAGATATTAATTTTGAAGAAGTAGTCCATACTCAAAGTGGAGTTAAATGATACAGAAAAAGAAAAGCACGAAGTCTTTCTCCACAATCTTTATTTGTCGAAAAACTAGGCGAACCTAGTATCACAACGACATGTTTCGAGTGTAGAAACACTCATCATCAGGAAACAAAGCGAAAAGTAAAATGCTGATGTTTTTAGCAAAAGAGAAAATAATGGTAAGATTGAGCCGTAATGGAGCTTTTAGTGGTGTACAACAGATGTAAAATTGAAAAATTAGAAGGTCGACAATCAAGACTCCAGCATACTGAAGAGTCGAGGGTTAAGTGTAGAAGCACACTGTGCCATGCAGAAAATGATAGGGTAGTAAAAATTAGGGAGTTTTGAAAAACATATCTGTAAAAAGCATTAATAAATTACTGAAACATCCTGAGTTTTATTAAGCCCGGTCAGAAACATGTGAAAATGTTGGGGTGAGATGTAAGGAAAAGAAAAAGAAAAAAGTTGTTTTTTTGGGTCAACGCATCTGTAAAAAATAATAATAATAATAATAATAATAATAATAATAATAATAATAAATGTCTTTATTGTAATTAAGGACTAAATTACAAAAGGCGAAGTTGAAGCTAGGCTTCCTCACTTAACCTAACATTATAACTAATAACATGGTAGTAATATTTGACAGTAGTTATGATACTTATAGGTTGAAAAAATTACATAATAAGTAATGATAGTAACAGATTTTACAGTTAAATCCTATTAACTTTAACGTGGGCATGTGAAGGGCATTGAAAGGCAGTACAACTGGACTGATCTAATATGTGTCAGAACATATTTGATGGACAAGAGGACGAATGGCATTTTTAAATATGTGAATTGGCGCAGATTTTAAATTAACTGGAACTTTGTTGTATATTAATTATATATATTAAAAATAGAAAGGGGATTGTAATAAATGAAATTTAAGAAGTGTAGTAGATTAGCTTACCTTTTGGTTAAAAAGTGAAAGCAGTTGGGGCACCAGGCTTTTTACGGCCCAGTTACCCCGCCAGAGTCAGAGCAGACACATTTGGTGCAAAAAAGTTATTAAAAAGTTTTAAAATTTTTTTTTTTGTGTTCCCGTTATAGAGAGGTGTTACTGTAGCCAACACGTGTATGATGGGAAATGAATCTGAACTTGACATTGTAAAAGGGGGGAACAAATGACAAGAGTTTTGGCGGTCAAAATGAAGAATCCTCGAGTATGCCAGGAGTTTATAAAAATTTTGTAAAAGTTATAAGGAGTTATAAGGAGAAAAGCTCAATTAAGGTTCAAAATTGCTTAAAATACTGAAAATCACCTAAATTACAAGATACAATCAATACAATCCCTATAAAATAGAAAGAAAAATACATTTAGAAAAAAGATTAGAAAATAGATATTAATAATTTTCATATTAATAATATTTCAACATTATAGATGTTCTACATATATCAATTGAAAATAATAGTGCCATGTACTCATAATATTTTGCAGTTAAACACTAAAAAATTTAAAAAAATAATAAGAAACTGTTTATAGCTGTCAATCAATTAATCTCTCATTCGCTTTTGTATCAACACGTAGACGTGAACAACCATTTGAACTTTATCTTTTAAAAATATGGGGATTTGTTAATTAATTACATTGGTTTTAAATTAACCACTTTTGTCGGAGTTACTGGGCTTTAACCCTCACTACCCCACAAAACACTTATTGGATAGTATGTTAGTAAGTACCTATCTACTTACTTACTTTTTATTCACAAAATGTTCAAAAAATTTTCTACTTCTTCACTCTTTGAATTTTATTTCAATTTTTATTTTTACAGATTGTGCATGATCCCATTGATCCCCACAAGACACTTATTGAATAGTACTTTATTGTGATATCTTCGTAATACTATGACTAATTTTATCCTTATAATGTCTTACAGACATACTTTTAAAACAATATTGACAGCCTGTGAACAAGCAATGGACAAATTAAACTCGAGAATTCAACATATTTTATCGTACACAGAAAAAAGTAAAAGATTGAATTAACGCAAATAGGTTTGATTTAACCCAATAATCAGTTTAAATAGCAACAACGCAATGATCTGGTTAAATCAACTCTATGAAATGATTAACTTGGTATGATCAAATCAATCGAATGATTGGTTGATTTAAACCACACTAAAGATATATTATAGCAAATAATATGATTGAAGTAACAATATCATTGGGTTATTTTTACCATATCCTTGTATCATTTTAAAAATTTGATATTGTTGTTACAACCCATTAGAAGGATTAAATTTACCATATCATTGGTTTAAATTAAAAATATTAATAGGTTAAATTTGTGGTATCCGAGGTGTAATAAAAGATACCCACTTTATATAGTAGTAGTTTATTATACAACGTAATGTACTGGTCAAGTTTAAACACAATCTCTTTACTTATACCTAACAGATTACAAGGGTAACCGAACGGTGCGGATCCTTGATGGACCAGTCTGGTACAGACTGCCGGTCCGGTCGTGTTCCCACTGTTCCCAGCTATGCCTCTTATGGTCGTCCATGCCTGCGCTTGCGCGTATGTCCGACTCTAGATACCCTCACCCCAGAGTGTTTGGAGATACCTGCCTGAGGGAGAAACCAAATTAGTGTTATGTAATTGCCATAAAACCCTTACATACTTTTCGGTAAACCAATAATAAAATAACATTATTGTTTTCCTGATGTTTAATATGATCGGTACATAGATCTAAAGAGCTGACAGAAAAATATATAGTTCGATCTTTAATATTCGAATACAACAAATTATAAGTTATTGTTCCACTCAAAAATAAATAAATAAATAAAGTTGGTGGGACTTGACAGTCCCGTCCCGTTGGTATACACAAAGGGTTAAAACAATTAGGTTATATAGGTTAAGGTAAGCACCTATTAAGAATATTTTTTTACTTGTAGGTAGGCACCTAAGGAAAATATTATTAGGTAAGGTAATTATTAAAAAGAGAAAACATGGATTTTTTATACCGACTAATTTTAGGTCGTATTCTATATAGACCATGAATCTCATGTCTCTTTTGGCCAATTTTTACTAAAACTTACATATTTATCTTACCTAAAATTATTATCAATTGTAGGCAGGTACCACGATACACTTAAGTATACTTACCTAATAAAATAACAAATTTAATGTAGTATTTTTATAGTGCCTACATACAATTAGTTTAGGAATAATGAAACAGGCGGTGACACTAAAAATATAGTATACTATATATAATATAATATATTATTATCCTTACCCAAAAATGTTTCCACTAGGTGTGGAAGCCCGCAACAGCTTTTTCAATTCCATTGCACAATTTTCCTACACTTACAAAGAAAGAAAAACACGAGGAAAACCATAAATGAACTCCAGACTCCAGTGCCGCCACAAAACAGATAAGGTTATGTTTTTACTGTTGTTATGCGAATGCCGCGAATGACGAGACACTTGCTGCTTTATTAGCGTCCCTAAACTGAGCTGCCATTGGTCAATTGGCGATGGCCTGACTATATTTCAAATTTACTAAAATTAACACGTTCACATGCTAGAATCTAACCGACAGTAGGGTTAAATAGAATTTCAAACCGAAGGTTATTAAATAGGTAATATTAACAAAATGAAATGGTTGATTGAACCATACAGTATTGTTTAACACAATATAATGTTTAGAATCAACATTTTGAGTAGATTAAATTAACACAGAAAAGGTATAATTAAGTATTAATATTTTTACCATTTAAATGAGCTTGTTTTTACCCAATGAAGGTGATTCTAACAATTTTAATTGGTTAATTTAACATTTTACATTCAACCCAATCAGGTAGTAGAAATAATCGAGGAAAATTGTTTAAAAATACCCAAATTGTTTTAATTTAACCTTTTTAAAAGTAATCCAATGGACTTGCTAGATTTAACATTTTACTTTTTTTTGTGTATCAACGTAAAATAGTGGAAACTATTTTCCAAAGGATATATACAGTGACCGGCAAAAAGTGGGACCCATATGGGAAACTTTTTTATTATTGGAATTATAAAAAAATTTTTATGCCGATTGTCTCTGCATGATTGGTAACCTAAAAACTCATTGTGACATTTGTCACGTGACTACTCGTTTTGCTGGAAAATTGAATAGTATTTTATAGGGAAAAGAAAACCATAAAGTCTTTCTCCACAATTTTAATTCAATAGCTAAGCTATAATCTTAATGTTTCGAGTGTAGAAACACTCATCATCAGGATGTTGAAGTAAAAATTATGAACAGCTGATGTTGTTAGCAAAAGAGAAAATATAATAAAGTTAAAGGCGGAACTAATCCATAATGGAGCTTTCAATAGCACGTATAGGGAGTGAAAAAATTTTGCAGTCAAGATAGGCGGAAAATCTACCAGCACGCTGAAAGGTCAGGGACCAGTAAAAAGCCACTGTGGGCGGGAAATGAAGAGAAAAACAGGACATATCAATACAATTCCATGTCAAATGAAGGGCTTTGTGGAAATTAGTTCAAAGTGTGTGTGATAAAAACATTATACCTAGTTTGATTTGATTTGAAAAATTCACCTATGTCGAAGAGGTGTGAAAGAATAAGTCAGATATGAGGGGGGGAGAAAGAAAAAATGTGTTTTTTATATTTGAGTATAGATGCTTTCATTTAGCTTGAAGAAAAATGCTGTTGGGGCACTAAGCTTGTTACGGCCCAGTTACCCCAGCAGGAGTCAAAACTGACACATATTGTAGAAAAGGAAATAAAAGTTTACCACATTTTCAGAAAAACTTTTTGATATTTTTTTAAAAATTTTTAAAAAGAAATTTTATTCGTTTTTCATGAACATCCTAGACGGAAGTTCGCTGCGCACGAAGACACGTGCTGGTCGCAGCGAACTTCCGTCTAGGATGTTCATGAAAAACGAATAAAATTTCTTTTTAAAAATTTTTAAAAAAATATCAAAAAGTTTTTCTGAAAATGTGCATGGTAAACTTTTATTTCCTTTTCTACAATATGTGTCAGTTTTGACTCCTGCTGGGGTAACTGGGCCGTAACAAGCTTAGTGCCCCAACAGCATTTTTCTTCAAGCTAAATGAAAGCATCTATACTCAAATATAAAAAACACATTGTTTCTTTCTCCCCCCCTCATATCTGACTTATTCTTTCACACCTCTTCGACATAGGTGAATTTTTCAAATCAAATCAAACTAGGTATAATGTTTTTATCACACACACTTTGAACTGATTTCCACAAAGCCCTTCATTTGACATGGAATTGTATTGATATGTCCTGTTTTTCTCTTCATTTCCCGCCCACAGTGGCTTTTTACTGGTCCCTGACCTTTCAGCGTGCTGATAGATTTTCCGCCTATCTTGACTGCAAAATTTTTTCACTCCTTATACGTGCTATTGAAAGCTCCATTATGGATTAGTTCCACCTTTAACTTTATTATATTTTCTCTTTTGCTAACAACATCAGCTGTTCATAATTTTTACTTCAACATCCTGATGATGAGTGTTTCTACACTCGAAACATGTAGATTATAGCTTAGCTATTGAATTAAAATTGTGGAGAAAGACTTTATGGTTTTCTTTTCCCTATATTATTCAACTCCACTTTGAGTATGGACTACTTCTTCAAAATTGAATAATATTTATTTTGTCGTAGAAAACTGGTATTAGATGATGGAATATTGAAAAAAGTTATTTGAAAGAAGTGTTTAGAATTTAATTTTATCCTAGATTTGGTTGGTTAAAGGCGGGGGTCGGCTTCGACGTGTGGCCCAAGCTTCTTACACTGCAGCCTTCTGGCTTATTGTGCGCCTATCCTAGATTGCAAAGTTTGAATAAAAAATACCAAAAAATTTTTAATTTTTTATTTTTAAAAAATAAATCAAATGTTACTTTTATACTTTCATCAATTTAATGAAAATGTGTTAAATGATCGTAAAACAAGGTTACAATCTATTATTTAAACATTTTTGTTATTTAGAAAAAAATGCTACTTGCTGAAACACACAATTTAGCTCTTTATAATGTTACTGAGTGCGTCCAGGCCCTGTATCTAGCAACCATATTTACCAATTATAGGTATTTCTGGAACAATATGCTTACGAAAGGTAGTTCTTTCTAGTTATGAACAAGTTTTACCGTGTCTCCTAAAGTTGCTTCTACGAAATAAAAAATGAGAAAAAATCATTCTTGGAATTATTTTATTTAGTAAAAAAAAATTGTCTTAATGATTATTATTTAAATAAAAATGTACATAACATTATTAAAAAAAAATTAGAACTCGACATGTCCACCATTACGGTCCATACATTTAACTGTTCTGCTTCGCATCTCTCGTAAAACATTTCTGGGCAACACAATTTCTAATTACCTCTTCCAAATGGTCAATGTTTCTAAAGGGCCTTTGTTTATATACCTTGTTTTTTAAATAGCCCCATTAAGGTGGGAGTATCAACATGCTTGCCAACCTATAACCTATTTCGCGTAGATTTATTTATGTTTTCTAGCTTTTACACAAAATTTAAATAAAATCAGTATCGACTTGATATTCTATAGGTAATAATTGACATATTTAATAAATATCAAAGAATTTCATAACTTATTTTAGGAGAATTGTATAGTGAAAAATATCGTGTAAGATTTTTTTAAATATTATTATGTCATTGTTACTCATTGTTCTTTCACTATACAATTCTCCCAAAATTAGCAATGAAATAAATTGATATTTTTGTAATATATCAGATACTACCTAAATAATGTACCGACGATATTGATTTTCTTTAAATGTTAGTTATTAAAATAATAAACTCAAAAAATCAACGCGAAATAGGTTATAGGTTGGCAATAGATTGAATGACGTTGAGAATTCAACCTTAAAAGAAATCCAAGGGAGTCAAATCGGGTGACCTAGCCGGCCAAGGATTCTCTGAAAAACGTCCAATCCACTTGTTACCAAAATTTTCATCTAGCCAAAACCGTACATCTGCAGTACTATGAATACTAGCCCCATCCTGTTGGAAATATAGATCCATTTTTTCTCTTAAGGACAAATTATCTAAAAGTTCTGACACCTCTGTTTCTAAAAACAATTTGATTATTCAATATTCCAGCCCAGACATTTGTTTTAAAACTATACTGGTCCTTACTTTCTATGACAAAATCTGGATTCTCTGTTGCCCACCACCTACAGTTTTGCAAAGAAACAGTTCCATTTGATGTGAAAGTTGCTTCGTCCGTAAAAAGTATTTTTTGGGGGAAATTTCCATCATCTTCTAGGATTCCTTCGAACCATGCACAGAAGTAAAATCAAGCATCATAATCCCTTTCTTTTAAAACTTGTACAAATTTGGGTTGGGTTGGGTTAGAACTTATCACTTTTCAAATTTCTTCTTACGGATCTTGCTTCCATGTTAGTAGCTTTAAAACTATCTGTAACTGCTATTTGAGGTGTTTCTGTAACTGTTAACAGCACGTGTAATGTTGCTTCTTCAGCTGTTACAGGTTTTTCATGAAACACTTTATACTTGTTGTCAACACTACCCGTTTCTTTAAACTTTTTTAATATTTTTGATACCGTCGAATTGTTTAAATGTTTACCAGGATGCCGTCCGTTAAAAATGTCAGCAGTTTCTCTACAACATTTATAATTCTCACCATGAATAAGATGTATTTCTATTTTTTCTGGAAGGGAAAGACTTGGAGGCATTTTAAAATACAGTAGCTTGACATTCAATAGAAGAATAATGGCGATTAATTCGGTCTGTTGTTATTTCTAAATAACATTTCGACTGTTTTCAAAGCCTTCTTTGGTAATTTATAAAAGACATAAAAATTTTCTTATGAAAAGACATGTTTTTTTATGAATTTAGGGTACCAACGGACTTTTATAAGTGAGATTATATCGACCTCACAATTAACACATTTTCATTAAATTGATGAAAGTATAAAAGTAACATTTCATTTATTTTTTTTAAATAAAAAATAAAAAAAATTTTGGTATTTTTATTTCAAACTTTGCAATTTAGCATAAAATTAAATTCGAAACAATTCTTTTAAATAACTTTTTTCGATATCTCATCATCTAATACCAGTTTTCTACGACAAAATAAATATTATTCAATTTTCCAGCCAAACGAGTAGTCACGTGACAAATGTCACAATGAGTTTTTAGGTTACCAATCATGCAGAGACAATCGGCATAAATTTTTTTTTATAATTCCAATAATAAAAAAGTTTCCCATATGGGTCCAACTTTTTGCCGGTCACTGTATATTTTTTTATAGAGTGAGACAAAAAAAGAAAAAAAAACTTTAAAAAAGAAATACCTAGTCGAGTTTGTAAATCTAAAAGATGCTTTTTATACTTTATTTTAAATAATTGAACAGTCAAACCAATCAAGTTATTAGGTAAGGAGTTATAAGCTCTTACCGCATTATTATTATAATATTTAATAAACATGTGCTATAAACATTATTTGGAGATTTAAATTTCACAAAACAAGGATTACTACTTATTGATAATATATTATTCGCAGGAGAGGGAAGCTGTAACTCGAATGACGGAGTGTCGGATTTGCGATACGGAAAGATTGGAGGAAGCGGCTCTGAAGACGAGGGCACGGCCAATAATTCCGGTTTATCAGAGAGTGATGGTTGTAAAAAGAAACATCGACGAAACAGAACTACATTTACGACCTATCAGCTGCACGAACTGGAGCGGGCGTTCGAGAAAAGCCACTACCCAGATGTTTACAGTCGAGAGGAGCTAGCGATGAAAGTCAATTTGCCAGAAGTTAGAGTACAGGTAGGATATTAAAGCAATATAAAATTTAACGAATATAATAATTCCCAATTATTTATATAGGGATTTCTTTAAATAATACTGCATTACTGCTCATAATGACATTTTAATAGTAGTATCTATATATTAAACTAAAAATCGCATGACGATAAACATTACAGTTTATTTTTTTTTTGAATATCGCTTTGAATAACAAATGTGTGTAACATGTTAATTAAGACTTTAATCTTTTTAGTGGTTTTTGTTTGTGCCGTCGCTTGATTCCTTTAACTAGAAAATAGCGATTTGGCGTTTGATTCCCTTTATTTAAATGCTCTCCAATTATAGGTGCTCGCCTGGCTCATAGCGGCTGATTTTTTGTCTTTCATTGTTCCTATAGATTTACACTTTGTAGTCTGATTCAAGTTAATTTCCCATTTATTGTAAACTACATTAAATTCCAGACTAAAATAGAACAGACTTTAAATTCAACATTTTATCACAATTTCTTTATCATAATAGTAGGGGAGGCACTGGCAGACGTTTCACAAATCATAAATGATCTCATATTTACCAGTAAATCTGTTTGCCGATATAAGTAAACCATTGTAGGAGTTTCCAATTAGGCAAAATTCGTAATTTAGCACAACTGCAGGTCTCTAAGTCGTTTGAATTTGACATTAAAGCAAAACTGGTGGTTTAACATGTTAGGGCGAAAAAAAAAAGTTTTAGTTCGCCAATTGGCTATCCGTGGCATAATGGCGGGAAATCCGATTTTGGTCGATCGTGATTTAAAATAATAATAAAATTTCGAATTAAATCAATAAAAGGACAAGATAGCTTTAGGTATACCTAATGGAATGAAACAAAGCGCATTTTTACATTAACCAATATTTGGCAAATAAATGATACCTACACTTGTAGTAAATACTTATAATTATGTTTATTTATAAAAATATAAACTGCATGGACTACCATAACAAAAAATAACTTGTTAGAACAAACGAATGTCCTTAGGTTAAAGGAGGACGCGCACTGAATCGACTCGGACCAGTCGACTTGGCAAAGAGCAGTGGACAATTTTTAATATTCATGAAATTAAATTATTCCCCGCGCACTGCGTCGGACTCAGCGACTCGGCTCGGTCGACTCGACCCGGCAACAACGGAGATTGCTTGATGGGGCAAAAACTGCCGAATGCTCTGACGGCGAAGGACGATTTTTGTTTGAAATTTAGTGTAGCGTGTACTGTTGATTTTCGTTGATATCGTTATGTCAGACGAAGTTTTAATTATTGAATGGGTTCGAGAATACTTACATTATATTGTATGATCTCCAGAGCCGATTCTACCACGATAAGATAAGGAAGGAAAATGCCTGGGCTGATATATCGAAAAAGGTGGGTCAATCTGATATCTTCTCCTGCTCCTCTATACTCGACTACTAGCGGACGACAGCCGGCAAAGCGAATTCAATGCGCGGCTGATGTTGATATTCCGACCGCTCTATTCCGATTCGACTGGTCCAAGTGGATTCAGTGCGCGTCCTGCTTTAGTCTCAGCGATCTCACTTAGGAAAATGTCCTATATTGAGTTGAAATTCACAGTATTAAAATTTCTAAATCAGGTATTGTCACAGTTAGGGTCACATATAATATATCACAAAGTATAAAACACAAGCACTAAACTGCAATGAGGACAGGTACAATGACCAGGTACTAAAAGGTCCATAAACCATCAGGTAATTCTTACAGAAATCTGTGAAATAAAATAAACAGAAGCAGTATCGGCTTGACATTAAATTTTTCTTTAAAATATGGCCCGTGGCCAAGAATTTAATATTATTTTTAAGAATGGGGGAAGTATAACCGATGTTAATTCTCATAAACCTTTAAGTTGCAGGATACTTCCTAGATTCTTAGGTAAAGCATTCAAATTTAGATCGGTATAGAGTGATTCTTTAAAGTGTGAGATATTAAAATGGTCCTAACAAATTTCTATAGCTAAATCTTTACACTCAGTACATTAGCATTAATATTGCAACATGTAGGATATTTCACAGGAAACCAAAAGTGTTTGTTTTACCACAAACCTGTAATATATGTATAAGGAGACCCCACTGTTTACATTTTGCCCGATGAGAAATCGTTTTAACAGAAATCATTAATGACAAATTTTGGTTGATTGCCTTAGATTTCCTTCTGTGTTTGAAAATAAAGGTTGGATATATTAATTATATTAGATGCATTTATCATGTGTTTCTATTAAGTAAAAATGATTATACTAAATATAGAGTATGACCAGTAAAGTCCGCATCATATGGGTTTTTTTATTAATAACTTTATTCGAAATTTGACTTTGGCATCAAGTTCTGCTTCGATCGAGATGAAAATTTAGCAAAAAAATAGTAGTCACATGATTCGCATCATCTGTCAAATTTTAATTTTTTCCAAAAAATAATCCAAAAGTGGGGTTATTTCTGAAAGTATCGAAAAAAGATATTAGAAAAAGTTTTTTTAAATGCAATTTTTAGCCCACATGCAAAATTTTAGCTGCATAAGATAACTTTGATTTTTTACCCATATTTTGTAAATTGCACCGCTTTTACAAAATAAGACTCAACCCAACAGACATAAAACTTCTCAGTTTTGACACTGCTTAATTTCAGATACATTTTCTTTAAAGTAGCGCCAAATTAAATGTGTGTTTTTCTACAAAATCAAACTTGGGCTATTAAAATTTGGTCGCATGTGATGAAAAGTTTATTTGTTTTTGACCATAAGGTAACTTTATAAAATAAATATTTTTAAAAACGTAGTTTATATGTTTGAAAGTAATACACTTTAAAATTAAGACAATAAGAACACAGTGTCATCAGTAGTGTTCATTAAGTGGAAAATAAATTTTAGTGGCGGGTAAAACATCAAAATTATCCTATGCAGCTGAAATTTTGCATATGGGCTAGAAATTGCATTTAAAAACCCTTTTTCTAATAACTTTTTTCGCTATTTTCAGAAATAACCACACTATTGAATTATTTTTTGGAAAAAATTAAAATTTGACAGATAATGCGAATCACAATGACTATTATTTTTTTGCTTAATTTTCATCTCGATCGAAGCAGAACTTGATGCCAAAGTCAAATTTTAAATAAAGCTATTAATAAAAAAAATCCCATATGATGCGGACTTTACTGGTCACACTGTATGTGTGCGTTTTTAAAATTTACTACTGGTAAAATTATTTATTTCAAAATTTCATCAAATTATAATTTTTTTGGGGAGATCAATGTGCCAATGTTGTACGTTTTACTCACATTTTACTACGCGTGACGTCGAATTTTTGGAATTTTTCAGTTTCATTCATTTTTGGACGGTGCAGTATTAATTGTTAAGCTGGTGGTTGTTACTTACATACTGTGGTTTTCGATTAATTTTCAGTCTTTTAATGAACATAAAACTATTTAGTGCTATTTATTAGCTCACAATAATGGTTCGCCAGCGCGTAGTGCGAATCAAACGTAGCCAAAGTAAGAACTACTTCCATAAACTAAAACAAGAAGAACCCACAGAAAGATTTAATATAAGTTACAACAAATAATGTAAAATGATTGATAAGGTGATTCAAAACAAATAAAATTAAACATAAATTTAAAAAACCAAGCTGTAAACAATTTAAATATTATTATTTAGGATAGGTAGGTATTAAAGTCCTGTCTTCCTTCTTAAAAATATTAGGTTATTGTTATTATAATTTGTTCCGATAAAAGAGCAGGTAGTAAGTGTGAGTGATGGTGCATGTGACTGTACGTTGTTGAAAGTTTCGAAAATTGTTTTCTCCACAAGCTTTGTAAGTGAGCCGACATCATAGTTTGGTAAATAGGTACCGTGCGAGCAAAAATTATTTGCATCAAAGAGGGCTTGCATTAAAAAACGTGGGGCTTGGTTTAGATCACAATGATATGGGGACGATATATCTAACCAAATCTAGGTTAAAATTTTGTCAAATTCATATTATGACATGATATGCCAAACTAATGAGTAATAAAATAAGTAGACAAATACAAATTTATTTTTGGTTTTTACAAAATTATAAAGGAAATAAATTTTTGCTGCTTCTTAAGAATAGTCCTGTATGTTCCATAAGATCTTCCCACTTCTTGGGACAGCCGTCTTATACAATTTGTTTGCGTATTTTGCCTTATTTCACGAACGTTTGCAACAAGTTCTTCTGTTCTTACAGATGGTCTTCCTGCTCCTTTTTTGTGTTGTATAGAACCTGTTTCCCTAAACACAGCCACGGTTCTTTTCAGGCAATGATAAAAATCCCCAGCAATAAATGCAACGTTAGGGAAATGTTCGTGAAAATCGTCCATGCATACACCCGGATTGTATTGCCACTCACCATTTACTCTTACCCCGTTTCGAAAATACGCTTCAACCATGAATGTTTTGTGCTGTTCCGTAAAGCACATTGTGTGAATTGTTCAAGAAATTGGAAAAATTAGCTATGAATCAAATTACTTAAACTTAAAAATAGAACCTTAATGGAGCTTTCATGGACTCAAAAATTGAAGTTTAGAAGAAACATAATAATCTTCTAAACTTCAATTTTTGAGTCCATGAAAGCTCCACTAAGGTTCTATTTTTAAGTTTCTCTTTTGCTAACAACAACAGCACAAAATAAAATTTTCTGTCTCCTGAGGATGAACGTTTCTACGTTCGAAACATGTATAGACCCGTGATTTAATAATTTTTTTATTAAACTTTGTGGAGGAAGGCTTTGTGTTTTTCTTTCCTTTTAATACTTTCAACTCCACTTTAAGTATGGACTATTTCTTCAAATTATTCTCTTAGTGTTATTTTCAGTAAATAATTGGAGCCGCTACTGATGGCATGCGTGATTTCCATATTCGCCCCGAAACGCATTAATAAAAATAAATACAAAAAATAATTCCAATTTTAGAAAGACGAAATTATTAATAAAATAAATAAAACATTGGGGGAGCTTTCACGGAAATTATAGTCGCGCGCCCGGCTCATGTGACATTGCGTGTAAATGCCAGACAACAATCTTGAACTGCTTAGTTGGCAATAAAATTAATTTATCTTGCATTACATAGGCCTAACGATTCGGTAGTAAACCAACAGTATACAGAAGCATTAAATTGGTCGCGTTGGAACTATTACCCAGCCGACATGCAAGGGTGGTTCGCGCATAATTAATGCCATCACGAAGGCTGGCACGGGGTAAGAAAAGGCTTACGCACGTGATTGCTAATAAATAGCAGGAAATAAGGGTCCTCGTGCATCTTAGTTGCTGATAAAATAATTTGAAATGTCGTGTCTAATAACGGTGTCAATGTTGTCACGCGACGGTTTTAAACGCAACACTTAATCAAGGCATCGTTGTTCTAATTAACCTACTAAATATTTTCGTCGTATGAAATATGTTTAAAAGCCACACAAACTTACGAAAATCGAACAAACATTTTATAATTTTCGTCACGAAACGGTTGCTCTGGCAGCCGGGCAGCGTATAGGCATAACGTACTATTATTCAGAGCAGTTCTACTCTCGATCGCAGTATAGGGGAGAGTGGGCATGAAAGAGCCGTTTTTTTCCTTAATAAAAAATCTACTGTTTATCTCTTTTTTTAAAAACCACCAAGTAAACTGCTGAATAATATAGTTATTTACGAATAAATTTAGGTAATAATAAGTCAAAGATTTGAACAAAAAAATATTTTATTTTAAATCTCAAAAAAAAAAGTGTTTTTTGGCTTTTTCATAACATGTTAGTAATGAAAGAGCCGCAGACTGTTTTGAAAGAGCCACCAGCATTAAAGCGATATTAAACAATATTATAATTTTTTTTTTAAATAAAAGTTGTTAAACTAGCAAAATGTCCTAAAGAAGAAAGCCATAGTTCCTGCAAATATTTAAATCACACACTTAAAATAACACAATAAAAAAGTCAATTTTAAAAACATGAGTTGCAAAAAAAATTAAGGCTTCCATTTTGACCGCAAGATTCATGCACCCATTCGCTGCATAATTTACATTGGTACCAATCCTCTACACTTTTGTCATAATCTTCACCACAACATTTACAAATATGTTCAACATTGCTCTGGACAACACTAATACCAGAGGCCTTTTTTGGCTTTTTGTTATCGCAAATAAATCGCTTTTTTGACATGGAGATATTTTTATTGGACACTGACTGCAGATCATTCAATGAGTCATCACTATCATCATGAAGTGACACCGTTCCATTGCTTAGAATCAGAGAAAACTCTTAGCGATTTGATCGACGTCTTTGTTTTTATTTTTTGTAATATTGTATTGTAAAGAGCCGGCTCTTTCATAGCACATCGCTGCGGCTCTTTCAATGCAAGTGTATTTAGGAAACATAACCTACCATAACCTAACTATTTTGGTTTAAATGAAGTTTATGCATGCTATAATATGAAAGCCAATACTTACAAATATTTGATATAATACTAGAAGTGGATTTCACAAAACCAGCGAAACCAAAAAATTGAATAATACACAGCGCAATTAACTTTTGTGGATGAACGACTACTAGGGTTGCTACAAAATACTGATTGTACTAAATCCAAATTTGCAGCGGTTTTAGTACAATGGCGGATGGCTCTTTCATAGCATGGCTCTTTCATGCCCACTCTCCCCTACTATGGTTTTACGTTGGGCGTAATTTTAATTGACATTGTGTATCGCGATTCAGAGCATGAGTTTGTTTTAACGTGCTGGAACGTAGTATATAATGGCTCTAAATAAAGGCGCGTGTCTCGGCCAATTTATACTGCGATTCAGACCTCACACTTGTTGAAAACACCTGATCAGAAAGTTAGCTCTCGGTTATGACACCACAGAAGATTTTTTTGAAAATATGGACGATTCTGTAAGCCATTTCGACAACACACCTATTAATAAAAGTCCACAAGGAAATATTCAACAGCTTACCGAGGTTGATTCAATTTTGGTAACAGAGAAAAAGGAATCGAACGTTAACAGAAAACACACTTCTGTAGTAGAAAGTATAAAAGAAAATTTTCCGAGGCTAAATAAATTGCATCAGAAAATAACACCGCAGATTTTACGAATTGCATTATTTAAGGCTAATGTTGAATTTAAAAAAATGACAACATCGACCCAACTCGCAAGCTTCCTTTGCAATTTAAGGAAAGGACGTTCTTCAAAACAAATAGGGGTTCAACCTGCAACTATTAACAGAAGAAGGAACCGAAATGGCCTTACATCTGATGGAAGGAAACGGATTGTCAGGTAGATTTAGAATTGAAAACAACAGCCAAACCGGAGGCATAATTTGGTAGAAAATATTTTTAGAAACCCAATGCAAAAATCCATTAATAATTTTTTTTTAAATAAACACAACTGTTTAATCACAAAAAGTTATTTTATAAAATTTACGATATTTTTCCTAATATTGCCATAAATTTAATTTAATTGTAATTGATACGTGTTGATAATTCAAGACAAGTAGTCAAAAAAGCATTAGCAATATAAATTATGTAATAAATACTTTGCGGTAACTTGTGATACAGATTGTTCTAACAGCAACGCCCAATTATTAAATCTATTATATACTGTATTCCAGCACGTTAAAACAAACGCATGCTTTAAAACGCGATACTACGAAAGCGCTTAACGGACATCGAGAAGTAAAAAATTATTATTGTCAACTTTTTCTGGCAATTAGTGCTAATTGTCAGATTTTTCTGGCAATAAGCGCTAATTGCCAGTTTCTTTTTGACAATTATGCTAATTGTCACATTTTTCTGGCAATTACCGCTAATTGCGAGTTTATGCTGGCTATTAGCATTAATTGTCAGTTTTTCCTGGCAATTAGGCTAATTGTCAGATTTTCCTGGCAATTAGCAATCATGCCAGTTTTGCTGGCAATTATTACTTATTGTCAGTTCTTGTTGGCAATTAGTATTAGTTGCCAGTTTTGTTCTGGCAACTAGGGTAATTGTCACATTTTTCTGGCAATTACCGCTAATTGCGAGTTTATTCTGACAATTATATATCTCTATTTGCAAGAAAGAGATGGCAACGCCACAAACGCAATGCAAATCGGGGAATACGGGGATTCACCAGCTTTTTTAACCTATAATTTTACCACAGTTAATATATTCGTATAATCCTTTCGTCTAAATAGGTTAAGATTTTTAAGTTTCCTTCGCAAATGTCTCTCACTGATAAATACATTATGATTTAGTGCTAAACATGAAACTATTTCCATCTGTTGAAGGCCAAGAGTAAAATAGAGTTTTATAAGGTCATCCATAACAAGGAAAAATACTTATTAAGACAATATGAATCGACTTTAGACGCGCACTGTATATAAATAGACCAAATAATTTAAATTATGATGGCTTTTCAGGCCACATTTTTGTTTTCTTTGGGTGAGAGTTTAGATTTTCTCATTCTCCAAAACTAAAGAAAATTTTTAAGTCTGGCATCAATGTTATAAACTATAAATCGTAGGTAGTTGCCTGTTTCTACTTGCAATTAGTCACAATTGCCAGCACAAGCAAGCAATTAGGTTAATTGTCAATTTTTTCTGGCAATAAGTGCTAATTGTCAGAAAAATGTGACAATCAGCCTAATTGCCAGAATGAAACTGGCATTTAGCGCTAATTGTCAGAAAGATCTGACAATTACCTATAATTGCCAGAAAAAGTTGACAATAATAAATTTTTACTTCTTGATGTCCGTTCAGCGCTTTCGTACGATACACATTGTCAATTAAAATTACGCGTAACGTAAAACCATAGTACCTATACTGCGATCGAGAGTACAACTGCTCTGAATAATTTTACATTATGCCTTTACGCAGTCGGGCAACTCCTAAAGCGCTAATATGCAACAACGAGACATCAAGACTGGTGTGGGAATGCGAAGAAGAACTTGTAATCCTGACAAACATTAACAAAGTAATACTATAATAGGTGCCAGAACATGAAGGTATTGCAGGTAAAGAAAAATTCTAAATTTACTAATAACTCAGTAACTCAAGACCGTAACAGGTCCATTACGAGCTCCCGTAATTCTCCAACATACAACCTAGCTAGATTTCTACTCCCTCTACTCAAACCTCTCCAAGGAAATAGCACATCATTTGTTAAGAACTCACAACACTTCGTTCAAATAATAGGAGGAAAGGAAGTACAGCCTGGTGATCAGCTGGTATGCTTTGACGTCAAAAGTCTTTACACCAACGTTCCCGTAAAAGACGCCCTAAAGGTTATCAAAAACAAACTTGAGGAAGACTATACTCTACAGGAAAGAACAACGCTCCCTATTAATGCCATTTTGAAACTATTAAAATGCTGCCTCAACAATTCCTACTTTCAAGAAAAGGATAGATTCTTCAACCAAGTAGACGGACTACCGATGGGCTCATCTCTCTCACCAATAATCGCCTACATTTACATGGAATGGTTTGAATTCAAAGCAATGGAACAGGCAAAGAAGAAACCAAAAATGTGGCTGAGATATGTGGATGACACCTTCATTATTTGGAATAAAACCGATGACGAACTAAGAGATTTTCTAGATCACCTCAATAGCTTAACACAAACAATCAAATTCACCATGGAAAAAGAAGAAAACAATCAATTACCGTTTCTAGATGTCAACGTGAAGAAAAATGGCAACAGCATCCAAACTTCAGTATCCAGAAAACCTACACATTCAGGTCAGTATCTCAATTTTACATCAAATCACTCAAACAACACGAAACATGGCATAGTTAAAACCCTCGTGGATAGAGCAATTACAATATGTAACTCGGAAGAAGAACTTAAAAAAGAAGCTCATCACATTAAAACAGACCTCAACAAAAATGGCTACCCCACAAGATTAGTTGACACAATATTGGAAAATCGTAAGAATCGACCCAACGCGCAAGAAGCAGACAGAGGGGCACAACCAACACTCAATATTCCGTATGTCAAAGGAGTATCTGCGAAAATAAGAAGACTAGGACATCGATATAATATCAACACCGTATTCAACTCAAGGGACACCCTCGAAGCCACCTGATAAAGACAAATCCTATAAGTCAAAAAGATAGGAAAACTGCATCTACCAGATCCCCTGCGAGCGCGGCCAATCTTATATAGGTGAGACATTAAGACCACTCGAGACAAGGATTAAAGAACACAAAAAATATACGTTAAAGAAGAGACCGAAAAGTCAGGTGCAGCTGACCATGCCTGGAAACATGGTCACCATATCATGTGGTCAGAAGCTGAAATCCTTCATAAGGAACCACACTGAAGGAAAAGAAAGTTTAAGGAATCTGCTGCCATTCACCGGAATCCAGGCTGCTTTAGTAAATCATCATTAGACATAAGAAATATCTGGAAACCTTTGTTAGATAGATGTGATCTTAGGATAAGATCACGTGCCAACTGAACGCATGACTGCACCCACCTCAGTTATGCTTCGGTGCACCTAGCTAGTATAAATAGTCTTGTAGTTACTTTACTTATTAAGTATTCACCTGAAGACGACTGGAGATATGCACCAGTGTAAACGTTGTTATTTAAAACAAATAAAGACAATGGAAGTCCAAAACTCTTTCATCATTCAAACAAAAACAATTGTCTCAATGTTCAAAATAAGGGGAGGGGGCTAAGTACCTGCTGACAACCTCTATTTTTTAGTACGTACGCCAGTGACTTCGAAAATACATTTTTTTACATTATTAGTTGATTTTTGATAAAATGAAAAAATGTAGTTCGGAAGTCACTGGCGGACGTACTAAAAAATAGAGGGGTCAGCGGGTACTTAACCCCCTCCCGCCCCTATTTGGGATATTTGATAGTTGTTTTATATTTTGGTTTTCTCAAAAGATGTAACGCTTTATGATGAATCAAATATGAAATTTATATCTTAATAAATACTCGAATTATACAAAAAAATCAGTTTTCAATTTTAAACTTTTGTATATCGAACAAGTTTCAAAAATAAAAAATGGCATCATAAAAGTCATATTATTTTTGCTCAAGGAATATATGGTTAACGAATTGACCTCCTCTTTCCGGACACCTATATAGTATATTCGGTTATAAAACATCATCATATCGTAAGAGTCCATTTTGCTTCTGCAGCTCCGTCTATAATACACTTCCAATGACTATCAGAAGCATCTCTGAATCAAAAAAATATCAAGAACAGGGTGCTACCTTCTCGAAAACAACTTTTATGATCTTCATTTTTATGACATTATGATTAAAAAGTTAAAAACTTTTTCTTTTGACAATGTCATTGTTTACCTTGTAAATTTATATGGAAATAAATAAATCTTGAATGAAATTTTTATTCTGCAGCATAACAGTATTTGTGGCCATATGACCTGTCCCTTTAGGGCTGGACTAAATTGGTTGTTTTGATTTTATAAATAATATTAAAAAGTAAATACAAAAAAATACTTTTCCTTTCTAATATACCAATTTGCTGCCGCGGAAACACTGAGCATTGTTAATTACAGTTGCCAAGATGAGTAGATTAGCAGAAAACATGTTGCATTGTTAAACGCATCGCTTACAAGAGGTGTAAGTTTGATGTGATCATTAATAAATAGTTAGGAACTACTTAAATTAATTAATGCCGAAAGAGATTATTATTCATGAGAATTTCGTTTGCACATACAGTGTGTCCGCGGATGGGGTCCCCAAGGGGGAAAAAATCTTTATTATTCATTTTACGGCCAAAAGTAATTCTTTATAAAAAGTTCTGCTTGTTGAGAAAATGAATTCACGATAAAAAAAAATGTTAGATCAGATGTACAGGGTGTTAATAAATTAGGAAAATATGAAAATGCTTCAAGAGAGAAGTACCATTATTTATTATTTTTAACAAAAATTCTATAAAACAAAGTTGTTTATAAACTAGCATAAAGACTACTTATTAATAAAATTTTATTTTATTAAAGATAATTTCGAGTTTTCTAAAACTGACCCTATTTCTCATAATGTAGCTGCGTCATTTTCACATATTTTTTCTTTGATTTCTTTACATTCATCACCGACCCAGTTTCATTAAATTTTTTAAATAATTTCCGCAATCCTCTTTTTGACACAGGCGTATTAGGAAATTTTTCATGAAAAACATCTATAGCGTATTTATAAGACACATTTCCAATATCGTAACACTGTATTAAATAAATACATTTTCGAAAATGCCTTTATAAAAACAGAATACTGAGAGATGTAAATAAAATGCTGACATAAACATGAACGTATACAAAATCGTTTATATTGATTTTTTTGTTAAATGAAAACGATAATAATTATTAAAATTTTATTTTAAAATATTCGAATTTTTATTTTAAAACTTGTATTTAGGCTTTTTGCTAGTTTATAAACAACTTTGTTTTATAGAATTTTTGTTAAAAATAATAAATAATGGTACTTCTCTCTTGAAGCATTTTCATATTTTCCTAATTTATTAACCTGTACATCTGATCAAACATTTTTTTTATCGTGAATTCAATTTCTCAACAAGCAGAACTTTTTATAAAGAATGACTTTTGGTCGTAAAATGAATAATACAGATTTTTCCCCCTTGGGGACCCCATCCGGGGACACACTGTATATATGTTATAAAAATGTCTTTGGTGGATAAATGTTAGCTTTTTTCGTGTGTAGTTAATATAATTGAATACTATTTCAGGACGCGCACTCAACCCTAGTTGTGTTTGGGTTTGTTCGGGTTTGTCAATTTTAAGAATCAGAGGGAGAAAATGTGAAGAAATTAAATGGAGTGCATTTTGAAAATATTCCCAAATAATTATTTGTTTGCTTTTTGTGTTGTTATTGTCGTCATAAAAATAAATATTTTTTTGTATATTTTTCAATATTTAAAAATCAGCTATTTATTATGGTTGAGTGGTGAGTATGTCATTAGTATCAATTTTTTATGGCGTTTTTAAGTAAAAAATAATATTTTCAAAAATCTGACATGCAAGTTGTTGAATTTTAAAAACTAGAAATCGACAACTGTCCGGACCTGAATTTCAAAACTTTTCATATGGCATTTTAATGCGATCAGTATACAAAATATTTTCACCGAGTATGAACATTTTTTACCAGGTGCAGCTAAAAAAAATGTGACAAAAACAAAAAGGAGCTAAATCTTGTATCTAACTAACGAGTGATGATATACCTACTAAAGGTATCCACTTCTTCTGGTAACGTGTGAACATTTACATCCAAGTATATACATATAATAATATTAATAAAATACTAAATAAATAATTTTACAAAACTCATTGTTTGTTGCAAACCGCTTCATAAAACACATAGGTAAACGAATTGAATTTAAGATTGATAGATCGTTACTATTGAACGTAATTTAGGCTACGCACAGTCAGTTGTTTCTATCGAGACTAGGTACATATTTTCCTCGTATTATGGCAGGGAACATTTTCTTCCTTAAATTAAATATTATCCATCTTGAAACGTTAGATTTACTTCTGCATGCTCACCTTAATTTTAATACTTCCAAACATTGTAATAGTATATTACATATCGACTCATGCAACGAATACTATAGTAACTCATTATTTCTTTTTAGAAAAACTAGTTTAAAATATTTGCTTAATAACTGTTCCTTATTATTTTTTTAATCATAACATTAATTATGTGTTGAAACTGAGATTTCTCACTAGTGGGAATGTTGTCGCCTGCACAAAACAGCCGAATGCGAGAATGCCACGAGTGTGCGGAAATTACTCGCATGCGAGTATAATGTACAATATTTTTTCCATGACCTCAAAAATATTTACCAAAACCCGCAATTATATCTTCATTTAATCCCTTAATTTTAACACGTGACCTGAAAAGTACTTTTCTAGCTAAGTTAGACGTGTTTTTTCTTACTTCTATTCGTAGGAAATACTATTTGGTTTTATTAGGAGTATAAGCGATACTTTTATGACGAGTCTGCAGGTTTGCCGGACGAACGAAGTAACCGCAATCCGCAATTGTACCATAATTAAAATTGATTAACTAATTTGCATATTAACTTTGTTATAAGTAAATGATTAAAAATGAAATGTTTGTTATTGGAAATATGAGAGTTAATTAACCTAAACTGGATTATTCCACTCACCGTTTTACTTAAATAATAAACACCAAGAAAATTTAGTCTCTGAAACCTGACGCGTGAACTTGCTCCGGCCCACTACTGACATGGGAACTTTTAGGAAGAAACCAGTATCAGCTGTTAATATCACATGTGGGTTTCAACTGTCGAAACGCTTTGTTTTTAGAAAAAGTTAACCGAAAGAGCATTATGCTATGCATAATACAACAAGCGCAATTATAACTGCTCATAAAACAACAAGTGTAGTTATGAAGTCGTAATAATCCGAGATATCGATTGAAATTATTATAATTTGATCTGTCAAAAAAGGGTAAAACGGGGTATTTCGGCTTCAGTTTCTAAAGTATCTAATATCATTTTAGTTTGGCCTAAAATAAGGGAACATAATAATAATAGAGAGATTTTGGAACGCTTAAAATAACAACAGTAAATAACAGTGTTATGGTTAATTTTATTAACGATAACGATTACGGTGACAATTACAAGAATAGATTTTGAACGTCTTAAAAATAAATAATTTGACAGATGCAAACATAACCTTTTTTTTATTCTTTAATTGTTTGACATGAGTCTATCAACAATGGAAAAGGACGAAAAGGTACAAAAATGTAAGGTTATTTTGGATTCTTGAGTTATGTTGCCAAGTCGTTTACAAAAAAATATAATTACAAAGAAAAAAGAAAAGCATAAAGTCTTTCTCCACAATTTTTATTAAAAAAAAAACCAGACGAACCTAGAATGATTCAAAATATATAGAATCGACATGTTTCGAGTGTAGAAACACTCATCATCAGGAAAAACAAGTAAATAATAAGAAGCTGATGTTATTAATTAGCAATAGAGAAAATAAGTAGTGGTACTAAGCCGTAATGGAGCCTTCGATGGTATACATGAGGATCGAGTGAAAAAACGTAATATAGCAGAAGACAGGAAATATCACAGCACACTGAAAGGTCAAAGAACAGTGTCAAGATACTCTGGGTGGGAAATGAAAAGAAAAATAAGAAATTTTTTAAAAAACTTTGTAAAAGTCATTCTAAATGTATGTAATAAAATATTTTTACTTTTGATTCAGTAAGGTTGGAGACATGTGCATGGAAGTGGTCAAAAAAGGGGGGAAAGAAATTTTTTTTGGTTTTTGTATAAAAGACGTGTAGGTGCTTTCATTTAGCTTGAAACAAAATACTGTTGGGATACCAAGCTTGTTACGGCTCAGTTACCCCAGCCCAACAGCATTTTGTTTCAAGCTAAATGAAAGCACCTACACGTCATTTATACACAAACCAAAAAAATTTTCTTTCCCCCCTTTTTTTGACCATTTCCATGCACATGTCTCCAACCTTACTGAATCAAAAGTAAAAATATTTTATCACATACATTTAGAATGACTTTTACATAGATTTTTTTAAAAATTTCTTATTCTCTCTTTTTCTTATTTTCTCTTCATTTTCTCTTCATTTCCCACCCAGAGTATCTTGACACTGTTCTTTGACCTTTCAGTGTGCTGTGATATTTCCTGTCTTCGCTATATTAAGTTTTTTCACTCTTCATGTATACCATCGAAGGCTCCATTACGACTTAGTACCACTAGGTACTTATTTTCTCTATTGCTAGTAACATCAGTTTTTTTATTATTTACTTGTTTTTCCAGATGATGAGTGTTTCTACACTCGAAACATGTCGATTCTATATATTTTGAATCATTGTAGGTTCGCCTGGTTTTTTTTAATAAAAATTGTGGAAAAAGACTTTATGCTTTTCTTTTTTCTTTATCATTCCACTCCACTTTTAGTATGGACTACTTCTTCAAAAATATAATTACATTTCTTACCGCAGCGTTATTTTATGATTTTCATAAACTAAAATTTTGAATTATGTATAAAAAAAAACCTTTTCTGTTCGGTTTTATCTAAACTACAGCTACCTATAAAGTTATTTCAATTTTTTAAGTGTTTTCCGAAAAATGATCGTGTCCGAAATATATTCTTATTAAATTATATAGGTAAGTATTGGCAACATGGCAAATTCAGCAAAATAAGAATAACCATAACGATAGCCTTCCTTATATCTCCGTAATTAACGAAGCTCGTTATCGTTAATAAAGGAATCGCTGCCTCGTTTTACTACTGCGCATGCTCAGAATAAGGATAACGATAACGACAGGCTAAAATAAGAGTTCCAAAATCTCTCTAATATTCATAAAAATTTTCTTTATTCAGAAAACAATTGGCATGAACATTGACATAAAAAATAATTTCATAAGTAACTACAATTAAAACAAAAATCATAGTAACAACATTTAGATTACAGTACACATGATTTTAAAACAGGTATATAACTCACAGAAATATATTTAAAAAAATTAAAATTATTTTACATATACCTTAAGTAAAGTAAAGTAAGGTAGTGGCAAGATATTAAAATATACACGTCACTGTAGATACATACACACAGTAGCAACTGATACACATCGCTATAAAACATAGTAAAAAAATTGTAAATAGCGCACAAGACAAACAATATTAAATTGTGCAGTGTATAGATATCATAGCAGAACCCTGAGAAAAGAAATCTCTATTAGAAAATTTAAAAAAAATTTAAAAACGGAAATCAATCTCATGTGATCCCAAGACTTAATCTATCTGGATCGTCAAAGAAGTCACCAACAGAGTAATAAGCCTTTTTAATCAGATACTTGAATATAATATTCTTGACCTGACTACGAGGCAATATTGGTACACTTACTGGAAAACTGTTATATGACAGAATAGGTAGCATTTTTTTGTATATAGGTAAAATACATTTATCAAGCAATATGTCAGACTTATGTCTAGTTAAATATAAGTGCGCATTGCTAGCATCGTTACATATCAAAACTTTATTATTGTAGACAAACATAAACGAGCTCAGCATATACATACTTAAGTGTTATTATATTCTTACCAGCAAACACCTTCCTACAACTATCTCGTTGTCTCATTCCAAATATAGCCCTTATACACTTTTTTTGTAAAATTAGGATTTTCTCAATCTCAGTGGAATTACCCCAAAAGATAATAACATACCTTTTTCTAGATTGAATAAAGGCATGATATGCTTATAATGCTGCGTCCATGCTAACATTCACAGCTATGATTCTAAGAGCGTAGCAATACCTAGACACACTCGTCGCTACGTCCTCCACATGAGCTCTCCAGTCAAGCCTTCTATCAATTTTAACACCCAAAAATGAAATATGTCTGTTGATTGAATTTCAGTATTTTTATAGTGAAAGGCAAGAGCATTATTCATTCTATTACCAAAAACAATACACATAACACACACATTGAGAAGAAGGTCATGAGCTAAAAAGTACCTATCGAGAACGCCGCAGACCCTCTGTACCTCAGTCAGCATCACATCCGAGTCCTATCCACTAAAAATAAGGGTGGTATCATCAGCATAAAGAACTGTGTATTTACCTGTTACATCAGAAAGTTCATTGGTATATATATATAGAGAGAGGACCCAATATGGAACCCTGAGGCACTCCCTTAGTAACTCTAACCCTATCTGAGGCAATAGGTCTACCGTCACTGTCATTATCAATCACTTGCTGAGTACGATTATTTAAGTACGATTGAACTAACTTTAGAGCATGCCCTCTGATGCCATAATTTTCTATTTTTGAACACAACGTTTGGTGATTTACACTGTCAAATGCTTTTAACAGGTGCAAACACATAGCCATAGTGAGTTTTTGTTATTGAGCAAGTCAAGTATATCAGAAATTGCTTGATATATAGCCCGTATGGTAGACTTCCCCTTCCTAAAGCCATTTTGATTATTGACAATTATTGCGTGTTTCTCCAAGAAGTCCGTGATATGATTGTAAATAGTTTTTTCAAAGATTTTACCTATGTTTGAAAGAAGGGATATAGGTCTGTAATTTTTTCATCATCAAGGAGGCCTTTTTTGTGTATAGCCATTACGTGTGCGTTTTTTAATAGATCAGAGTAAGTACCCTCCTTAAAGCAAAGATTAATAATAGAGGATCAGAAACGAAGCCAGAAACCTCTTTGAAGATGCTAACGGCAATGTTATCATCACCAACTGATTTTTTATTTTTTAAATTACTAATTTTATAAAAATTTCAAGAGGGGTCGTTGGTCTAAGGTCTATAGGTATTCGTATTTTCAATTTTAAAGATGGTCTGCAATTTTCGTACCGGTATATTTTAAGTGGATATGATTGTAGATAAAGCATAGTATTTGACTTACTTGTGGGGATCCATAATACAATTGGATGATCCTAGTTAGTTGTGGCCTACATTATACGCTCGTTAAACAACTATTAAATACATTTTTTTAAACTATTGTTTAAAAAATATTTAGCAAAATTTTTGAGTAGTGTCAGAGATGTCACAATTAGTGAGATTTAAGTCGTTTTTGTAATATACAAAAATATATTTTTTGATTTTAATACTTTGATTCTAAATCTTTTCTCAAAATATCCTTGATTTTTTCTTTAAAAAAGGGATTTAAATCCTTTCAGAATGATTGACATGTTAAATCATGTATAAAAGTCGTATAAATGGCTTGAATGCAGAGGTGACTTCCGGAACCTTGCCATTATTAAAAAAAAAATTGGTATATAATTGTGGAAGGGCTGTTCAGTGAGACATTGACGAATAGTATGCCGGTGTTTTTATTTTAAATAAATGCACAGAAACTTTAAAAAACGCAGTTTTTTGAAACCACTAAAGTTGCCACATTTTACCTTAAAATCTTTGAAAGTAAACACGTTGATTTTCAGAACTGAAGTAAAAACAATGATTTTTACTGGTAACATGATATTTTCTAGTCTATCTAGATGTCATCTCTTCTAAGAATTCAAGAGAATAAATATGTGTGTTTTAATAGGAAAGGTTCCGTAATAATTGCACAAAACATGAAAGTAAACAAAACTATGACCGGCTGACTAACACCTGCCTTGCTCTACAGCTTCAGAATATGTCGGTCTTTCTTCTCGTGTGCCAAAAGCATAAAAATAACTATTCTGATCAACACAGCACTGCAGTGCGCATGCGAATCGTCAACAGTTCGGCAAATCGAATTGACGATAGAACATGGCGTAGTTAATCCCACCTTAAATATTTATAAAATGATTTAACCATTTTTCAAACGATTTAAATCGTTGAATGGATTTTAACCTCTACATGGATTTAAATATTTATGAAATGATTTAATTCTTTAAATAAATTTAAATATTGCCAACTTGCCAATCACACAACGAGAAAATCCCCATTAATCTTTCCTAAAACAATTTAACATGTAAAAAATATTTATATATGAAAAAAATGTCATTTAATTATTTCTTTACATTCATTGATTTAAATCATTTGTTGTACCAAAAAATATCTTTTATTTTGGACTTAAAACATTTTTAAAATTATTTGAAATATCTCTTAGTAGTGTAAGGTTCGTAGGTTGGGCCGTAGAAAAATATACTGTATACAACTCGAGTAGATAGTGGATTGTTCAAATCGCTCTCAGAAGCTTTATTTCCTCGTACGATATGGACATTATATCTGATCCACTCTTGTTGTACGAACCACTATATAAATGCTCTTTGCAATATACATCCGTAAAAACATACCTTCTCCTTCTTTGTCAGCTTTATCTAGTCCACTCCTGAACATAGGCCTCTCCGAGTCTCTTCCATTCTGGTCGATTTTGAGCCAGTTGTGCCCAGTTTCTATCAGCGACCTCCCTGATATCATCCAGCCAGCGCCTTTGCGGTCTTCCTCTACTTCTTTTTGTTTCTCTCGGGCGCCAGTGGGTCACTTGGTTGGTCCATCTACTATTGACCTGTCTTGCAACATGTCCCACCCACCTTCTTTTCGTCTCGGCCATGTAGCAAATTACGTCGGTCACCTTTGTTCGTCCTCTTAATTCCTCGTTCCTGATCCGATCCCTTATGGAGACTCCATGCATTGCCCGGGCAATGCTTGGAGAAAACATACCTAGGGTAACCCAAATACCTGTCTTCATTTACTATAATTTGAAGAAGTACACACAAGGTTGCAATAGGGTTACCAACCCTCCCGATTTAAGCGGGAGGCTCCCGATTTTTCAATAAATCTCCTGTCTCCCGACTAACATATTAAAACTCCCGCTTTTCCTTTTTTTATACTTCTAGCTCAGAAAAATACATATTAAAGTCAGAAAAATAATTACATGTAAATTGACTTTAAATTAGTGTTACAAAACAAAATCCTACTTATTAATGGACCAAAAAATATTAACCAATTTTAAACAATAGGTAATTATTTTTATGATATGGCGAAAGCGCAAAAATTATATCGGCACCTCCCGCTTTTTGTTTTCTGAAATCTGGCAACCCTAGGTTGCAACCATATTTAGATGATTTATTGCGCTGAATACCTATGACAAATTGTGTAATATGCGCTTTGCGTTTTAGTAAATTGATATTTTAAAGTTTAAATTTTAATTAGGTCTAATCTCTAAGGAAAGAATGCCAATGTGTTGAGCAAGAAAGCACGCAAGCACTGGTAATGTCTGCAATGTCAACATATCTTAATGCCACGTGGCTCACAAGACATATTGGACAATTTTGTGTAGGGGGTTACCACGTAATCAATAGTGCATCCTTAAAGCAGTCAAGTCGAACATTGATTGTAAAAATGTATATAAGAATAAAGGTACCATTTCTACACAACCATTTTTATTAAATAAAAAGATTTTTCCAATTGTCAATTTCATGTCTTAAAATTGTGAATTTTCAACTATTTATTTCAAGTACAGAAAAGAGGAAAGCAAATTAAGTTCGTTTTTTTGATTTTTGACCGATTCTAGGCCTTCAGTTAAATAACGTACAAAATGTAAAGTTGCCACCAAGGCAGCTGATAAAAACTAAAAATTCCGTATTTATTTCCCGCTTTTAATTATGTTTACCTAGCCAAAAAGTCAACTAAGGGTACCTATATTTTGATGTTGATTAAAATTACGAATATTTACCACCACAAAATGTTACGATTCGAATCAATCTTTCTTTTTCTACGTACCTACATATAATTTTATTTAACAAGTCTTACCCGACTTTCCAGATGGTGAATTAAAGTAAAGTTGCAGTGTTTTTTTAGAAGAGTTCATCCAAGGAGTAATACTCCTTGATAAGATCGGGTTATAGCGTTTTCCTTCGCTGTCCGATTTCTAAGTTCAAGCCTTTTCTGTCATTCTATTGACACTATTCAAGGTTTCTTGCACTCATTGCTTTCTTAATCCCTGTGCCCATGACGTTTTGGGTCTTCCCCATTTTTTGTTTTTCTTGGAAGTCGTCACTCGTCATTAGTCCATTCGTTTTACGTGCTCAACCAGGTTAACTGTTTTCGTTCAATATTCTGCACTATTTTTCCTTTAATGCCAATTTTTTATTTTATGACTTTATTTCTGATTTGATCTCTTGTAGATATTCTAAGAGACCTTTGTGTTCCCTCTCTATTCTTTTTTTATATCTTTCTGTTAGTAACCATATTTCAGACGCATACAAAAGGCTACTCATTATCATAATTTCCTAATAAACCTTATCGCTTGAAAAGTTTTCGTATCTATCATCCTTTAGTCTTGAGTAATAGATGTGTTTTGGACGTCCATTGCCTTTAGTTTTTCATATCACAACGTTTCAACTGGTAAGTATCTCCAGTCGTCTTCAGGTGAACGCTGTAACTTCTAAACGACTTATCCGATTTTACTAAATTTAAGCTTGTTTGGAAGTACCTTCAATTGTTGTATCTAATGGTACACGATAGTTTCTAATAAAATTGCTAGAGGGCGCAATTTATATTAAAAATTATTGTTTTGGCAATAACTCTGAAACGAACAAAGATATCGAACTGCGGTCTTCACATCTTTTCTTGCAAATTTCATCTACTTTTCGATTATGATGTCATAGTTATACCGTATGATTTGAATTTTCGGGATAAAATCGAAAAAACTGCTATTATTACAAATTGCGCCCTCAAGCATTTTTTTGAGAACTATTATGGACAACTAAATACGATTGGTGAAAGTGCATACATTTCTCTTCCAAACAGTCTTTAGTTTGCTAAAATCGGATAAGTCGTTTATAAGTTACAGCGATTTAAATGATTACACTTTCAACAGCTTCCCCCACTCTTATTAAAGTCGGTACGCCAATGAGCAGAAGATCAAAATAATGCATAATTGTCCAGGCTTTAAAATGGTGTTATCAAACATATACCTTAATGTAGAATTTTCGGAGTTATGTAAAATTTTAAAATTTACTTTTCAATTACGCCCTCTTGCGGCAAAATGCGGAACTTAAAAATTATTTCCAGAATTTTCTCATGGCCACTTTAATTATCATTTTTCTTTTCATGAGTTTCTATGCCCAGTAGTTTCCGAGACATGGCCGCTCGTCGACCTTAAAAAAAACACCCTGTATATGTCATACACATATTTTATACATGTAGCATGTAGATGTCTTTTAGGCCTTGCTGTAGATTTCCCGTCTGGCCATCCACGCAAATGTACTTGGTTATTTCTAACAGCTTCTGGAGCAATATATTCCACATCATCTTTATCATTTGCTAAGACCACTTATCATCTGCGAATTGCAGTGTGTATCGTCATTGAGTTGGATACCTATCACCTTTCTTTCCCACATTTTCAAAGATTCTGATTAACATAAGGGATATGCAGCATGTCCTGTTTTTGATGATGATTTGCTTTAAGCAGAATACATTGTCCGCGCAAGAGCGATCTGCTCGAAATTCACTTTGTTCTTCTTTCTCTGTTGTCCAATGAGCAACCCATTAAAATATAGGTCAGTTCCTGTACATTATTTCGACGATGCATCAGGATCGAAAATACAATAGATCTTAATAATCAATGATCATATTACCATCTTATCATAAGTGTGTTCTTTTACTTTAATGATCATTTGAAATCAATAAATATTGGAAACTGCAGTATACCTACAGCTAACAAAAAATATGATCAAAGTTGTGTGAAAAGAGTATAGTTTATACAACAAGAGTGCATGGATATGATCTCGCACGAAGAAATAAATTAAGCCTCAAACGTCCAAATGCGATTTTTTTACGAACCAAGTTACTTAAATGATGCTATAAGTTATTTAAATAAAATAGGTTACCATGGACTAAAATGTGTACTACATAAATGCTTAGCCAACTTGATAAAGCCCCCTCTGTTATAGTCACAGAAGAAGGGTAAGAAACTTAAGTTCGATTAATTACTGGAATATTGTATGATAATTATAAGGAATTAAAGCAATTAAAAATAACTTTAGTTGTAGTTAAATTATGAAATAAATAATTTTTAAACTTCTAAACACAATATCAGCTTCATTTCACGTTTTGTTGCGATATAAAATAGGCATAAACATACTTACACATTCTTTGTGTTAACGCGCAAAAGGATGCGCGAGTTTACAGAATTCAAAAAATAACCTAACAACAACTAAAAACCAATAGAAAACTGGATACTAAATACAAACTGTAATTTGTCAGTGTCATGTCCTAACCTAACAAGGGTGGATATGAAATTATACCATATGGAAAACTTTTTTATGATTGGTTTTATGGAAAAAAGTTATTCTTTATAAAAAGTTCCGCATGGTCTAAAACTTAAAATGTAACCTTCAGAGATCAAAATTTCCCAATCATATACGAGGTATATCAGAAATTACGAATTTTGCTCAAGAGTAAAGTACTTTTATTTTTGATAATACAGAAGAATGTTATGAAGAAAAGTTATTTTGAATTAAAAGTTATATTCAAATATGCACTAACAGTTATTTAGCATAAAAATTTAGGTTTTGTGATTATTTACGTTTTACATTATAAATTATTTGTATTTATCTCTATTATCTGTTAAAAAATTATAACATTTCCTAAATTAAATAATTATTATGCATTCACAACGTATTTAAATTGCAAGGTTCTTCAAAAACACTAACACACGGAGAGGTTGTCATTTTTTAAACAGATAATAGAGATAAATAGAAATAATTTATAGTAATGTAAAACGTAAATAATCACAAAACATAAATTTTCATGCTAAATAATTGTAATGACATATTTGAATATAACTTTTAATTCAAAATAACTTTTCTTCATAACATTATTCTGTATTGTCGAAAATAAAGGTACTTTACTCTTGAGCAAAATTCGTAATTTCTGATATACCTCGTATATGACTGGGAAATTTTATAAACTGAAGGTTACATTTTAAGTTTTAGACCATGCAGCACTTTTTATAAAGAGTAACTTTTTTCATAAAACCAATAATAAAAAAGTTTTCCATATGGTCCAACTTGAGTAGACACACTGTATATATCCCTTCAGTTAAAATCAATGTCCATTCAGCAGATTGTAAAGAACAGGAAATATGTTGGAAACATGTGGTAGTACAAAAACTATTCAGTCTCTGGGGTGAGTTCGTCCTGTAAGCGAGAGGTTCTGGGTTCCATTCCCATTGCAAAGTTTTGCAATTTTAAAAACGTTTTTTCCTTTCCATCGCTAAACATTGGCAGTTTTCAAAAAAATGCATGCCAAGGGGACTTCTGAAAAGATTAGAAGGATAACCAAAAACGATAATATTAAGACAGCCTTCAATTCCGGAAATACGCTTAGAAGCTTTCTTCCAAAAGTAAAACCCCCCAGTAATGAAAACACAAAAAATTGTATCTATCAAATCCCTTGCGAGTGTGGCGAATCGTACATTGGAGAAACTAAAAGACCTCTTCCCGTACGAGTTAAGGAACATCTGAAACATACTCAAAGAACGTACTTCGAGATCAGGTATAGCGGAACATGTATGGACCAACCAACACAATATACAGTGGTCAGAAGCCAAGGTTTTGGACACGGAACAGCACTGGAGAAAACGAAAATTCAAGGAATCAGCTTTCATGAATCAAAATACCCATACGTTTAGTAAACGAAGTATAGATATCCCCAATATCTGGAAGCCTCTTCTTGTCCAAAACCAACAGCTCAAACTTCACACTCCACTAGGCACGTAGGCGGAGTCATCAAGCTTCATTGCACATGGATAGTAATTAAGACAGTAGCCTTAGAATTACAATTTAGTTTACACTTGAAAACGGTTAGAGATACTAACTAACCGAAACGTTGTTTTAAGTAACAAAATAAAGACAATGGAAGTCCTACAAGGTAATTTTTTTGATATTACTTTATTGTCTACCACCTTCAAACAAACAAGAGTGGATATGATATCGCACGACGAAATAAAGTAAGCGTCAAACGTCAAAACGCGATATTGACAATCCACTAGAGTTTTACAGTATATTTTTTCTACGAACCAAGTTGAAATGATGCTGAAAGTTATTTAAATAAAATAGGTTACCATGTATACCTCCATGGACTAAAATGTTAACTACAGAAATGCTTAGCCAACTTGATAAAGCCTTCTCTGTTAAAGTCACAGAAGAAGGGTAGGATACTTAGGTTCGATTGATTACTGGAATATTGTATGATAATTATAATTAATTTAAGCAATTAAAAATAAGTTTAGTTGTAGTTAAATTATGAAATAAATAATATTTAAACTTCTAAACACAAAATCAGGTTCATTTCACGTTTTGTTGCGATATAAAATAGACCTAAACATACTTACACCTTCTTTGTGTTAACAGTGTTTACACGAGAAAGGACGCGTTAGTTAACGGAATTCAAAACATAACCTAACAACAGCTTAAAACCAATAGAAAACTGGATACTAAATACAAACTGTGATTGGTCAGTTTCATATCCTAACCTAACAAGGATGGATATAAAGTTATTTATTCCTTCAGTTAACATTAATGTCCATTCAGCAGATTGTAAAGAACAGTTAATAGGTTGGAAATATGTGGTATTAGGGATAGCCTAGAATGAAGAAAATCTCAAAAAAATGCTAAAAAAAAATTTCTTATATAATAAATAAAATTATTCCAACTATTCAGTCTCTGTGGTGCGTTCCTGTAAGCGAGAGGTTCTGGGTTCAATTCCCATTGAAGACTTTTGCCATTTTAATAACGTTTCTTCTTCCCATCGCTAAACATTTGCAGTTTTATTTTATAAAGACAACAAACTATAAATAGTGACAATTATCCAGAATGCAAGCAATTAAAATATAAATCCCAACATAATTACAGAGTATCATTATGTTTCTTTTTTCGTAATATTTAATAATGAAAGCACGGTTGGTTTTGAAGGGACCAATAATGTTTCGCTTTTAACATTTTTCTAAGCGGGGGCGATTACGTCGCCCCTCCTAATTGTGTTTGTGCTTGCTAAAGTGCTTTCCGTCCTCAAATGCAAATTTTAACCTCGTTAAGCCACGGACTAGCGAGTTCAAATTATCAATGGTTAATTAATCTTCAATTTATTCACTTTGTGTAATGAATTTAACACTCAATTTAGTGAATATTAATCAAGATTTTAATAAGACTGCTACAAGCATAAAATTAATTTTACGTGAAACAGTAAAACGTACATAATGATTTATTTACTCGATCGTATTGTTTAGGCGCTTTTTAAAAGTTGAAATTGAGGTAAATGTTTGTAATTCTGGGAATAATGGAAAAGTTTGTTAGGAAATGAATACCGCCCACTTAATCAAGAATCGCTCGGACGCGTCAAATTATTTTTTTAAAGTGTTTTTTTTTCGAAAAAAGATGTAATACAGGGTGGATCATAAAAATGCTACTTTAGTTTTTAATATAAATATATTGTATGCTTTTACAGTTTTTTATTCTACCGTGCAAGCAAAAATTATTTGCATCAGAGGGCTAAAAAACATAGGGCTTGGTTTAGTTCACAATGATATGGGGACGATATATCTAACCAAATCTAGGTTAAAATTTTGTCAAATTCATATTATGACATGATATGCCAAACTAATGGGTAATAAAATAAGTAGACAAATACAATTTTTTTTTTGTTGTTTACAAAATTAACAAAGTAAGAATATACAGAAAGAAAAATAATTACATAAATTGCTGAAATTGGCCACCGCCATGCTCCAAGCATAAATTCACACGTCTCTTCATATTTTCGAAAGTGTTGACCAGCATCTCTGGAGAAATGTTACCACATTCTTGAAAAATCCTTTCTTGTAATTGTTCTAAATTTGCTACTGGTGTTTGAAAAATAGTGTTCTGTAAATGAGGAAAAACTAAGTAATCCATAACCGTTAAACAAGGTGATCTAGGTGGGAATTCAATGTCTGATCGAAAACTGGTCAATCTGTCGTCGAAAAAATTGCGTAAGTAGTTAATAGTTTCCGCGGCTGTATGGGTGGTTGCACCGTCCTGTTGAAAATATCCAAAACGTAGTTCGTCGTCAAGTCATTGCTCCACAAATGGATTCAAAATATTGTCTCTATACCGCTGTGCTGTAAGTGTGTCATGGAAAAAATTGGACCAATAATTCTACTTCGGGAAACAGCTTACCAGACATCAATTTTTTGAAGGTGCAAGGTGCTCTACAAAAAAATGGGGATTTTCGCTACTCCACATGCGTGTCTTCTGAGAATTCACATAACCGGAGAGGTGGATACCAGGCTTCATCCGAAAAAAATGTCCGGTCTAATAAATTATTTCTTTCCAATAAATTTTGGGTAAACCATTGAGAGTAATTCCTGCGTCTTTCAAAATATGCGGCTTGTATTTCTTGGAATACTTGCACTTTATAAGGAAATCAATTAAGCTGATTTTTAAGAATAGCCCTGCATGTTCCATAAGGTCTTTTCACTTCTTGGGACAGGCGTCTTATACCATTTGTTGGCGTATTTTGCATTATTTCAGGAACGTTTGCAACAAGTTCTACTGTCTTCCTGCTCCTTTTTTGTGTTGTATAGAACCTGTTTCCCTAAACACAGCCACGGTTATTTTCAGGCAATGATAAAAATCTCCAGCAATAAAAGCAACGTTAGGAAAACGTTCGTGAAAATCTTCCATGCACAAACCCGGATTGTATTGCCACTCACCATTTACTCTAACCCTGTTTCGAAAACACGCTTTAACCATGAATGTTTTATGCTGTTCCGTAAAGCCCATTGTGTGAATTGTTCAAGAAATTGGAAAACTTAGCGATGAATCAAATTACTTCTAACGACTGTCAAAGATGACGGAATAACTGATTGATTGTTAATTCAGGTAGTTACTGACACCCAACAGGTATTAAGCTCTACGCTCTAAGCATTACGTCCTTAGATGCGAGGCCCTCTTTGATGCAAATAATTATTGCTCGCACGGTACAATCTATTCTAGACATTATTCATAAATCATGCCCTATAGTTATACCTATCTTCAACCATTTACGAAATATTAACACTTTAATGCTGGAATGAACTACTGAAATGTTACTCGACTTAGCAACGTTCTAAACTCAAGTCACAATCTTTAAGTCATTGACAATGATCATTTGCTATTTAAGTTTGAGACGTCCAAAAATGTCAATGAATGATAATCAAATTTGAATTTTGCTTGAAGATAAACGCATAGAAATTTTATTGTTGGGTTGTGAAGATAAAAGTAGAAGTCATAGAGAAGTCCGTGATATTATGTTTAATCAATAACAGTATCTAGGGTAGCAATTGAGTAGAGAACTTCCCGTACTGTTAAAAATAGTGTTAAAAGTGGTCTTCCTGGTATACCCGAGGAAAAAAATAAACATATTATTATCACTATATGAAGATTCTCATAGCTCAAGCACACAACTTCGGATAGACTACGATACTCACCAAATTAACGTATCTAAAGTCAAAAAATATATAAGTTTCATTCCTACAAATCAGTAATAGTACAAGAGTTATTGGACGATGATTCTGATGGGAGAGAGCAATACTAATGATTGGGCTAACAGATATATATCACGCACGAATTATCGTCCAAAGAATTTGTTTTTCAGGTGAAGCTACGTTTTCTTTAAATGGTGAAGTCAATAGACAAAACAAAAGATATTGGGCATAGGAAAATCCTCACCGGTTCATAGAAAATCACACCCAGTATAATGTAACGGTTAATATCTGGCGGGACATTGTGAAAATAGGGTAATCGGCCCATTTGTCTTTTATGTGAACCTCACTGGAAAAAGAAATCTAAATTTCCTTCGAAATTTTCAGAAAATTTTGATCCTGATTTACCTTGTTTATTCTTATGGTTTCAATTGGATGGTGCTGCCCCGCATTAAGTTGCTCATGTAAGGGAGTACTTAAATAGAAATTTTCCGGGCGGTGGAGAGGTATACGGGGGTCAATAGTGTAGCCAGCCAGATCGCCCGATCTTAACCCACTGGACTTTTTTTGTGGTACTACGTTAAAAATTTAGTTTATAAATTTAAACCCAACACGTAAATTTAAGGAGCCCAATCGACGAGTAATACGAAAAATGTCTTCACAAGTAGTACAAAATGTACAACAGAAATTTTTATATCGATGGATCTACTGCAGAATAGTTGGTGGAAGATATTTTTAACATCTTATAAAATGCTTTATTTTCATACTTTGTCGTTTATCTATTGTGTTTTTTTTTTTTTTACGTCGGCCTATTTCCGCAACGAGGCCAATCACCAACGCCAGGGAACTTGTCACACTATGACTATCTGGTAATTTTGCCGAATCCCTCTTTGTCGAGGGTAGGGTTCTTTAACGTGTCAACATCCAAGACACGAGACCCACAGTTTAACGTCTCTTCCGAAAGACGGTGCATCTCTTAAACCAAATTCCAAATTTAACATCGACGTTACCGGCACCGGGGATCGAACCCGGGACCTTCGATCTGTGAGGCCGCTGCACTGACCACTAGACCACAACGCCGATATCTATTGTGTTTTAAAAGTTAATATTTCGTAAAGGTTGAAGTTTTGTATATAGGGTAAGTCGGGAGGAACAGACCAAACTTTAGGAGCGTTATATAAGTACACGCAAAAATAATTTGAAAAACCCATACTTATGTTCTTATTCGATAATCATTTGTTTTCAAGTTATAGCGTAATACCAAATAAAGAAAAGTTCATACATTAACGGTTTCCTAATCATAACGTTCTTTTAATAAATGTTCAAAAATACCGTCATTGACTTCTAATCATTTTCTGGTTCGTCTACAAAGATGGCCCGTTGCTATTCTAATTGCTTCATGTCTTTCGTCTTTAAAATTGGCTGCAGTATTTCTAATACGTCGAATTAGTGCATCCCGAGTGTCCACTTTTACTTTTTACACTTCATTTTTAAACCAGCCCCATAAACAATAATCTAGTGCTGTGAGGTGCTTGGAGGCCAATTAATAGGACCACCGCGACCAATCCAATGCACTGGAAATGTTTCGTCTAAATTCTAAATGTTGCTTGACCTGACGAGCAAAATGTGCAGGAGCTCCATCGTGCTGGTAATACATTTGCCTTCTGATATTTACAGGAACATCCTCTAGTAGTCCTTGTAACTCATGATGTAAAAAATTTAGGTAGTTGTCTCCTGTGAGGCGATTCTCCAAAATGAAAGGGCCAATTAAATAGCTATTGAGCATACCACACCACTCGTTAACCGAAAACTTATGTTGAAAATTACTTTCAACTGCTACGTGGGGATTTTCGGTTAACCATACATGAGAGTTGCGAGTATTATTAATACCGTCACGGGTGAATGTTGCTTCATCTGTAAAAAGTATACGCGATATTGCGATACAACACGATGATTATTTATTCACCGAAAATTCAATACTTTTAGCATAATCTTTCGGTATTAGATGCTGTACTCTCTGTACATGGTATGGATATAAGCCTTGCTCGTGGAGTGTGTTTAATACTCTTTTTTGTGGAACGCCCAATTGAGTACCAATTCTTCGAGAGCTGATCGTTGCATTTTCTTCTACTAAATCCAGAATATTTTCTACTTCTTCTAAACCTTGTCGAGTAGCTCTTTCAGATGTAATGTTGGCAATGGGAAGCTTACCATTCTCGCGCAAATTGTTAAAAACTCTGATAAACATGTTTCTAGTGGGATGTATGTGATGTGGATACCGTTGACGATATTCTTCAACAGCAGCTGTAGCAGCAGAAACTATAAATAAACACCATATTTGCATATTCTAAATTTGAATAAGTATTTGGCATTTTGTAACACTTTAATCACTCAAACTTGAAAATAAATGTTTAATTATTGCCACAATACACAGACACATTGTCAAGACAACATAGATGTCAAATAGTATAGAGTCTTGGGCATACTCTAATTAAAAATTTGATATTGCGCTATAACTTGAAAACAAATGAATATCGGATAAGAACTTATGGGTCTTTTACATTGTTGTCGCGTGTATAATACACTCCTCAAATTTGGTCCGTTCCTCCCGACTCACACTGTATAAACAGAAGAAAATGTTTCATTTGATTTCGTCAGATCCATCCTTAAACCCGTTTCGCCATATCATGGCTCATCAGTAACGCTAGGATCTAACGAAATAAAGGAACGTGTGCACTACCTAAATTTAGTAAGTTCTGTATAAAAGGCTGATTCGTTTCTTTATCATAATCCTGTGTATATCCCTCATACGGCATTATCGTTCCCTAGAATAAAAATAGCAACGGTAAGATGTTTATAAACATGCGTTAACAGTGACAAAAGAAGCCTAATTGATTACGGCTCAATGAGCACATGAAAATGGCAAGAGGGGTACATTAGTATGGATACAGATCACCCCACATCATTTGTCTTATAAAAACCGAGCTCTATTTTCTCCTACAAACGAATTTTCTGGACGGTTGCACTCCATGTGTCTAAATTCTCACACTTATATGTTCGTTTAGTAATACGATCCGTGTCAAATGTTACCATTTATATTGCCTGCGTTTATACTTAATCTTTAAACACTTTTGTGTGGAGGAAAAATATGCCTTTAATATAAATAGGGATGTTCATTTTCAACACCCTTATATGGCTAATAATAATGGATTAAGGAAATTAGTTAAAAATAAGGAGTGGTCCCTTAGTTAGCCCCGCTCCGAACGTGGGCCCAGACGATGATTTTCTGAAATATTAAAACCTGATATTTAGATATTCTTGTTTTATGCACTGAATATAACTGCCCTATTACATACATATGTATATAAAATATACAGGGTGTTACAGATTCGACGCTCACCATTGGGATCTCGTAAACGGTAGCAATTGGAGTAAAGTTACACAATTTTGACATGACCAACAAGCAGTCGAAAATTTTTTAAAAAGTTTAGTACCTAAGTACCTACTTCCTAAGATGGCGAAAAGGTATTTTACATTTTTTTGCCGCTTTTATAATATGTCGCTATTAAATATTCATTCTGACGTTTTGTCTTTCGGGTACCATCATCAGGTATATATTTTGTATTGCAGTTTTCCAGACCCTGTGTCTAATAAAATAATAACGCAATACTACTTGAATTTAATATCAACATTTCGGCCCCAATGAATAGTTATGATAAACATCTAAAATTAACTGGCAACGAAGTTGAGCAATTTGGAATCGACTAACAAGCCTTTCGGAAATTTCGAATACTTCCGTTGGCGAAGATATTCGCAGAACAAAAATTGTCGTTACTATCGTTTTATGGCGTTATTTACAAAGATAACGGATAACAAGTATTACATTTTCATTTCCAATCAGTTAGCGTATCGAGACTTTAAGTCAGATGTTTCGTGATCTTGGTGATATCATCAGAATTTATTTTATTAAAGTACAAAATACATAATTTTTATTATAAAACAGAAAAAAAACAAAAACGAAATGGGTATGTACAGGGTCATTGGCTATATTTTGACCACCCCCTTAACTTTTTTAATATTAAAGATAGAATTTTAATTTCGTTATCGGGTTGTAGGTACTAAAGTTTTTTTTTTATTCGGAAATATTGTAGAAAGTTATTATAAACCAAAGTTGTATTTTTTGTAATTTTTAAATAAATAACCTATTTATTTTTACATTCTTTTAAAGAGTATTAAAATAGTTCTTTAAAAATACCCCATATTATGTTATAGTTATCTTTTATAGTCTTCTAATTTATTTGCCAAAATATCATCATTCCTTGAAGGCACCTAATGGTATAGCTTTAAGATTTTCTTTTCCATAAATGCCACTTGAAACTAAATTTTTATAAATAATGAAAAAATGTATACAATAATTGAAAGAAAATTACTTTTTGAAATCAAGTTTTTCGCATTTCCTGGCAAATTTTCCCATATTATTGTTTATGTTATTTACACCATGTAAAAGTAGACTTTTAACGAAAATAAAAACCGCTGTTTTTTTTGGAAAAAACTGTTTTTAACACATGCGTATTTTCGGGTGAAAGTGAGGTCTCTTTTTTGGTTTAAAATCGCAATGAAATGTAAAAATAAATATTTTGATTCAAAAAAATTACAGCGTGTTTGGTACACAAAAAGGCCAAATTTCGTAAAATTTTTTTTTGTATCTATGATTATAAAAATCAAAAACGAAAGAACTGTTTTTTCCGTTTCTTTCGGAAAATTTTAGGTTATGTGAAAAAATGGTCCATACGAAAGTTATAGAGCTTTTCATTACCTAAAACTTATTTTGGTAGAAGGTCTAGTTTCCTTGGAAATCGTGAAAACCTATTTTCCAACCCCAAATATTTAGAAAATTATGAAAGATAACTATAACATAATATGAGGTATTTTTGTTTAACTGTAACAAAAGCTTACTTATTTTTGTTGCTATGGATGCACAAAACGCATTCGTAAAAAAATTCACTGTGAAAAAATAGGTATTATTTTTTCACGGCTAGAAAACTGTATTGATTTTTCGTATAAATAAAAATGAATTTCCAAAACATTTTTCATTAACATTTAACAACAAGTAAATCAGACTAATATTTTCGATTTTTCCAATATCCAAATAATGCAGTAAAACATTTTCTGATACGGTTTTTACCTTCTTTATGTTACACCATTCACGAAACTGCGTGGACACTTTCTCATATTGTATTTTTGATTTAGCAGGCAATAGATTTGATAGAACGATTTTCGCCGCATCCATTATTTGTTGAAGTATCTTTAAATTTTAAATTTTCCTTTTAATCACGATAAATAGTTAATAAAATTGGTGTAATATCCATGTAGGTAATTAATAAAATAGTGAATAACAGCACTCAATACAAAAATAAATATTATAATATTCCTATATTTTTTAAAACGAACCTTTTCCTCATTACGCTGAGTTTTTTTAGGCTCGATTAGATAATATATTTAATACCTTCCTGGAAACAATCCTGCGTACACTCCTGTTACGTGCATAAAGGAAGAAAATAGGGATATTTCTAACTTGGATCTGGTTGGTTGTCGGATTGTTATGGCCTCGGTCCCTCTATTTTATCTTATCCCCTTGTCCCGTTTAATTACAGGGAAATATTTAAACTTCATTTTTAACAGTCTATTTGTGATGGGTGATAATTAGAGTCCGGATATCAGGTAGTGAAAGAACCGTTAACCAGAGTCGGCTTAAGGACTCATGAAAAAATATTATTTATTATTATCATTATTATTAAAGGGGCTAAAATTTTACAGGAAATAGTACTAACCACAAAGGGCACACATACATTGGAGCAAAATGACCCTAATGTAATGCCATTATTAAAAAGCGATGTCTCCAAAACGGTAAGGCCTAGGAAGCTGAAGTTTTGCAAATATTTATGTTGCATTGCACAAAGGTGTTTCCCAATATTTAACTAACTTAACTGGGACAGCAATGACATTAACAAACACAATTTACTCACAATCAAAGTGTTTAGGTTAGCTTCTGCACACATTTGGACAATTACATTTCAAATTTTTTCGCACTTGTACAAGTTTATATAGGCTCGTTCGGGTTTGTTCAAGTCTTTAAGGGTTTGTACAAACTTATAAAAACTTGTTTACTCACACTTGTACAAACATCAACAAACTTGTACCGTGCGAGCAAAAATTATTTGCATCAAAGAGGGCCTTGCATCTAAGGACGTATTGCTTAGCCGTAGAGCTTAATACCTGTTGGGTGTCAGTAACTACCTGAATTAACAATCAATCAGTTATTCCGTCATCTTTGACAGTCGTTACAAGTAATTTGATTTATCGCTAATTTTTCCAATTTCTTGAACAATTCACACAATGGGCTTTACGGAACAGCACAAAACATTCATGGTTGAAGCGTATTTTCGAAACGGGGTTAGAGTAAATGGTAAGTGGCTATACAATCCGGGTTTGTGCATGGACGATTTTCACGAACATTTTTCTAACGTTGCTTTTATTGCTGGGGATTTTTATCATTGCCTGAGAAGAACCGTGGCTGTGTTTAGAGAAACAGGTTCTATACAACACAAAAAAGGAGCAGGAAGACCATCTGTAAGAACAGAAGAACTTGTTGTGAAACAATGCAAAATACGCCACTAAATTGTATAAGACGCATGTCCCAAGAAGTGGGAAGGTCTTATGGAACATGCAGGACTATTCTTAAGAAGCAAATAAATTTATTTCCTTATAAAGTGCAAGTATTCCAAGAAATACATGCCGCAGATTTTAAAAGACGCAGGAATTTTTGGAAAGAAATGATTTATTAGACCTGACATTTTTTTCGGATGAAGCCTGGTTCCACCTCTCCGGTTATGTGAATTCTCAGAATACATGCCTGGTGGCCAATTTCAGCAATTTATGTAATTATTTTTCTTTTCCTTTCTGTATATTCTTACTTTTGTTGTTTTGTCTACTTATTTTATTACTCATTAGTATGTATAATAATATGTAGTATCATATCATGTCCTAATATAAATTTGACAAAATTTGAACCTAGATTTGGTTAGATATATCGCCCCAATTGTGATCTAAACCAAGCCCAACGTTTTTTTATCCAAGCCCTTTTTTAAACCATAAATGTTTTGAGCTGTTCCGTAAAGCCCATTGTGTGAATTGTTCAAGAAATTAGAAAAATTAGCGATGAATCAAATTACTTGTAACGACTGTCAAAGATGACGGAATAACTGATTGATTGTTAATTCAGGTAGTTACTGACACCCAACAGGTATTAAGCTCTACGGCTAAGCATTACGTTCTTAGATGCAAGGCCCTCTTTGATGCAAATAATTTTTGCTCGCACGGTATTATTCAGCATTAATATCCCGAATTAGAACTTATTGAAAATACATCGCAATAATAAAAATCTTCCTAGAGTGTCACAAACTAGAGTCAATTAAAAAGACGCCGCGAAAGCAGAAAGTTTGAAAAGATGAGGTCAAAACCTCTTTACGTTATCCGATTATCCGCGCAATTCTTTTATTTGTCAGCCTCTACGGATTATATTGCCATCTTTGTTTTAATAAACTGAATAGACAAGAACAGCTTAAAAATAGAAAACAACCCGTCCGATATTCAGGTAGGCGCGGCGTTCGACATTCCGAAGAATCACTGAGACCGGTGGGTCGAGGCAGATGTGACGTCAGTCGCTGTTCTGTGCTTCGCTGTGTTTTTATTAAGGTGGAATTATCAATGTCATTTAATTTATTGCCAAACTATAACCTATTTCGCCTTGTTTTTCTTAGTTTATTATTTTATTGACTAATATTTAAATAAAATCAATATCGTCGGCACATTATTTAGGTAATATCTGATATATTACAAAAATATCAATTTATTTCATTGCTTATTTTGGGAGAATTGTATAGTGAAAGAACAATGACATAATAATGTTAAAAAAAATCTTAACCGATATTTTTCGATATACCATTCTCCTTAAATAACTTATGAAATTCCTTGATATTTATTTAACATGTTAATTATTACCTATAGAATATGAAGACGATACTGATTTTATTTAAATTTTGTGTAAAAGTTAGAAAAAATAAATAAATCTACGCGAAATATGTTATAGGTTGGCAAGCATGTTGATACTCCCACCATAAAGAGCGTATCTTGTTTATTTATTTTCTGAGTAAATAATTCGAAACTTTAAAAACTGAAACCGTATAAAATTTTATTTTTTCTTTCTTTATGCGTATTTCTCTTATTTTATATTAAAAATAAAAATTTAGAAAAAAAGCCTATTCCACCTTATGTGAAATAACATTTCAAAATGTCATAGTCATACTGACAATATTTGATAAAATTTTAATTTTTTTTTCTGGAACCAATTCAATCCTCCCTCGTACCATACAATATTTAAAAACTTATCTTATTTGGTTAAATATGTGTATCTACCCTCTTTAAATTCTTACCTGTGTAGAGAGTAGTGGAACATTAAAAGAATGATCTGATTTTTAATTGGCTTTAAAAGGAAAAAGTACCATATTATCTAGATAATAAAAAAAGCTCTTGAAATGCTGGCACCTTTTCTAAATTCTAAACCGGCTAGTCAAATCGCACTATTAAGAGCTTTTATACTCACAATGGTCTCTTTGTTAGGGACTATTACACAACAATCGAGTAAATGAGTTTGTATCAAGCTGTCGAATATTTGGGGTGTTCGCTTAGTCAAGCATGAAAGAAGGGTTGGGGCCCTTTACGAGTAAATAACCTATCTTCTGCGGCTGAATATATTGAATTTTTTGAGCTGTAAAATTTTATTATTTTACAATATCTTATTTTGTGTTTTTATGAAATGCTTAGATGAAATATTAAGGGGGCGGTTTTGTAATCAAATTAACTTCGCTTTAGGCTTTACTACGACGTATGAACATTGGCGGCGAAACAATCTGTTTTTTGGAGGGAACTTGAGCCCCTTTAAAAAATGCACTTGTCCATAATATAAAATTTATTAAAAGTTTTACCAAATTGGTGAAATATATCGAATGATCATTCACAGGGTGGAGTAGTAGTAGTAACATGTTTTATTTAGCAAAAAGCTACAATTAAATATTTTTTAATACATTTTTTTAACACATTTTTATATATTTATTTTTAAATCTTAAAACGCAACCTTCTTTTAACAAAAACAGACAGAAAAGTTAAACATTTTGTAAATTGTGTCAAATATTACGTATCATATTGTTTTTTAATTAAATGTAATTTAAAAGTTTTATTTAAACAATTTTAGTGATTTTTGAGATTTAATAGAATTTTCCAAATTATTATATTCTATCAAACCTTTATAAAAAAATAGATTTATAAGCTAATGTTTTAGACACTCTATACACATAAAAATGTTGATTGGTTCTTGTTTTATAATTATCATGGTCACAATTAAAAGAATAAAACATTTTTAAACAATCAGGCAATAAATTATTTTTAATTTTATGAATAAAGATACATACTAAATAAAAAATTAAATTTCTGACATTCAACCAATCTAAATTTTTCAACATAAAATTGTCACCATTTAAAATAATCCGCATTGCCTTATTTTGTAAAATTTGTAATTTATCAAATATTTCCTCACTAGCACAATATAAAATGAAAGAACAATAAAGAACATGGGGTAATATAATAGTATTAAACACAGTTTTTTTAGAAAACAAACTTAAATTAGAACTGATTCTTTTAAAATAAACCTACTTTTCCGGTAATCTTCGATATAATACTTTCAAAATAATTTAAAAATTTTTTATTTTGAATCAATGACTGAACATTCAAAACTGTTTACTAATTCCATTTTTCACCATCAATTACAACATTTATATTTTGACAATTTAAATTATTACCCATAACCATACATTTAGTTTTTGAAATATTTAATTTTAATTTATTTATTTTAGCCAATTTAATAATATATTTATCTCAAAATTTAAAGTATTAAGACCATCAAAAATATTTAAAACATTAATGTAAATTAAGGTGTCATCAGCAAACATTTGTAACTTAAACATTTTTAAAACTAAAGGCATATCGTTATTGTATAAAATAAATAATATTGGACCCAGTGTACTCCTATATTATTTATTTTTTTATTTGAATATTAATTACGCCGTCTAGCAATTTTATTAGAAACTGAAACTATTATTTACCAGTGGATACGATAATAAAAAGTACTTACTTACCTTCCTCTTCCAGATAAGCTTAAATTTAGTAAAATCGGATAAGTCGTTTAGAAGTTATACAGCGATTTTAATGATTACACTTTCAATAGCTTTCCCCACTCTTATCAAGGTCGGTACAACAATAAGCCTTAAAACAAAATGATCCAGAATTGTCTAAGCTTTCTAATGATTTAACCGGAGGTCCTATACCTTAATATGGGAATTTTCGGAGAAATTTAGAATTTTATAAATTAATGTTCAATTGTGCCCCCTTGCGGCGAAATGCGGAACTTAAAAATAATTTCCAGAATTTTCTCATAGCCACTTTAATCATAATTTTTTTCCCATAAGTTTCTATGCTTAGTTTCCGAGATATGGCCGGTGGCCACCCACCCTTTATGAAACACCCTGTACAATCGGTTATGTAACAAACGCACCATCAGAAAATCCGAGCGACGTCATATTACTTTGCTTCCTCTCAATAACTAGTAATAATAGCGTTGATCAGATAAGAGCAACAGCTGTAAATTCACAATGGAAGTATACATTGGATTATGTTTGCTCCCTTTTCAACATTTTTAAACGAGAAACGTTTACCTAAATTAAATTATATATGAATATTTTTTTTTAATTGTTTTTTAATTGGTGAAGTTTTAAAAAGCAACATTTTTTAACACAAATTACCTCATATTCAATGAGATACTAGAGGTGAGGAGGCGAAATAAATGGGTGCCATATAAGGTACCTAAGCCATATATTGCCATGTTCCTAATATTGCCACCCAAGCCAAAATCATGACGTCATTACTCTTGCGGCCGATATACGTACTAAACCATTCTTAGGAATGAAATCTACTAATTGAACGTACCAGAAAAGTGCCCAGTCTGCGCAAACCATCGGAACCGTAGATACTGCTTTTTGTTTGCGCTCGTTATAAAAAAATTGTCATTTGTTTGACGTTGTATCGGCTTTCCAATTAAAATAAAAGGTGCAAGAAATTAGACAAGGAAAGTCGTTAGGTACACGTTTTGTTGGTGTAGTATTGTTATGTTTAATATAAAGGTGTTTCTTGAAATCCTTAGTTTTGTCCAGTGGATTTACGGGTACCTAATATTACCATCCTTAGGTAGACCAAATATTGCCATGGCAATATTTGGCATATATGTATACTTTTTGGCTTATGTAATTTAATTTATAATTAATATGTGGCAAACAAATAATTTGTTGACCACAAATTAATCATAATATATTATTTTTCAAAAAAAAAATGTGCTGATTACCCAAGGATGATAACTAACCATTATTGCCAGATTCAGAAGCTTCCCTTCGTGATGCATCCTACACAGATTTGAATACATCGTTCAATGACATGGGTTTTTTGGTTACTCCTGAAATAAAAGTTTCGTCATCACAAAGGAAGCCTGCTATTAATTCAAGGGCCCAAACACTAACGAGAGATTTATTCTCTCCTAAGCGAAAAGTCGTACAAATGAAATCTGCTCCAAAAAAAGTCGTACCAGAAAATCGCCGCTTGTGGTTGAGCCCTATTGGTTCTGTTTCCTATGCAAAGTAGAAAAGCAAATCGATATGACGTTGTGTTCTCTATGTAACAGATATGTCCACGAATAATGTGTTGGCCTGACTAAGACTGACAAAGGAATCTTTATTTGTCCAGTGAGACAATGTTTTTTTTTAAGAATGTTATATTTTATTTTGATTTTTTTATAAGAAAGTTCCTCTTTATTTTGTAGCTGGGTAGCATTTACGATATTATAAAGTGTAGTACCTACCTAAATATAAATAAAGTTCTATTTGTTATTTTGCTTATTTCAGTGTTTTTAGTGGTATTCCTAATATTGCCACTACATGGCAATATTTGGGTTACATGTTCCAAATATTGTAATTTTGCAATGTTTTTTAAAAATGATAAAATAAAAAAAATAATTGAAATTACAAATATATGGTATGCTTTCCATATAAGAGGACATGCTGTAGAATGCTTTTCATTACGTACAGGTTGATCTAGTTGAAAATCTTGAAATAAAAAATTAAAATTCCTTAGGGTGGCAATAATTGGCTTAGGTACCTTATGTTAAATTCACATAAAGTTTTAATGCCAAATGTCAAGACTTGTCATTGTCTAGTTACTTTAGATTTCACCAACTTACTAAATTTCTTATACAGCTGAGATTGGTCAGGACCGGACTGACGAATATTCTGTGAAAATTCTTATCACAGATTTTAATAAAAATAATTATTAGGATTAATATTATTTAATGGATATAATCAATTAGAAGATTACTTACTTACTTACCGTAAACATAGAAAATTCTCGTAGGTACCTACATGAAAAAAGGTTTTATAAAAACCGCTATTAAATTTTCAATTTTTATTAATCGATATAGGTATATTATGTTAAACTACATAAGTAATACTTCGATCATCCCGGGTGGCAATTTAAAAACTTACAATGGCTATGTTTTTTGTGCCAAATTAAGATTTAAAAAAAACAAAAAAAAATACAATTTCTATAAAAACGCGGTTAAAAAAAAATGAGGTAGGTATTTTGCGAACCACTTTCACCCACCGCTCAGAAGCAGTAACCTCATTTACTTTAAACTATTAAATAGAACTACCTCAGTTGTGATACTTCTCTGGAAAGGTTATTGAAAGTACTCGAAAACGTGACATCCTAAAATAAAAAATATATATTTTTTTGAATGAATTAATTAATCTGTACAGTTTATTTATAAACATTTAAAATAAAATTTTTATACATTAATGAGAGTTTTTTTAATTCGCATATATGTTTTATAATGTAGCGAGTATTTTAGCTTGTTTGAAAGATTTTTTAGGATATTTTAAAGTTGTAAAGTAAAAAAAAATTAGAATCCTAATTTAATCATCATTCGACAAACTGCTGTCGCTATCGGAGACATGAATAACAATTGGCTCTTGAATCGTCACCATTGTGTCCTTTTCTCTCTTCCAAGCCTCCTTGATGACTTTATCAGTATGAGTGACATAGTTGGACCACTGCTCCACAGTCACACGATTTAATGCCATTTCCCAACACTCCATCACATTTTTTACAGCACCGATATGGTTATCATAAAAGCGTTTAGCTTGACTCCACACCATTTCAATTGCATTGAATTGGCAATGGTATGGAATTCTAAAATGAGTATAGTTAATTGTATCATTAGATAGAACTGCTAAAAAATTAATATTTTTTTTTATTATTTACTGCACTGCATGTAATAGGTAGCTTTTAGTCCAACAAAACTGAGGTTCATAAATTTTACTTTAATATTAAATATTCCAAAATAATTGGGTTTTGCCATTGCAGCATTGTTGTAATTTTTATATTGAAATTGTTTAAGTGTTCAATACTTAAATGGTGTTAAAATTACCGAATCTTCCTCACTGACTCTGACAATGGGTTTGCAGTAATCGTGATCCATATTTACTCGCTAAAAATTAAAACAAACACAAGCAAACAAAATGGTGCTTATTTGATATGCCCATAAAGGTACTTACTTCTTACTATCTTACTTTTCTAAAAACTAATACACTTCTGAAAAAATAATAGGTTTATAAACAATGTTCAAAACAAACTACACAAACAAACACAATAATACTAACTCAAAAACGCAATAAAATGATTAAAATACTCCAAAAACAAATATCGAATGTCAACAAAACAACATTCGACATGAAATACGTAAAAATACGGACCTGCCGCACCGTATGATTTGACCGAATGGGCAGGAATCGACGTACCTACGGGCTACGCGTCGACAACGATCTGAAATTGAAAATGCATAAGAGGGAGAAACAAACAAAATTAATAATAATAATAAGTTTATTTAAAAATTTAATAATATAATAAATATGTTTATGTTGTCTTCGATAAACTTATTCTTCAATCCCCTGAAGCTGAGCTTGTTAGGGGCAAATCTTATTTTTTGTTTTAGTATGTAAAATCATAAATCATAAATATGCATTAAAAATCAATTTTTTTAAAGTAAAAATGTTAATTTATAGTATAAACGCAGCTTTTTTGAAGAAATATATTACCTATAATAAAATTATTAATTTATAATTTTTAAGTAAAAAATATTACTCATATAAATTATTCAGAACAATATTAATTAATTAATTAAAGCATTTCTAAAAATATTTTCAAATTGTCTGTTTTTAATATCCATGTTTTTATTTCGACTTTAAATTTTTTTAATGAAATCAGTTTTTTAATTTTTGTTGGTAAATTATCGTTTAAATAAAAACATAAATATTTGAATTTTTTTTGTCCTGTGGACTTATTTATTTTAGGTTTTATGGTTATTTCATTTTTATGACGTGTATTATGATTATGGTTTTTAAATTGTATAAGGTTTTTATTTTTAAATATATATATTAAGATGTTATAAATGTAAAGTTGTCTAATGTTCAACTTTTTTGTTTCTGAATATAATTCTTTTGAAGGATAAAGATAATCTTTATTGTATATAATTTTTAGAAACCTTTTTTGTAATATTTCTAATTTTTTAACTAAAGTTCTATTTATTTCTCCCCAACCTAAAATTCCGTAATATAAATGAGTTTTAACTAACGCGTAATATAATATTTCCATATGTCTTACATTTAAAAAATTTTTAATGTTTTTAAAAATCGGTAGTAAACTTCTTAATTTTTTAATTAAGTATTCTATGTGAAAATTCCAATTTAATTTACTGTCAAAAATAATTCCCAAATATTTTATTTTATTAACTTTAAAAATTTGAATGTCTTCATTTATTTGAATACTATTCATATTTTGTGGTAGGTTATTTAGGTTTAAAGTAAAAGGAATATACTTTGTTTTATTAAAATTAATTGTTAACAAATTGTTATCAAACCAATTTTTTATAATTTTAAAATCTTTTTTAATTTCATTATTTAAGTTTTCCCAATTTGTATCGGTATAAAAAATTGTAGTATCATCTGCAAAACTATGAATTTGTCCATCGCAATTTATACTAAATAAGTCGTTAATATAAATATTAAAAAATAATGGTCCCAAAATTGTTTCTTGGGGAACACCATACTTAAATACCTTTGGATAGCTTTTTTCTTTATCCATTTGAACATAAGTTGGTATATTTTTCAGATATTTTTTAATTAATTCTAATTGCTTTCCTCTGAATCCAATATTTTCAAACTTTTTTAGCAGTAAATTATGGCTAACTGTATCAAAGGATTTTGCTAAATCTAGAAAAATACTAATACAAGGTTTTTTATTATCTAGTGCATCATATATTTGTTCTGTTAGACAGCAAATAGCATTTTGTGTTGATTTATTTTTTTGAAACCCAAACGTTCGAAGTTAAGCGATGGAGTTGTTACACGTGTTTTAAGGGTTTTTTCTTTTTCTTTTCTAGAATTGTTCGGCCAACTCTTTTTATTTCTATCTCTTTTTAATCGTATGAAATAATAAATGATAGACATACTTTGTGTGCAGTACAATTATAATAATTAAATTTAGCCATTAGTATAAATTTATATTTTATGAGTTGCTGTAGTATTTGACAAGTATGACAGAACTGAAATGTCACGGCGTTAAAAGTTTATGTGAATTCAACCTAGAGGTCACCACGGCACTTAACATTTTTGGGTTTTTGTCTTTCGTAAAAGCAACAACCGCCAACGCTCTTTTAGGAGGCATAGTAAAAGTCTTGAATGTTCTAAACGAACTCACAAGTAAAATGCTTGTCATTGTAGACGAGAGTCTAATAAAAATTGCCTATAGTTAGAGATTACTAAAGAATAAAAACACAACCGAAACCCTGCTCATCTATTCATATAATATGGAAAATGTATAATATTTGGGATAATTAAAAAAATGCTTAGATTAGACACCGCGGACTGGGATGCACACGGCTGATTATGGGTACTTGAAAACAACGGCGAAGAGCGAGAATCATTTCGGCCTTCGTGTAGTGGCATTTTTAAACAGAACATTATTTGGCTAGTTCGCCAATTAGATAGCGAAGTTCTTTAGTTCTTTTTAATTTAAAAGCTTTGTTAAATTAATTTTTATTTATCTAATGTTTTCATTTTGAAGAAATAATGAAACTATGTGAACGAGAGAATAACAAAAAGTCTTCCTCCTGATGCACCTCTTTTACTTTGAGTTTCATCCCAGGTATAGCAATAACAGTCTTTGCATGCTATATCATAAATTGTGAAGTTATAAAAGCTTAGGCGTTGCTTGTAAAATAGTGCACTCTCTTTAGAAATACAAAGATGTATGACCTGCTGTAGATCAAAAACAGCACTGATATGTTTGTTGTTTTTTATTGCTGTCTGCTTACTGTCTGCCTTGATTTCTCTTACTTTCTTCTTTTCATTTTCATGTTTTTCGAAACTCTCCAATAAGCTATTCCTTTTTACTTCGTCAGCAGTGTAGTATGTATTACATATTGTGCATTGATCCTTTTTTGGTCTATGCACCGATAGATTGAGTTTAGTGAACACTTTTCGATACGTGAAGATACTAGCAGGATCATCATCTTTATAATCTGCTAAATACATTTTATGCATTTTTGACACCGAAAGTAGAGGTGACAGATATTCTTTTGAAGAATCCGCGCGACAGTAATGGGATTCTACCCTTGGAAACTTATCTATGTGATTTGCAATACCTTCTTTAAGTTTACTGTCGCGTTCCTTCATTTTGCGTGTTCTTCTACCTCTTTTCTCCCTCTCTATAACACCTGTATTTGTTTTCTTCGATATACAAGTTCTCATAAACTTTTCGGAAATGCAAAGTGTATTCAAAAATAAAACCTTACAAACCTGAATTTTCTCCCCAAAGAACGGCAAACGCCAGTCGTTTCCGTGTCCTTTCCTAGAAGTTCCATCAATTTAGTTCGCAAACTGGCGAATGTCCCATATTCGCCCACAATCGTTAACTCAAGAAGAGTTTTCAAAGAGGCGAATATGATATTAGCCTGTTTGAAAAAACTGTTATTTGTTATTTCTTACATACGCCTAAACTTAAATATCGATTAACTTTTTTAAGGGGACAAATATAGGTTCGCCACTTTAAGAGCTTGTTCGGTGTTCCCACTTCTATCGAATAACGATATAAGCCCAAAACCGCATTTTTCCATATTCGCCGCTTTGTGAATTTACCGACGATATGACTAGTGAAGAAAAAATTGTCAGACAGCGTACCTACTGAGTTTGTAGAAGTACATTTGTTTAGTATAAAAAGTCCAAACGAACTGAATTTAAGGGGAAGTAGAATAAAATTCGTAAAAAGAAGATTTCAAAAAGGGAGAGTCCATAAGATCTTGCAAAATATCATAATGACATTTTCGTGGTCCCGGGGAAGAAGGAGATAAGTGCATTTTTATAGTTTTTCAGTAGATTGAGTTAAAGTTCAGCTTAGTAGTGCCAATCAGGGGAAGGGTTTAGAAAATTGAAATTTTTGTACTAGAATTATTGCTACCTTGTATTTAATAATATCTAGAACAAAATTATGGTTTTGTGTTATTTGGGAAGTTAGATGCACTTATCCCTTTATGAACTAAGAAAAAATATACTTATCTCATTTGTAACATTTTATTTACTGAATGATGAAAGAGTTTGGGACTTCCATTGTCTTTATTTGTTTTAAATCACAACGTTTCAACTGGTAAGTATCTCCAGTCGTCTTCAGGTGAATACTAAATAAGTAAGTACGTTTTAGTAAACCATCATTAGACATAAGAAATATTTGGAAACCTTTGTTAGATAGATGTAAGCTTAGGATAAGATCGCGTGCCAACTGAACGCATGACTGCACCCACCTCAGTTATGCTTCAGTGCACCTAGCTAGTATAAATAGTCTTGTAGTTACTTTACTTATTTAGTATTCACCTGAAGACGACTGGAGATACTTCCAGTTGAAAAGTTGTGATTTAAAACAAATAAAGACAATGGAAGTCCAAAACTCTTTCATCATTCAAGAAACATCATTGTATTTACTATTGCAAAAATAAAAATAGCCAGTCAAAACTAAAATTTTAATATTCTAATAAGAAATATAAATAATTAGGCGTAATAAATGAAGTTGAAAACTAATATTCTTCATCTGACAAAACCAAGTCAGGATGTGTCTCCTTAGCATCCTCTAGAGTCGGAAGGTTTTGGTAAAAATCTCAAAATATATTCGAAATATAAAGAAGAAATTGCATTAGGTTATCCTTTTTCTTCTTAGAAATTGGTATTTATTAATTTAAATTTACTAAGGAGTAAAAAGTACAACTAGTTGGTACAATTAGGGATATGTATAAGTAAATAAAAATAAAGTTAGGGATTTAAGGGGGTAAGTATGTAAACTTATTTCTTTATGAACAGTTTTTAATTACGGGTTTATGTTTGTGCGAAAGGGAATACGTTTACTTATTCCTTTAAGTACTTTGCGGGGCCAACTTACAACATACTTCCAAAGGAACATAGCTTTATTACTCTTATTGACATGAATTAACTTATCTCATTTGGTACGAAGGTAGATGTAACTATTTATAACGTATACCCCATGATATCCCATTATGGCTAAATTTGGACTTATCTCCTTCTTCCCCGGAACCACGGATTTATTTTTTCAAGACGGAAATTGACACAATCCTGAGTGGGGAAAAAAACTCATATCAAGTTGATATTTCAAAAAAGCGTTCGGCGGAGTACTGAATTTTGCTAGGACTTGGTATTTGTTGGGTTGGATTAACATTTTTCAGTTATATTTAATACATACGTTAAAAACTACCGTTTCTAAAAAATAAATCGGTATCAAATTTTTCCGTGTTCGTATGTTCAAAATTTTCTTTAAATTTTAATAGAAAAAAAACTGCCTTGTGAATACTTATAAAGATGCTAGCTTGAATACGCTATTTTTCAAGAAGAGCAAAGACAATCAACGAGAACAGGCAACTTAATTTATCCGGAGTCTATCAAAAATACTTTCGGAAGCACTAAAATGTGGGCATAAGAACCATAATTATAGATACGACAGTTTAAGAAAATCGCAACAACAGTCTTTCAAAAAAATATGTTAAAAGAATAAGAAAAAACACTGGATTTTAAAGAGCCAGTAAAGACAAATACAGTGTGACCAGTAAAGTCCGCATCATATGGGATTTTTTTTTATTAATAGCTTTATTCGAAATTTGACTTTGGCATCAAGTTCTCCTTAGATCGAGATGAAAATTATGCAAAAAATTGTAGTCACGTGATTCGCATTATCTGTCAAATTTAATTTTTTTCCAAAAAATAATTCAAAAGTGGGGTTATTTCTGAAAGTATCGAAAAAAATTATTAGAAAAAGTTTTTTTAAATGCAGTTTCTAGCCCACGTGCAAATATTAGCTGCATAAAATAATTTTGATTTTTTACCTATATTTTGTAAATTGCACCACTTTTGCAAAATAAGACCCAATGCAACCTACATAAAACTTCTTAGTTTTGACAATGCTTTATTTCAGATACATTTTCTCTATCTAGATGAGAAATATGAAAATATCAGAAATAAAATAGCATCTGACTTAGAACTGCTTTGTAACTGGCTGGATACACATAAGCTTACACTCAATCTAGACAAATCGAATCATATGTTTATATCTTCTCAAAAAAATCATGACATCACTCCAATTACTGTTAATAATCAACAATTAAAATACACTAAAGTAATAAAATATCTTGGGCTCTATATTGATGAGTCTCTGACATAGCAGCTGCATATAGAAAAAGTACAGAAAAAGATTGCTGCCCCAATTGGAATATTGAAGAGGTTAGGCTATTGCGTTCCTGGGCATTTATTAAGAGCAGTGTAATTTAGCCTCATCCACTGTCACTTACAATATTTAACTCTTTTTTGGTATCCAACAAGAAATCAACTCATTGAGCCTTTGAAAATATTGCAAAATAAAGCATTAAAAAATGTATATAACTTACCTTTAAGATATAGCACCAGCCGCCTATATTCTAAGCTTCAAATTAACAATCTAGATAGTATTTATAAATATCAAACCTGTATGTTCTTGTATGCAACTGTTAAGCAAACACGTCACTCAAATTTAACAGTGTTTGTTGGAAGTCAAATTCATGAACATAATACAAGGTATAATAATTTAATCGAGCTGCCAAAAAGTCGCACACAGCTTCTTTATAATTCTATTCTTCATAGAGGGGTAAATTTGTTTAACAAAATACCGCACATTACAAAGTTAAAAGATGTTAACTCATTCAAGAGAGATTTAAAAATGTTAATTCAATCAAGCAGTGTTTGATGTATAATCATACTAATACTGCTACTTTTCTACCTTTCACTCCATTTTCACTCCTATACATTTTTTTTATATAAAATTTTTTTTTATGAATTGTTTTTTCCTTTTCTTTGCTTGTGTTTGTTTTCCTGTTTATACTAAGCACCTATTGTAAACTTAGTTTTAGTGGATGAACCTACATATTTTTATTGTAAATCTTTTGGTTAACTTTATAAAATAAATATTGTTGAAAACGTAGTGTGTGTCTGAAAGTAGAACACCTTAAAATTAAGACAAAAAAGAACACAGTGTCATCAGTAAAGTGTTCATTAAGTGGAAAATAAATTTTAGTGGTTGGTAAAAAATCAAAATTATCTTATTCAGCTAAAATTTTGCACGTTGGCTAGAAAATGCATTTAAAAAAACTTTTTCTAATAACTTTTTTCGATATTTTCAGAAATAACCTTACTTTTGAATTATTTTTTGGAAAAAATTAAAATTTGACAGATAAAGCGAATCACGTGACTACTATTTTTTTTGCTTAATTTTCATCTCAATCGAAGCAAGACTTAATGCCAAAGTCAAATTTAGAATAAAGCTATTAATTCCTCAAGGGTCCATATTATCCCCCACTCTCTTCTTACTGTACATTAACGACCTTCTAGCGAAAACAGAAAATCCAATATATAGCTTTGCTAACGACAGCACACTTATCTCATCTTTTACTTTGAAATCTCAAGCATCGGCTGCTGACGCACATCTTCGCAGACAACATGAGGTATCACGCCTCAATAAAGACTTGGAAGAAATTTTGTCTTGGGGTGACAGTAACCAAGTCAAATTTAACGCTCAAAAAACCCAGGTAGCAGTTTTCTCTAAGAAGGTTAACATTGCAGAACCCGATATCGTTATGGCAGGACACGCAAGTCCACTGACTTCGTCTATTAATTTGCTGGGTGTCAACCTGGGAGGAAATATGTCTTGGCATAATCACGTTGTGGCAATCGCCAGGGCAGCTTCTCCGACGCTCGGTATACTTTTCCTTACCCAAAAGTTGTATACACCTCAACAACTTTTGACACTCTATAAAGCCCAGATTCGACCATCACTGGAATACTGCTCTCATATCTGGAGTTCTGCACCGAAGCATACCCTTCGGTTGTTGGATTCCATCCAAAGGAGAGCCGTTCGTCTAATCGGCGACTACGAGCTGACTTAGAACATCGAAGACAGGTTGGTGATTTGACTCTCTTCTACAGATATTTCCATGGCAAGTGTTCGACAGATATTGCCCGCTCGATTCCACCTAGAGTAATGCATAGCAGAAACACACGACGAACTACTGCCGCCCATCCCTATGTGGTTCAACTTAGTACACCCCGAACATCATTGTTTCAGAACTCTTTCATTTGGAGGACATCATCTTTGTGGAACGGCCTTTCTGAGACCGTGTTTCCAACCGAATATAACCTCCAACGATTCAAGAAAAACGTGAATCGCTTTCTTCGCACACGCACCGCTCCCAGAGCGCCTTAAAGGATTTTTCCTATGGTGCTTGTGCTCGATCATAAAAAAAAATCCCATATTATGATGCGGACTTTACTGGTCGCACTGTATAAGGAAATAAATCTACGATATGTACAAACTAGACATGAATACAACTTTACCCGTTTTAAAGGCAGCTAAAACATCTGGGTTTTTGATATGCTAAGATTGCAATAGAAGATATTTGTATGAATTTTAAAATATTTTAAGTAACTACGTCAAAAATGTAAATTTCCAGTTTAGAAAAGCTATTTTGTGGACGAAATTTGGATTTTTTCCAATATACTTTGTGCTTATTAAGTCATCGGTTTTATGTTCATTTTTTCTCCTTCTCTTTAAAGTAACTTATTATGAAATTAATCAACGCAAATGGTTCCTGTATAGTATAAGCTTAATAAATATATGAATTTTAAAATAGAATTTTAACCATGTTCACTCTTATTCCAAACTCCCATAGTAATTTTTTCATTATTAATTAAATTCAGCAAATTATTTGTTGTCGAACGTGACTTTCAAGAAAATGGTTGCATAAAAAAAATACAAATATTTTAATTTCGAAGTACTCAAATATAACTTGACAAATAATACTTAATCCAGTTTTCTTCCCACTTGAAAGGTAAAACTTTTATATCAGCTGTTTATAATTTGTCATTATTTATTTTCTTTATACATATTTTTGGATACTGTATGCCCTGACTTCGTTTACTATTATAATTATATTATTATATATACTATTATAGCCATAAATAGAGCGTGGCACCAATTCACAAACAAGGCATAGTAGACCCCACACTTGCTCTACCAGGATTTGATTTGAAGAGAAGCACCTGGAGCAGACTAAATAGAATTAGGACAGGCCATGCAAAATGCAATGCCATGATGTATAAGTGGGGACTTCGCGACTCCCCAGCCTGCGACTTCGGAGCCGATGAGCAAACCGTGGAGCATATTGCCCGAGAGTGCCCTCCGAGGAAGTACCTGGGATCATTCAGAGACATTATCGATGCGACACTCCCTGCACTGGACTGGCTGCGCTCCCTGGATATAGAGCTCTGAGGCCCTGACCACATATGACGTCGTAAATTATGCTCACAAATCCTTCTTGCCTTATATATATTTTTATGCTATTTTGTACTATGTTATATATATCATGATCACTAACATTAATATTGTTAAGTTGCTGTTGCTGTAATGCCATACGATAAATAAATAAATAAATAAATAATGATTATAGAAGTAAAATTTTACAGCAGACACCAAGTTTAAGAACAATCTTACTTAAAGGTTCCAGAAATTCGACAAACTAATGCACTTTTCAAAAATATATTGGTTCTTATGCAAAGCGTAAAAAATCGTTCTTGGATAAAATAAATATTACCAAGGCTGCTTCAAGTCATACAGAGCAGTTAAATTGACTTTATTATGTTTAAGATTTGATAAAGAATATAAGGATCTGCATTTGACGTCTTGTTCGGAGTTAGCTAAGCTACACAGCGTGACGTACAACCCCTAAAAATCTATCGTTAAGGGTAGTCAAAGAAAGGCGTTGTTTCTCGTTTCCTTGGTAACTTTTAACTTGGTTTTCGTTTAGGCAATTTGTCTTTGGGGATATCAAGCAAACTTATAATAGGTAAAGTTTATATTTAATTGAGATAAGCTAACGAAGTCTTTAAATTTTTGCTGTTACATTTTATAGAAGAATACATAAATATTTTTTTGGGTTTAAAATGTTTCTGCCGTATTGTTTGATTATTGCATTATCTGTTATATTTAACGCATTTAAGTTCATTTAATACGGGGTGAACCGTTGTAACCATATGTAATTAATTAAAATTAATTTAAATATTAGTTAGGGAAGTCGCGCGATTACTGTTAGGCACAAAGATTCTGTATTTTATAAATAGTAAATTACATAATGAATGGCCATTAAGTTTCTCTTGTTTTAAAAATAATAATAATACCGTACCGTGCGAGCCAAAATTATTTGCATCAAAGAAGTCCTTGCATCTAAGGACGTAATGCTTAGCCGTAGAGCTTAGTACCTGTTGGGTGTCAGTAACCACCTGAATTAACAATCAATTAGTTATTCCATCATCGTTGACAGTCGTTACAAGTAATTTGATCATCGCAAATTTTTCCAATTTTTTGAACAATTCACACAATGGGATTTGCGAAACAGCACAAAACATTCATGGTTGAAGCGTATTTTCGAATCGGGGTTAGAGTAAATGGTGAGTGGCAATACAATACGCATGGACGATTTTCCTAACGTTGCTTTTATTGCTGGGGATTTTTATAATTGCCTGAAAAAAACCGTGGCTGTGTTTAGGGAAACAGGTTCTATTCAACACAAAAGAGGAGCAGGAAGACCATCTGTAAAAACAGAAGAACTTGTTGCAACCGTTCGTGAAATAATGCAAAATACGCCAACAAATTGTATAAGACGCCTGTCCCAAGAAGTGGGAAGATCTTATAGAACATGCAGGACTATTCTTAAGAAGCAGCTAAATTTATTTCTTTATAAAGTGAAAGTATTCCAAGAAATACAAGCCGCAGATTTTGAAAGACGCAGGAATTACTCTCAATGGGTTACCCAAAATTTATTGGAAAGAAATGATTTATTAGACCTGACATTTTTTTCGGATGAAGCCTGGTTCCACCTCTCCGGTTATGTGAATTCTCAGAATACACGCATGTGGAGTAGTGAAAACCAATTTCAACAATTTATGTAATTATTTTTCTTTCTGTATATTCTTACTTTGTTAATTTTGTAAACAACAAAAATAAATTTGTATTTGTCTACTTATTTTATTACTCATTAGTTTGGCATATCATGTCATAATATGAATTTGACAACATTTTAACCTAGATTTGGTTAGATAGATCGTCCCCATATCATTGTGATCTAATCCCAGCCCTACGTTTTTTTAATCCAAGCCCTCTTTGATGCAAATCATTTTTGCTCGCATGGTACTACACCATACACTACTGCATGGCACAGGGGAAATAGTGTGTTGGAAGCGATGCCCAAAGGCAAACAATGATGTTTACACTTATGCTGGTACCGCTATCAATGCGTGGGCAATCCTGAAACCTACCTAATTATTCGGAATTCTTATGAAATCAGACATCGAATTGCACCTACTTACGCCCAGGCGGTTGACAGAATTTAGCATCCACCAACCCCGCTCTCCACTTGAAATGATCTAGTTAAAAGGGAAGAAGGGAGAAATGGGTCTTATTAATTTATATAATTTGTGCAAGATGCAAAAGACCTTTATGAGAAAATACTTCCAAGAATCTAATGGAAAAAATCTATAAAAATTGGTAGCAGCACACGCTGATATACATTACTTACCCTACAGCAAAATGAATTGTCCAACATGATCCACGGGCTACCACGTCAACAGCTTGAACCTTGGCAAGAGAAAGCTTTACATGGAAAATACTCTACTGCCCTTCTATTCAGAATCTACCAATTGATAGGGAAATATCACTGGATTGATTAGAAAGGAGGCAGCTACAAGCTGATACAGAAGGATTTATAATATCTATCAAAGACCGTGTCAATCAAACAAGAAACTATAAAAATGTCATGTCAAAAAGAAATGTGAAAGATTTGTGCAGAAAATGCAATTTCCCTGGAGAAACTACAAAACATATTACAGCGGGCTGTGGTGCTATGACACCCAACGCTTATCTGGGAAATGCCCTCAGTGTGCTGCGGTTTTGTATGTGTCTTAAATCCCTTGCTAATGGCCTAAATGATTCGCAGTATGGATTTATTCTTGGCCATGCTGGTGCTCGTGTTTATCTCCACATTCCTTGCGAGAAACATAGTGTAGAGTACGCCTCCCGATCTGGCTTCCGGGAAAGGCTGTAATACCGAGCGCGTGAGACTAGTCATATCCTCCTGAAACCGGCTTGCAGTAGGTGATGTTGCACCCCTACCATGCACCTCCCTAGGTGGCGCATAGGGGAAAGTCTCTTAGATACAGAAGGTACAGAAGGTACAGAAGATCCGGTGTGGACCAAAGACAACAACAGACATGACGGTTCTCCATATTGGGAACGGTAGTCCAACAGGGTCGGTCTCTATTTTAAGAGCAATATCACCTGACCACAGAAGACCGGGCCCAGCAGATTTCGCTTAAGGATTGTCAAATATGGTAAAAGTAACAACACGAATGGGTAAACTCTCAGTGGCAGAACTGGAACAAATTAAAGCAATCATTAGGAGATATACTTACATAGTGCAGTCCGTTTAGGGCACACCTCCAACAGACCTTAGCAAACCCAAACATATTGGCAAACAAATTAGAAGCAGCTTCATTATGAATAGCCCTTTCGATAAAATACCGGGAGATTAGGATCAAGAGTAGGAGCACCTTTGCAAGACACCCGAAATACAGGCTTCCGCTAACGACGCGGCCACTGTGAGAAAAATTTAAGCTGGAAAGTTCCTGGTACTGATAAAATCCACGCTTACTGGTGAACGCACTTCATAAAAATGCATAATCTTATCGCATCTTCTATCTTATTCAATCATGACCAATTAAGACCAAACATAAGTACCAGTTAGCGTCACTATCACTATCATATTATATATGGTTTATGTATATTTGCATGTCATCTATAAATTTCATTTTTGCCTCTTGTCACGAATTTGATGCCTGATTATATATTTTCAACACGTTATTTTCAAATCAACCATCAAACCTTTTTCGATACCTGCCTCGGTGGATACGTGTTCATCTGAGGAACCCTGCAACACGTAGTCGGCACATACGAGATTAGAAACACATATATTTTATTTTACCGGGTTCCAGGGCAGTCAATGTCGCTCCGGCCATCGTTAAACAATCTAGGAGATCTAAGTCATGAGGAGCAGGGAGTACTTATGCATCAGGATTTACGCGTTATCGAGGAATAATATCAGGGATACACGGATTTGCATATGGTGGAACTTTTTCTAAGCCTACCCATATAAGGATAGCCTTAAAATGAATTTTTGGAAAAAAATTATTAATCTATTTTTTGAATAAATTTATTTTTTAAACATAGGTTACCTGTAACTCAATTCTGAACTAGATCTGATTTAAAAAAAAACATAATTTATTTAATTTCAATATCAGAAGTTATAGTAAAATAAAGTTACTATAATATACTAGTACAATAAAGTACCACTTTATGTACAAGTAATCGAAACTAAATTTATTAATAAACAAACCGGTGTCAACGTTCTTATCAATTCGACTTTGGTTAGCAAACCCCAGGCATCTCTCATCCATTCATCTCCGTAACCACCCTTTGCCATGACCTAGGAATTCTGTCTTTATCTTTAATTACATCGTAGACTGCTATGGTATGCGAAATTAATAATATATTATATTATTAACCAAGGTTTAGACAGCAGCAGCTACTATTGTTGCCAGAGCGTCAAGTTTAATTCAGGAGCACGAGGGATTTAAGACGCGAGGGTTATTTGGTGCCTAAGCCGTGGTTAATATACATTTTTTTGCACTTTTAACACATTTACAAGACATTTTTTTTACAGTAGGTACTAATAATAATTTATAAAAAAATGTACATATGCAAATATCATTCATAAACGTTTTGGCTTTCCAAACATCGATAAGAATAGTGTAGGGTATTGTACCGTCCGAGCAATTTATTTGCATCAAAGCGGACTTGGATTAAAAAACGTAGGGCTTGGTTTAGATCACAATGATATGGGGCCGATATATCTAACCAAATCTAAGTTAAAATTTTGTCAAATTCATATTATGACATGACATGCCAAACTAATGAGTAATAAAATAAGTAGACAAATACAAATTTATTTTTGTTGTTTACAAAATTAACAAAGTAAGAATATACAGAAAGAAAAAGAAAAATAATTACATAAATTGCTGAAATTGGCCACCGCCATGCTCCAAGCATAAATGCACACGTCTCTTCATTTCGAAAGTGTTGACCAGCATCTCTGGAGAAATGTTACCACATTCTTGGATAATCATTTTTTGTAATTGTTCTAAATTTGCAACTGGTGTTTTAAAAATAGTGTTCTTTAAATGAGGAAAAACGAAGTAATCCATAACCGTTAAACAAGGTGATCTAGGTGGGAATTCAATGTCTGATCGAAAACGTATCAATCTGTCATTGAAAAAATTGCGTAACTAATTACTAGTTTCGGCGGCTATATGGGCGGTTGCACCGTCCTGTTGAAAAGATCGAAAACGTAGTTCGTCGTCAAGTAATTGCTCCACAAATGGATTTAAAATATTGTCTCTATACCGCTGTGCTGTAACTGTGTCATGAAAAAAATAAGACCAACTATTATTCTTCTTCGGGAAACAGCTAACCAGACACCAATTTTCTGAGGGTGCAATGTGGACTCTACAAAAAAATGGGGATTTTCACTACTTTACATGAGTGTATTCTGAGAATTCACATAACCGGAGAGGTGGAACCTGCAGGCTTCATCCGAAAAAAATGTCAGGTCTAATAAATCATTTCTTTCAAAAAAAAATTGGGTAAACCATTGAGAGTAATTCCTGCGTCTTTCAAAATCTGCGGCTTGTATTTCTTGGAATACTTGCACTTTATAAGGAAATAAATTTAGCTGCTTCTTAAGAATAGTCCTGCATGTTCCATAAGATCTTCCCACTTCTTGGGACAGGCGTCTTATACAATTTGTATGGCGTATTTTGCATTATTTGACGAACGTTTGCAACAAGTTCTTCTATTCTTACAGATGGTCTTCTTGCTCCTTTTTTGTGTTGTATAGAACCTGTTTGCCTAAACACAGTCACGGTTCTTTTCCAGCAATGATCAAAATCCCCAGCAATAAAAGGAACGTTAGGAAAATGTTCGTGAAAATCGTCCATGCACAAACCCTGATTGTATTGCCACTCACCATTTACTCTAACCCCGTTTCGAAAATACGCTTCAACCATGAATGTTTTGTACTGTTCCGTAAAGCCCATTGTGTGAATTGTTCAAGAAAAATTGGCGATGAATCAAATTACTTGTAACGACTGTCAACGATGACGGAATATCTGATTGATTGTTAATTCAGGTGGTTACTGACACCCAACAGGTATTAAGCTCTACGGCTAAGCATTACGTCCTTAGATGCAAGGCCTTCTTTGATGCAAATAATTTTTGCTCGCACGGCATTATCTTAAAAACCGAAAATGCGATGTGTTTTCAATAAACTGGTAAAAAATATATAAAACACTTTGCCGTAGCTGCAAAATGATGCCGAATTCTAAATCATCACGCGGTATATGCATGTGATTCAATTAAAACGCGGAATGTACTCGGCGCGAAATATACACACCGGGGCACGCGACCTTTTAATCGAGTAACAATTGAAGATAGGAAATTTAATTTATAGTTACATCATAATAAGGCAGTTACATGTTCCAGCAGCATTAAATCAAAATTAGTAAGGCGCTGTCGAAACAATCTCTGCACACTTTAGTGCTCAACATGACCATTGCAATATAGATGGTAACGAGGCTGCTGATGCGCTCGCCAGGGAGGACGCAGGCATGTCTATCGAACCAGCAGAGTATAATGTGGCTTGACCACTAGGATCAGTGGAGAGGAGATAGATCGGATAGCTAAACAATTTGCGCAAAGCATATGGATAGAACCAACAACCTGTAGCATCGCCAAGCAATGTGGCACCTACATGATAATAGGAAAACCGCAGGATTATTACAGCACAGTCGGAAAGACATATTACTGCAGTAGTTACCGGACATTGCCTTGAGGAGGTAAGTATTCAGCATTTCTTGAATGAATGCCTTGGGCGAACCATTCTTTAATCATCTGGAGGAAGTAAGCTAGTCTGGGTCGACTCACTAAGGTTATTACCAGTAGTGGCTGATTTGGATGAACTGACAACTTTCTGCTATGTTCTACGTCGCGTGAACCATCAGGATTTAATGCAAATAGGTTTCGCGGAACATGTGTGGTATTATAACCGTCTTCATAGGACTACGTGATGGGACTGTTTGGACAGTGCCAAAAGTCTGCCACTCTAACATAACCTAACTTAAGGCGGTTACTTAATTAAAAACCCGTAAGTGCTTTTTTAAACAAAATAAAATAAAATAACAAAAAAAATAGCATTATCGGTTTTTACTTTCTTTTTAAGTGGTATGGTTTTACATTCTTTATATTAATAAAAAAAGTAAAGGTTCAGGCATTACACTTTAAAAACATAATAGACTTAGAAAATAATTCCTAAAATAATAACCTAGTTTAAGTTTATAAATTTATAGTATACAGTGTGTCCACGGATAGAGTTTGGAAGAGGAAAAACTTTTTTTTTTAGTAGGTACAGAAGAAAAAGTAATTATTTATAAAAAGTCAGCTTATGCTGAAACTACAATTTGGAATATCAGATTTGCGATTACAATACAGGGTTCGTCACAAACAACATTTTTAGATTTTTGGATCTTTTTTTTCAATTCCTTGATTTATTAAATGAATTTTGCTAGTGTTAAAACTACAATTTTAACTATTACATTTGCGATTATTATACATGGTTCGTCAGAAACAACAGTTTTTATTTTTTGAATTTTTTTTTCAATTCTAATTTTGAATTCCTTTTGATGATTGGCTAAATCATATCACTTTGGGAACAAATGAATTGAAAGGTACCTATATGATCCAAATCAGTTAGCACGTAGGAGTCCCGATCACATCAATTATCGACATTCATTTATGGGGATATCTGAAGCCACATGTGTATTGTGTATAAAACCAATTTCATTAATAACTTAGATCTCAAAAAAAGAAGCATTGTAAATATCCCAATACCTACAGCAAGTTAGGAACTGTTATCGGAAATTCAGGTGTCGAGTTGAACTATGCGATAACTCGGTGGTACCGCATTTAAATAAAAGTTTTATAATTTATGATTGAATGAATTAAAGAAATATGACATGTAGATAATAATAAAAATACTTCAGAAGTAGGCAAATAAAAAAATTGTTTTTTTACAAAAACATCGTTACTCGGCCAGATATAAAATCATATTCGAAGTAAGAAAGCAAAAATAGTTGTTTGTTTTTACGTAAATTTATTTTAAACGAAATCCAAAACTGTTGTTTCTGACGAACCCTGTATAGTAATCGCCAATCTAATAGTTGAAATTGTAGTTTCAGCACACGCAGACGTTTTTATAAACAAAGACTTTTTCTTCTATACCTTCTAAAAAAAAAAGTTTCACCTCTTTCAAACTCTATCCGTGGACACTAATTATTTGGAAAATGAAACTTAATTACATGAGATATAAACTGCAAAATATTAGTATTTCCGCATTAAGTTGGGAGTATCAACATGCTTGCCAACTTATAACCTATTTCGCGTAGATTTATTTGTTTTCTAGCTTTTATACAAAATTTAAAGAAAATCAGTATCGACTTGATATTCTATAGGTAATAATTGACATATTAAATAAATATCAAGGAATTTCATAACCTATTTTAGGAGAATTGTTAAGCGAAAAGTATCGGGTAAGATTTTTTTTAACATTATTATGTCATTGTCACTCAATAGGTTATAGGTTGGCAATAAATTGAACGACGTTGAGAATTCAACCTTAAATTTTATCATATACAGGGTGTCCCAAATAAGAAGGCACTCTACAGGGATCTCGTAAACCATAGGAGATACAGAGATGGTTAAATTAGAGAAAAGTTGCGCATTACTGAATCCTGTAACGTTATGTTTTCAAATTTAAAAAATTCCGAATGCTTCCGAAGATATTTGGATAAAACCGAATTTTCGCGATTTCATTTTAATTGATTTATGATTTTATTTGAGGAGACATGTCAAAATAAATTTTACATTCTTATTGCTACTTTTTCTTCCCTACAAGATTGTTTAATTACATTTTTAATCCGACGTTTCGTTTAGTCACAACCATTATCAACTTTGTTATTTTAAATAGTAGGAAAATTTTATTTTATGCTTAATAAATTCTACGCGTTATTCTTAATCTAACGGTGTATCACACTTATTATTTATTAGACGTTTCGATATTTAAAAACACATCATCAATGAAAATAGGCACATTATCGAAAATATTTTTGTTTTTATTGTTGTATTTAAACACTAGTTGGATTTTAAAACAATTTTTTTAAAGAAACTTGTAACAAAACATAATATCTAATAAAACTTATCTAAAAAATGCAACAGGTAATAATTAATTTTGATTATTAAATAGAATTACATATTTTTTATTTTTAAAAAATGTATGATAATATTCAAACATAACGTAAATTTAAATTCGGCATCATATGGGCTATGAAATTGATTGACGACATTGACGTTCGCAATTGTTTAAATAGTTTCTTTAGATCTATCACTTAGTTACAGAGACCTGTTAGTTTTAAATTTGGTAATAATTATTATGATTTAAAAAAAATAACTCCAGAAATGTTAAATAACGTTATGGAAGAAATTGTTTACCAGTGTTATTTATGTTTGGAGAATGAGGGTGGAATTTTTGAAAATAAAAAATAATTTATTATAAAAATAATTGTATTTAATAATTAAAATTAATTATTACTTACTTGTTGCATTTTTCAGATAAGTTTTATTAGATATTATGTTTTGTTATAAGTTTCTTTTAAAAAATCGTTTTAAAATCCAACTAGTGTTTAAATACAACAATAAAAACAAAAATATTTTCGATAATGTGCCTATTTTCATTGATGATGTGTTTTTAAATATCGAAACGTCTAATAAATAATAAGTGTGATACACCGTTAGATTAAGAAAAAAGCGTAGAATTTATTAAGCATAAAATAAAAATTTTCCTACTATTTAAAATAACAAAGTTGATGATGGTTGTGACTAAACGAAACGTCGGATCAAAAATGTAATTAAACCATCTGCAGCATTCTGATCTGGGACACCCTGTATACAAAGTTTGAGTAATTCACTGACAGCAAAGGACACAATGAGGTAGAAAACTGAAGTAAAAGTCAAATAATAAAATATCCCGGCATTTAATAAGTATAATTTTCGTTACAGTATTTTTCTACACAACCCTCACAGTATTTAACGAGAGCGGTTAAAGCAATGTTCCCCCTGTTAAAATAAATTGGCAGCTACACATATCAACGTCACTGCTTCTTTCTTTGTTACAACCAAGTAATCAGCCCTATAATATGTAATTTGCGACGCCACGTGAACGTCACGTGACTTCTAACGTCGGTCACGATTGTTTAAAACTAGTTACATTATTTGCTGTTGTTTGTTGTGTGACATGGACCAGAAGGCTTTTAGAGTTATTAGTGTTTTATTACGGGCTAATTGTGTTTTATACAAATACTGCGGCAGTGTATTATTTCTAATGTTTATTAAATTTTATTTTAAAACAACAAATGTTGGATAATAAATTTGTGGTTGTTAACGTTTTGTAGATTTTGACGTTCTGAGTAAAAGTGTCCTAGACCATAATCCAATGCTATGGCTAGTTTCTGAGTTATCACCTTTTAAAATATGCAATTTCTTACTTTGAGATTTTCTGCATGGCCTGGAGTTTTTTCAATAGTTTCTTAAAAACTTCATGACAATTAGACCTTAAGTCTTCTTTCGCTTTAAAGAAATAAAATATGTACAGAATGTTGAATAATTTATAGGCGGAGTAAATAATTGGTATTCTAATCAACAGCAGTCTAACAAGGCAGGTCTGACGTCATGAAATGATCTGAAACTACCGAGCGAGCAAAAATTATTTGCATCAAAGAGGGCTTGGACTAAAAAGCGTAGGGCTTGGTTTAGATCACAATGATATGGGGACGATATATCTAACCAAATCTAGGTTAAAATTTTGTCAAATTCATATTATGACATGATATGAAACTAATTAATAAAATAAGTAGACAAATACAAATTTATTTTTGTTGTTTACAAAATTAACAGAGTAAGAATATACAGAAAGAAAAAGAAAAATAATTACATAAATCGCTGAAATTGGCCACCGCCATGCTCCAAGCATAAATTCACACGTGTCTCTTCATATTTTCGAAAGTGTTGACCAGCATCTCTGGAGAAATGTTACCACATTCTTGGATAATTATTTCTTGTAATTGTTTTAAATTTGCAACTGGTGTTTTAAAAATAGTGTTCTTTAAATGAGGAAAAACAAAGTAATCCATAACCGTTAAACAAGGTGATCTAGGTGGAAATTCAATGTCTGATCGAGAACTGATCAATCTGTCGTCGAAAAAATTGCGTAAGTAGTTAATAGTTTCGGCGGCTGTATGGGCGGTTGCACCGTCCTGTTGAAAATATCAAAACGTAGTTCGTCGTCAAGTAATTGCTCCACAAATGGATTCAAAATATTGTCTCTATACCGCTGTGCTGTAACTGTGTCATGGAAAAAATAGGACCAACAATTCTTCTTCGGGAAACAGCTAACCAGACACCAATTTTTGAGGGTGCAATGTGGACTTTACAAAAAAATGGGGATTTTCACTACTCCACATGCGTGTATTCTGAGAATTCACATAACCGGAGAGGTGGAACCAGGCTTCATCTGAAAAAAATGTCAGGTCTAATAAATCATTTCTTTCCAATAAATTTTGGGTAAACTATTGAGAGTAATTCCTGCGTCTTTCAAAATCTGCGGCTTGTATTTCTTGAAATACTTTCCCTTTATAAGGAAATAAATTTAGCTGCTTCTTAAGAATAGTCCCACATGTTCCATAAGATCCTCCCACAGGGACATGCGTCTTATACAATTTGTTGGCGTATTTTGAATTATTTCACGAACGTTTGCAACAAGTTCTTCTGTTCTTACAGATGGTCTTTCTGCTCCTTTTTTGTGTTGTATATGTTGGGAGCAAAGCTCGAAAACGGCCAATGGTCGATATTTTTGCTCAATCTTAGGATTGACCGTTTACAAGCGACCAAAGTCCGAAGTTTAATTCAATTTTGGGCTTTGGCCATCTCCAAACAGCCAAACCTGGAATTGTGCAATTGCGAAACGACCAAAGCTATACAGCCACACTATACAATTTAAAAAAAGTAAGTTGGAACAATGTGTTATATTATTTATTTTAGGTTAAGCTAGGAGGTTCTGCCTCAACTTCGCCTTTTGTAACTTATTTACAATAAAGTATTTTATTATTATTTAAATTTGTAGTTAGTTTAATCAATCATAAACACATTTAAACGTATTTGTGTCATTTTGTTCGAATTAACTTTTGATAAATCATAATTTAATTCTAAGAATTTTAACATGAATTAATAAAACAATAAAGTATAAAATAATTTTTATTTAGGAAGGAACACATAATACATTAATAACTGCAATGGTTTAATATAACAATATTAATATAAGTATAAAATACTATAAAACAAACAAAGTAAGACTACTGATTACTGTTATAAATAAAATAGGTAGAAAACCTAATATGAAATAAACAGCATAATATATGTCAAGATAATTTTATACAACTTGACGATAAGTGACATTTTGAGCTGTATTTTACTACTTTTTTAAAAAAAATTGCAAAAATTACATTTTTGTTTACGAACGAATACATAATACATAAATATCTGAAGTGGGTTAATATAATAATAATAATAATATAAAAAATATTATAAGACAAACAAAATAAGATTATTAATTATTACAATAAAATAGACAGAAAACATAAAATAAAATAAAAAGCACAATATACGTTAAAACAGTTTAATATCACGCTCCCAAATGAGGCATTTAATGGGAAAAAAAGATATATTGATAATTATTTATTTCTGCAACTTGACGATGAGTGGCATTTTCAGATGCATTTCACTTCTTTTTTTAAACAATTGCAGCTCTTGTTTACGCAGTTCTTACTACAACCACATCTCACAAAACAGGAATGTATTATTTGATTCACTTTTCTGGATATAAGCATCCAACTTCAACCTGAATTCATGTTCACTAACAGCAGACATTCTTAACGAGACAGACAATACGTGTAAACTCCCTCAATGCAAGGCTTAGACTGACTGACACTGACACCACACTAAATAATACACTGGTCCGCCCACATTACGCTCGCGCCAAATTTTATCTGTTTATGCTTATCGAGTAACGAACCGAAATTATTTTAAGTATTGGTCGTTTTGTAATTGCACAATTCCAGGTTTGGCTGTTTGGAGGTGGCCAAAGCCCAAAATTGATTTAAACTTCGGACTTTGGTCGCTTTCAAACGGCCAATCCTAAGATTGAGCAAAAATATCGACCATTGGCCGTTTTCGAGCTTTGCTCCCAACATATAGAACCTGTTTCCCTAAACACAGCCACGGTTCCTTTCAGGCAATGATAAAAATCCCCAGCAATAAAAGCAACGTTAGGAAAATGTTCGTGAAAATCGTCCATGCACAAACCCGGATTGTATTGCCACTCGCCATTTACTCTAACCCCGTTTCGAGAATACGCTTCAACCATGAATGTTTTGTGCTGTTCCGTAAAGCCCATTGTGTGAATTGTTCAAGAAATTGGAAAAATTAGCGATGAATCAAATTACTTGTAACGACTGTCAAAGATGACGGAACAACTGATTGATTGTTAATTCAGGTAGTTACTGACACCCAACAGGTATTAGTCTCTACAGCTAAGCATCACGTCCTTAGAAGCAAAGCCCTCTTTGATGCAAATAATTTTTGCTCGCACAGTATAACATTACACTAAAGAGAGACAAAAAATAAGAAAATGGTAACAATAAAAAAAAGTAGTAACAATACTGTCTCAATAAATAAAATTTAAATATCATTTAAGCAGATCCTGCCCAGCAAGAAGTTTATCAGAATAATAGAAATTCATTAAAATAAAACACTTTAGGATAAGACACATTAATATAAGACAGATTAAAATAAAACAGATCAGAGAGAGAATTCCTGCTCATCCACAACAGAGTCAAGAAAATCACTTGCATTATAAAAACATTTCCTCAATAAATACCCCCTTATCAACGCTGTAAACTGTTCTACTGGCAGCTCCCTAACTCTGACATGCAATTTATTATAGAACGCCGGTGCATAGAGCAATGTTGCATTCCAAGACCTCCCAAGCCTCAGAAAGTCGATCCTGATATCCCTACGAGATCTTGTATTGTGCTCATGCGCTGAATCAATCATCTGATACTTACCCAGGTTCTGGTATATGTGAGTTAAAGATAGATAAATGTACTGTGATGGCAGTGTAAGGATTTTAAATTTTTTAAAGAAAGGTCTCGCTTCCTCCTTATATCCGATCCCATCAAGCACCCGAACGGCCCTCCTCTACAGGCCAAAAATTCTTGCGGCATGAGACGAATGTCCCCACGTCAACAAACCATACGTACAAACAGAGTGCACAAGAGCATGATACGCAATCAGGCATACTTTTTGTTCAACGGTCTTATCCAGGTTCCTAAGCATAAAAATCGCTGAATTAATTTTTTTTAAAGATGTTAATGACATGGTTTTTCAAAAGTTAACTTAGGGTCCAGAGCAACTCCTAGAAATTTAAAATGAGGAGGGTTATCAATGTCATTTGGCCTAAGAGTGAATATCATATTTTCAGGTTTGGACCTATTGAGGTTGAGTTTATTTTAGGTAAACCAGTCATAGACACTTTCGGTACATTCCTGCATTCCCTGAATCAATGCTGCACATTCTTTCGATCTTAACAAGAAGCTAGATCATCCGCAAAGACTGTCCCAGTGCTTAGTTGTAATGCTGATGTTATGTCATTTACATATACAAGAAATAGCAAGGGTCCCAAAAGGGAGCCCTGTGGGACACCATGTCTCATCACTCTTTCATCCTAAGTTTTTCCCTGGAAGCAAGTCACCTGTCGTCTCCCCGCGCGGTAACTCCCAATCGAACGGCAGCTTCTCTGACACAGGCCATAAAACCTAAACTTTTCGAATAAGATATAAATAGGATTATTACTTCGAATGTCAAATGCATATTTTTTTAAGGTAAAATTTTGAACCACTATTCATATGTTAACATATTTAATAATGTATAATTATTGTTCTGTTCATTATTAAATTGTTTTTAAAACTTTTATATTTAGCTAAAATAATATAATCAGCATTCAATTTAATAATAGTATATTAAAGTATAAGTGGATATTAAGGTCTTTAAAACACGCGCGATTTTGCAAGCACGACGGCACAGCCGGAGTGCTTGAAATAGAGCAAGTGTTTTAAAGACCAGTTATCCACGAATACTTTACATTATTTCTTTTTTATTGATACCCTATTTCGCTTATTTAAAGTACGCCTCAGCGTGTTTAAATCCCATTTTCAAAAACGCGCTTGTTTTAAAATTACCATGGCAACATCAACAACCCGTGAAACGTGAAGTCTAAATATGTCAACTTTTTAATTATTGATTTGACAGAATTACCTTTTAACGTCAAATAAAATATTTTTTTAGGCAATACACAACAAATGTCAACGGTGATAACAATGAATCTTATGTGACAGATTGGAAGTTGTTTTTTGTTCTCCTCATTTTCATGACAACGACAGGTATATCACATCACAAATTCGACCATTTCACTTACTTACTAAGTTATTATTTCCATGTTTTGTAATATAAATACCATTAAGTGTACCAATAAAAAAAAAGAATGTGAAGTATTCGTGGATAACTGGTCTTTAAAACACTTGCTCTATTTCAAGCACTCCGGCTGCTCCGTCGTGCTTGCAAAATCGCGCGTGTTTTAATATCCAATTATACTTTAATATACTATATTTTAATAAGGTTAATGTTGGGTTGCACAAAAAAATTGAATAATAATTATTATCTAACCAGCAACTTTGGCAATGACAAAAGTGACATTAGCAGACATTATTTACTCCCAATCAAAGCGCCTGATTAACAAGTCAAAAATTACGCTAGCCGGGGCGCGTTGATTGTGAATAAATAATGCCTGCCAATGTCTCTTATGTCACCGTCAAAGTTGCTGGTTAGTTAATTATTATTAAAAACCTTTGTGCAACCCAATATTATAGTTTTACTTTTAAACCCTTCCTCCTTCCTAACTAAACGTAACTAAACGATTTTCTTAACATTCAAAAAATATTTCTATACTTCTATATCGTCTTTTTACCCCAAGAGAGAACAAATTTATGGTTAACTATGTTTAATTTATTACTAATTTCGTAAGCCTGTTGACTGTACATTTTTTTATTAGTTAAAGTGCGATATTTTGATGAAGGGATATAAATTGAACGTTAATTGAGTATATTTATGTAAAATATACGTGGCTTAACAATTATTAAAAAATCCCGAACAAACAACGGGTTTATATAAACTTTATCATTATAGCAGTAAAGCAATATATTATCTTCTTACCAAATAACAAATCTTATTAATAATTAATTAATGTTCTATATAACTGTTACCTCTATTTTCGGATGGTAAAGAATTATTTGTAATTATTAAAGTTATATTTATTTATCAATCCATAACAAATTATTTCTTAGGAATAAAGTAATATTTGTTTGCTCATATTTAAACATTAAATTTCTTAACAGTTAATAAATTTTATTTAATGTACAGAAATCGTTTTCTTAGCGTATGTACTTTGCTGTTTGTTGAATGTTGGTGTTACCTGAAGCGGATCAGTTACTGAAAAAAACAATAACCTCCATTCTCTTTATTGATAGCGTCGGACACTATGGTCGCTGAAGCACGTCGAACACAGTGACTAGTGTCACTAGTGTATCGCTCTGGATTAGGTAAATTTATGCACACTTCGCTATTAAGTATACTGGGTAGCATATCGCAAGTATATTTTTGTGTTCGGGAGCCGTGGAGCGAATTGAGGTACTAGATGGAGTAAAGTACACTAGGGCATTACTGCAAATAAAAGAAAAACCTTTACATACATAATATATAGACAGTCTACTTGTAGTGGTAACATAAATAGTATGCAAGCAACCAGTCTGCAGGTGGTGGCATCTTATCGACTTTCAATTTCTTGGTAGTTACTCTGATTTTGTATTTTAATATTTAACTGTGTTAGATAAAATACAACCTTTTTGTATAACGATTTTTGAGGTGGATAGAAAAATTATTTTCTTCCATATTATTTAACTTTACATACATTTATCTTTCTTTAATTTTGGGAACCATTAGGGTTTTTTTATGACAAATATAAAAAATGAGAGAAAATAAATACTAAATTAATATATACTAATCATGAATAAAATTATTGCAGTGGTATTCCACTTTCTACATTCCACATCCCACATGATTGTGTTGAACACACCACTTTCATTTCTTATATAATTCCCTCTGATTTTTTTCGTTTAAAGGGTTTGTGGTTCGGGTTAACTTGATTTTTCTTTCATAAATAAAGTTATGAAACTTTGTACAGGCCTACAATATTAACAATACTATATATTATTATGATTAATAACAGGAATATAAAATATATCGACTAAGGAAAAATATTATCACTTATAATCTCCCTAGCAGCAGAATTATTACCGATAATTTTTTTTAAGGTCACGAATGGTTTTGTTGATAGAAAATTATCCCGAGTCGAAGACGAGGGAAATTTTCTATGAACAAAAACATGAGTAAAACCGAGAAAAAAATTATTGGGAATTAATTCTGCTGCGTGGGAGATTCGGTAAGAAAATTTCATAAATTGGAGTTTATTTTAATGTTCCTGAAATTTTAGTAATAAATCTTAGTTACTAACAAGTAAAATCAACTTCTATTGTAAAAATACAGTGCGTCATATTAAACAAAACTCATCGGAAATATGTTTTTTAAAGTTATATTTGAATTTAAAACTATAAAGACAATGGATTGTCTCACCTGTCACTTCGAAATGACTTGACATTTGAATTAAAATTAAGTCGTAGTAGTTGTACCTAAGAAAAATTATCACTTATTAATTTTATTAGTTTAATAGGCTATAGACTATCGCGATAGTCTCCCGTTGCTATAAGCAACGTAAACAAAAATGAGCCTTCTAATTGGTTGAAAATAAATTTATGAAATTTTCAAAATAAAATTCATAAAGCTGAGGGCGATTTAAAGGAAGTTTGGAAAGTAGTTAATAAAATAACAGGATAAAAGAGTAAAGAAAACAAAGTCTGTAAAAATTTTAATAAAAATAATATTTTAACAACAAACTGTTAAAATATAATTGAATAATAAAAAATTCTAATATTATTACAGCTTATTTTACTAACATCGTTTCAAAGCTCGCTCAAAAAATTTATGTTCCTAATAGTTTTATCACGGGTAGTGCAAAATCTATAGAGAATTATTTTTTTTTGTGCCCCATCACTAATTTAGAAATTTCTCATTTGATCAACAATTTAAAAATTTATTCATCTTCTAGCACAGATCAAATTAGCAATAAGAAAAATTAATAAATATATAACTCCTAGTTTAACACATTTATTTAATCTTGGCATAAAAAGATATATTTCCTAAAATTCTAAATGAATCCAATATTATTTCTATTTGCAAAAGTGAAGATAAAATAATTTGTGACAATTATAGTCCAATTTCTTTAATCATCAGAATTAGGAAATTACTTGAAAAATGTACAAAAATCAATTATACAATGTTTTGGAATTTGAAATTTTTTTCAATAATAATAATCAATTTAGATTTATGGATAAATTTAGTACTGATGATGCGATATGCAAATAAAAAAGTTATCGGAATATTTTTATATTTAAAAAAAAAGCATTTGATACAGTTTTACATACATTATTTATTTATGACCTTAAATCAGTACAGAGATACTGACACCGAGGCCTACACAATATATATAATATAAATAATATCAGACAGTCCAGCTTCATTTTAACTTAAAATTATTCATTATTCCATAAAAGTAACCTCATTAGAATAACTCAAAAAATAATTAATGCAAAATATCGGACCAAAATCAGTCGCAGACCCCTGGACCAGTGGCGGCTCATAATGAAGGGCTCTGGGGCGCCGCCCTCCCTGCAAATATTTCAAACAGAATCAAACAATACTTTACTTAATAAACCAATAACACAATGTATGTAAGTAATCAATTAAAATAATTCAAACCAAACATATTCCAACGGGCAAGTTATACCAAATGAGTATTTTCTATTAGCACAGGCAAGCGCGGTCGGCCGATTATCCATCCCGCTTCAACGCGACAATTAAGTCGTTTGCCATGACTACGGAGGAGTGACGTCACCTACACATCGTACAACGAGCCGCACGGATGGGGCTGCAAATTTTCCGTCCAATAACAGCTGTTCGCGTTTCGATGTGACGCGACCTGTCGATGCTGCTGTTTGACTAATTTATTAGTTATGTTATAAAGTTGGAAAATTTTGTCTAATGTGCAGCTTTAGCAATACTGTCAATCGAAAAAGCGGTGGTTCTGGACAAAAATAATTTTAATAACAAAGTCACCGAGAAGTTTATTTCCGAAAAAAAAACGAAGATTTGACTTTCACTTCTAAAAATAATATTTGTTAAGCCCTTTTTACAGTCGGCAATACTATTTGCAAATCAATTGCTGTAATGCATTGCAGGCGCAAGACATTGCCTGAAATTTGTCTTGCAGGATGTTTTACAGCTGGCAATTCTATTTTCATTGAAAAGGATCGCCAACATTACAAAAATAAATGCCTCTGTTGTTAATCTGTCAATGCGAAAACAACCGAATAACAATAAACACACAACAAACCGAATAAGCGCAAAGAAACAGTGAACTTACAACAAAAGAGAAACAACCCAAACTCTGACAAAAGTCAAACTCGGCTTGAGCGCGTCCTCTCTAGGAACTTTCGTTTTTGTTGGTCACAATGAAAATGCATATAAATCCACCAGAATTGCAAACGCACTTGCAACAAAAATCGATCACGACCGATTTTTCGCAATAGCAAGAGAATTGCCAAATCCGATCAGCTGGTTCTCTACTGCGCATGCTTATAAGCAAGACAATTGCAACTTGCAAATAGTATTGCCGACTGTAAAAAGGCCTTTAGTGATATTATTTGGTATGGAGCGCCCCCCTGACTTGCTACTCACGAGTCGCCACTGCCCTGGACTATCTACTATCATTAAAGTCGCGCCGCATTGTCGTTACTATGGAAACTAGAAATATCAACTTTAAAAACTTAATTTAAATGTTAGAGATTTGCTTTGCGTGTTTAGAAGAAAAAAGGGATTTTGAAAATTGTGAAAATGAACTATAAATACTTACTTAGTAGATGCTTGTAGATAAAGAATTTGACTCGCGTATAAATAATGAATCATAATACACGCGGGCGATTATTAATATAACACTCGCCGCAAGCGGCTCGCGTATAATCATCCTCTCTTATTACGGCCTACATTATACGCTCGTTAAATATTATACTATTATTTTTTTACAAAAATATAAATAAATTGTTTTTTTATTGTTTTAAATTTGGGAATAAATTTGCCTAACAAGGAATTAATAATAATTGAACTTGAAATAAAATTGTTTTTATTGTTAAAGAGTTTTATATTGAGTTTGGGGCAAATTACATTTTTTTATGTTTATTAAATAAGCATTTGGACTATTCAAATAAAATAGACTACATCCATTATCGCATAAACCAGGTGTTTATCTAGTAAATGGATATAAAATTGAACTTACATTTACTATTAAATATATAGCTTTTTGACATGCTGACAAAGTAGGCAAATATAATTTATAACCACCTGTTTGTATATATTATCTATGCTTTAGTAATTACTTTTCAATTTACTAAATGACATATACTCTATTCTGTTAGATATAATCATTGATTTATGCTACTTACTGACCGATGCTAATGCCAATAAAGTATTTATGGGGTTTGAAAAAAAAGGGAGTAATCAGTGGCTCATTTGGAATTTCGTGATGGGGTGGGGGAGTAAATAATTCATACATTTACACCATAAATTAAAAGTAAGGAAACACCACCCAAACACTGCGCTGTAATTTAAATGTAAATTAAAAATTTATAGACTGATGCACTAGAAATACACTAGACAAAAAAATGTATGATACAATTTTAAATTTTATAAATGGGGTTAATTTATTTTTCGGTAAATTTAAATTAATTAAAAATTGCATACTGATTTTCAAAAATAAAATGTTTCATCCCATGATACCTTTTACCCTAAATAAACTACCTATTTCTGACTTCATTAACAGTAGAAAAATAATAATTAAAAATTTGAAAAAATATGCTTGTATTTTGCTTGTTTACATGCATCCGTCTTTATGTAGATCAAGCCTAAGAAAAATCATAGCCTTTACCACCAGTAAGTCAAACTGACTCAATTAATTTACGATGTACCGATAGGAAAAATATGACGTAACGGCCAGCGGTTATTGAACATACTTTTTTTATTGATACCCTATTTCGCTTATTTAAAGTACGCCTCAGCGTGTTTAAATCCCACTTTCAAAAACGCGCGTGTTTTAAAGTTACCATGGCAAAATCAACAACCAGTGAAACGTGAAGTCTAAATATGTCAACTTTTTAATTATTGATTTGACAGAATTACCTTTTAACGTCAAACAAAATATTTTTTTTAAGCAATACACAACCAATGTCAACGGTGACACCAATGAATCTTATGTGACAGATAGGAAGTTATTTTTTGTTCTCCTCATTTTCATGACAACGACAGGTATATCACATCACGAATTCGACCATCTCACTTACTTACTAAGTTATTATTTCCATTTTTTGTAATATAAATACCAGTAAGTGTACCAATAAAAAGAAATGATGTAAAGTATTCGTGGATAACTGGTCATTAAAACACTTGCTCTATTTCAAGCACTCCGGCTGCTCCGTCGTGCTTGCAAAATCGGGCGTGTTTTAAAGACCTTAATATCCACTTATACTTTAATATACTATTATATACTGGTGCAAAGGTGTAAGAAAATAAATCTATCTACACGGCAATCTGTTTGAGGAGCAGCACCTATTTCACCTGTTGACGCTTTTTGGTTACAAGGGTTAGATGCGACATATGCATCTTCGTCGTGTACATGTACCTAAATATATGACCATTTATATATCCATCTCCCATCCATGCAACAATTCTTTTTGTCTAGGAGGTGTTTTCTGAATGAGGAATTTTAAATTACGGGTTGGTAAATATGTTTCACATATTCAAAGAAGTAGCCCATTCACCAAGAGACCCGTTTCTATTAAACAAATTAAAAGAACACAAAGTCGGCGTGGCGTCTCGTCAAAATCCTTGTTTAATTAAAAAGTCAAAAAAGGTTACATTTGGTTCGCCCGTATATGGGCATCATCAGACCAACAAACTGTAACTAATAAAATATCTAATAGTAAAAACCTATCAATTTTTCTTACCTAACATTTTAACACAAAAATTAAAATGATAAAAACACATATAACTAACCTAAGAGTTTACGGTAGGGTCAGGGACTTGGAGGTAATTCGGTGAGAATAGATAATAGCCCACGTACTAAAGTCCTGCTTAAAAATCATAAAGAAGAAGATACGTCAAAATTGTTGTAGGTACTGCTTACATGAAAAAAAGGAGGGAAAAAATATGTCGTTATGAATATATTTACGTATTTATTTTTTATATTATTAAAAATGAAATTTGGCACGAAATTGAAAACGTCGGTAAAACAGAATGATAGGATCGACTCTTTTTTGCCCTATAGTAATCTCAAGTTTGTCTAATAAATCCAACTTTTTGCTCTTATGGCATTCATGAATGATGTTTATATTTTCAGATACTGGGAATTGATGTCCTAATTCCAATAAATGGTTTGCGAATGCTGACTTTGTGTTAATTATATCAGTGTTTTGATATTTATCCACAAAATTCTGGTTGATATTTGATTACTCTTAACTATTAGAGTCAACATTTTTTAAAAACAAAGCGTTTCGACAGTTGACACCAACATGTGACATTAACAGCTGATACTGGTTTCTTACGCGTCAGGTTTCAGAGACAAATTTAATGAACAAACCCAAACTCTGGTTGATATTTTCCGTCCTGATTGTCCACACCACAATGCAAAGAGTAAACACGGGACGCTAATGACAGGCAGGGGCGGATGGGCCCACCGGGACACCGGGAGATTTCCCGGTGCGCCGGTCGCGCCGCCGCTGTTTGCCCACTTTTTTCTTTTCTTTTTTAAAAATTTTAATTTTTATGTTATCTTTATGTTAAATATTTTTTATTTAATTTTTGTATTAATAATAAATATTAAGCCTAATGAATAAAAATTAAGCAATTACTTGAAGCAATTACTTTTTAGTAAAAGCAATTGTTCGACTAGCAAATGCTATAAGTAAAAACGATTGCTAGATCTGGATATGAATAAAATTTTGAAGCAATTGCTGTTTTTCTTACACCTCTGTAGCAAATGCTTATTCAACACAAGTTCAGACGTGGCTTATCCACTTGTTCAGATTATAGATTTCATTGGTGCCTAATTTGAAAAAGAGTTTACGTAAATACAACAACGTTAATCTATTTATTTAGTACAATAGTAATCTGTTACGTTTTTGTGGAAAATAGGAAACTTATATTTGTGATATGGCAGATTTCAGTGAAAATGAGGAAAGTGATAGTAGTGATGAAGAAATTAAAGACAAGCAATTGATATTTGCTCACAAATTAAAGGAACATAAATAAATATCTCTGACCACACCCGTTTACCTTCCACAACAGCTTCATCACTGGTAGGAAATTTAACAAAAATATTGGCCTTCTCCAAAACTGCATCCATTACAGAAGTGCATGTCTTAATGATAGTATTTTGGTGAACGCCGAGTTTTTCACCTACAGAGTTTTGAAAGCCCGGATCCGACAATTTCCGCAGAAAGACTTTAATCTTATTTAAAGGCGACAGTGCACCCCCTCGCCTCAGTATCAGTCAAAATTTTCGCAGTCAAATCGATATAACTTTCTGAAATCATCATATCTGCAATTTTTACGTACAATGTAGATTTTTCTTTTACGGACGTTCATATTCAGCCATAATTAAAGACACAAATTAAGAGCAACGCACGTGGTGAACTAAAGTTGACTGCTACCAAGCAAATGATGCAGGGGTCGACCTACCTTAAAAAGTTGGAAGCAATTGCTACACTAGAAAAAGCAATTCCTTAATTTATTTATCACATTTTAAGCAAACGATAGCGATTGCTTCTATTTTTTTTAAAAAAGCATTGACTAGAAGCAATTCCTGCACTTTTAAGCAATCGCGGGACGCAAAAGCAATTAAGTACTTTAGGTTTTTTTCATTGGCTTTCAAGAAATTACTTCGATTTTATAAGAAAAAGCGATCGCTACATTTTTATTCATTAGGCTAATTTTTTTCACCTAAATGTGTTTTAAATGTAAAAAATTAAGTTTGTTTTTTTTTATTTATGAGTTATTATAAAAAATATGTCATAAGTGGATAAAAAAATACATATTATTTATGTCTTTTCATTTTTTTATTGGATTGATACGACGCGGCGCCGCGCCGTTTCAATTGACTTCCCGCGAGGTGTCCCATCCGCCCCTGATGACAGGTTGTAAATAATAAAATAAATAGCTGTAAATAATGGATTTCCTATGAAATTAATCAATAAACTTTATTATAAATTTCTAAACAAATATAGACTCTTATAACATTTTACACTCTAATATAACAGTTGAAAATAATCATTACAGATCCTTGACTTTTTTTGGAGTAATTTCTCAACAATTATGTAAGTTTTTTTTAAACCATCAATAGCATTTAAAACCAATAATACTTTAAAACAGAATATAGTGAAAAGAAAAGACAATATCGACCCACTTTCTAACCAGAGTTCGGGTAACATCTTAGTTTTGTAGATAAATATCAAAACACTAATATTACAAACACAAATTCAGCATTTCCAAACCATTTATTGGAATCAGTATCAATTCCCAGTACCTACTTGAAAATATAAACAGCATTCATGAGGCCATAAGAGCAAAAAGTTGGATTTATTAGAAAAACTTGGGATTACTAGAGCAAAAAATCCTTTTGTGTTACCTACGTTTTCAATTTCGGGCCCCATTCCATTTTTAATAATATAAACAATTAATACGTAATTATGACATACCTATTCATAATCACATACTTTTTCCTGTCGTTTTTCATATAAAGAGTAGGTACAACAATTTTGACGTATCTTCATCTTCACAGCACAAAACATTCATGGTTGAGGAGTATTTTCGAAACGGGGTTAGAGTAAATGGTGAGTGGCAATACAATCCGGGTTTGTGCATGGACAATTTTCACGAATATTTTCCTAACGTTGCTTTTATTGCTGGGGATTTTTATCATTGCCTGAAAAGAATCGTGGCTGTGTTTAGGGAAACAGATTCTATACAACACAAAAAAGGAGCAGGAAGACAATCTGTAAGAACAGAAGAACTTGTTGCAAACGTTCGTGAAATAATGCAAAATACGACAACAAATTGTATAAGACGCCAGTCCCAAGAAGTGGGAAGATAAATGGCCAATTTCAGCAATTTATGTAATTATTTTTCTTTTTCTTTCTGTATGTTCTTACTTTGTTAATTTTGTAAACAACAAAAATAAATTTGTATTTGTCTACTTATTTTATTACTCATTAGTTTGGCATATTATGTCATAATATGAATTTGACAAAATTTTAACCTAAATTTGGTTAGATATATCGTCCCCATATCATTGTGATATAAAAAAGCCCTACGTTTTTTAATCCAAGCCCTCTTTGATGCAAATAATTTTTGCTTGCACGGAATAATAGTTTTTAGTATGAAAGTTGTCTGATGGAGGGTATGTAAATGAACACCTACCCTGTACTGACGAGAGTTCGAAACCGGTCTGCAGGTGGTGACATCCTATTGAGATGATTGACTTTTAATTTCTTAGTAGTACTTTGCAATCTGAATCTGCATTTTAATATCTAACTGTGTTAGATGAAATGCAACCATATTGTATTAGTATTTTTCAGATTGTATAAGTATTTTTCAGGTGGTTAGAAAAATATTTCCTCGCATAATATCTATTACCTGACAAGTGACTGTCTTTACCTATATATTATTATATTATATATAATAAAATTACTCCTATCAATTTGCACCTACAAAGTTACAAACTATGTCCAGAATACACATACATTCGATCCAACCCAATTATAATGTTTAAATGAAACTAACGTTCTGTCTAAAGAAATATGGTTCTTATCCAAATAGACGATGTGATCAAGTATATTATTGGGTGTTTTTGGCACCAGTCCTTAGAAAAAAAGACGAATTAATTAAATGTGTAACTTATTTAATGAGTATGCATGTACTACCCGTTTAAATAAATGTGAGAAATTATTGAACTGCAAGTTAATTGTAAAATAGTACATCTTGATTAGTTTACGTATATGTAGTAATAGTACAACTGTAGAGACTTTAATTGTATAATATATTAAAGGCTGTTGCTCTTGATACTTGAATGAATAAAATAAATAAAAAAAGTTTTCAAGGCTACTTTGTTGTTTTATTTATAGATATGTTAGTTTGCTTATATTACCACTCAGGAAATTGTAATCAAACATCATCAACCAACAACTAGGGCTATGCGATTACCGAAAAAGATAATCGATTTTCGATTATTTGAAACAATCGATTATTTCCTAGTAATCGATTAATCGAAAATAGTTAGTTATATCCGATTAATCGATTATTTTCAATTAATTGAAAATCAAAAATTATCCATTTATCGAAAATAATCGATTAATCGAGAATAATAGGTTATTTCCAATTAATCGAGAATAATCGATTAATTGAAAATAATCGATTGATCCAAAATAATCGATTGATTTAATCAAAATAAATCAAAAAGTCGATTCAAATATTAGATCGTTAAGAATATTAATTTTATGAAAGGCGCACAGATTGAAACTTTGTTCAAATTATTTCGTTGATTGTCTTGCAATAATATGCTATAATATTTTTTAAACCAATTTTCAAGGTAATAGGGTTGCTAATAAATATGTAGAGACTTACAGCAATAATAAGTAACTAGCAACTTCAATCACCCAGAAACATACCTATATTTTCGAATAATCGAAAAATCGTTTTTTTCGATTACTTAATAATCGATTAATCAAAAAATCGTAAAAAAATTTTTTCGAATAATCGAATAATCGAAAAAAAGTTTTTTTTCGATTAATCGAAAAATAGTTTTTTTTCGATTAATCGATAAAAAAATTATCTCTAATCGAATAATCGATTTTGTTGCACACCCCTACCAACAACCCAAATAATATTTTTATATTGATAAAATAATAAAGTTTCATTAATTAAATGTTTTTCAGGTATGGTTTCAAAATCGTCGAGCCAAATGGAGACGACAAGAAAAAATGGAGGCAGCCAGACTGGGCCTGAGCGACTATCACACCGCAGCCACCTTAGCAAGAGCCGGTGGACCCAGTCTTACACTCCCCATGGATCCATGGTTATCACCTCCTCTACTCTCAGCACTTCCAGGGTTCCTAAGTCACCCTCAAACGGGTTACCCCAGCTATCTAACCTCACCAGTGGCATCGGACCATGTAAGACCTTCACCTCCCGTGGCGCATTCCCATTCACCAAGTGTGACCCCGCCCGATCTTCGGACGAATTCAATAGCAGCCTTACGATTAAAGGCAAAGGAACATGTAGAAAGTATTACAAAAGGTTTACAGACGGTTTAATTGTGCACGACTGTAAAATGACAATCTTGTAAATATAAAATTCGTTTTGTTATATTACTGTAAAGGACGCATTATTGTGGCTATTGTGTGAGGGCGGACACTATTTATAGATATTTATGTTCCTTTTCTATTATATTAGATAAATAATAATTGTTCGTGTATATTTCTTATCTTTGGCGTAAAAGTGAGCAAACGAAAACGTTTCCAGGAAAAGAAGAAAAGCATTGTAGAATGAAAAAACACTTTTGTTATTCCGAATGGGTGCCTCAGAAATATTCTATGTTTATTTCTGGATTCACGAAAGTATTCAGACTAAAACAATTTATCCCCCATAATAGAGAGAAGCAATAGATTGTTGCAAAAAATTACTTCATGCAAATGATCTGTAATAGTTGATGTAAATACCTTATTGTACCTACTTAAAATATATTTTTTCTGTGATTTGTACCCAGAAATTTTCTAATTTTTTGTGTATGTTTGATTTAGTATCGTTAATTTTTAAAACCACCTTCCCGAATTTTAAATAGCGTTACTAGTATATTATAAGCGTGGATAACGATTGACCTAATGACGGAAGATCCACGTTATGTAAAATTTGACTCCTATAACATTTTTTCCATGGATTACGAATATGGTACTGGATCAAAAATGTAGCCATGTAATGTTCAATAGTTATTTTCGGTCGGTGATATTCAAGTGTTTTAACATGAATGAAAAACGGATTGCTTATCAGTTATAAAAATACAATAAAATTGCATCTTTGTACTAGCTCAATAACGTTGATTTACTTATAAACCATCCTAACCTGGTTATAGCTATAAAATTATTTTTAATAATTTAAAGAAAGAGACTACATATACAACGGGTTTTTAAATCCGATGAAACCGAGCGGATGCAGTTACAGCCACTTGAAAATCTTGTTATACCGGGTGTTTCTCAAAAGACGTTCACCCCTATAACTTTTCTGTATTTATAGATATTAAAATGAAATTTTGAGATTATGCATAAGAGATGAGTCTGCATTATTGGCATAATTTTCAACTTGTTAGCACATCCGGTTTGACCGGAAGTGACCTTGACCATTCTATGGTAGTATTACCCAACAAACAATTATAGTCTAAAAAAGGTGACTTTTACCTAAGTTTTTAACTATAAAGCTCGACAGACCGCTTTACATAGTCAGAAGTTAGTAATTTATACCACTTTATCACCTAGTGGTGAATAAAGCCAAGGTAATAAAGTGGTAAGAAACACCTGTCATTAGGAGAATTGGGCTTCATAGACGAGGCCAAGTAGTCTTCTCCGTGGTAGTAATGAGGTGTTTTTTACCTGTATTTAACCTATGTGGGCCTATGTTGGGCCTGTTATGGGCTATGAGTTTATAGAAAATCATAACCACAATTTTAGAAAAAGATGAAAATAGTATTTTGTTTTTATTTGTATCAAAGCACAGGAGGCAGGAGTGTTCTTAAATCAGAACATGTCATGTCAGCCGCTATTGATTTTTAAAATGGAGTGGTAGTATATAGATAGGTTTGTACTTATAAAAATCATTATTTCATCGATGTGAAGTGAAAAAATGGGTGCGCGTAAAAAAATTTCGTATAGATTTCAATTTTACCTAGAAAAACTAACCGCGGCCTAGAAAAAAGGCATTTAATTAAAAAAAAAAACAGGTAAATTAAAATTGAAAATACAAAAAATTTAAAATGTAGCCAATATTTTTGCTTTCACGAATAAGTTAGCTCGTTTCTGTGCTCGGTTTTTGTAATATATTTGTTGTAGCTTTAATGTTACAAGTAATTTAACAAAATTAATTGAAAATAATACACCATGTTGAAAAAAATATGGCGTCAGTCAAATATTTTTCCTAAAGGTCGTGATTTCCTGTGGTTTGGACCTTAAAAAAAATTGGACCTATAAGTCAGCCCGTATTAGGTTACGCTAGGAGAAAATTTCCTATTTTGCTAATACCCGTATTAGCCGGTTAATTCCCGAATTAACTACTTTCTTGTATTAACCGTAATAGGTACATGTACACATTTAGTGCAAAATTAATATTTTAAAAAAGTTTTTAAAATATTTTTGTTTTACTAGAATATCTTTGTTGGAGAAGTTCCACTGCAACCAGCACGTGTCAGATGGGAAATGAACTTGAACTTGACATTGTAAAAGGGGGAACAATTGACAAGTGTTTTGGCGGTTAAATTGAAGAATCTTCAAGTATGCTAAAAAAATTTTGAATTGTTATAGTGGAGGAAAGCTCATTTAAGGTTCAAAATTGAAAAACTAAAAATCACTAGAAATACAAGATAAAATCAATATAATCCCTACAAAATAGAAAGAAATTACATTTAGAAATATGTTGCTCAAAGGGTTAAAATTTACTCTTATGATTACGGGACTGTTGTTTTACTTGGAATGGGAGTAACAGGAAACATCGCAGAGCACATTTCATTTACTCTCCGGGAACTATTTTCTAAGTATAGAACCACTTAATCGTTGTTATTTTTTCTTGAATACTGTAAAACATATAATTAATTTGTGTTGGGCTACATGCTTGGCGAAACTATGGTTCCATTGCACAGGAAGAAAAAATAAGAACTACTTGATATGTTTCACAAATTTAATTAGTTTCCTGCTACGTGTTTCGGCCCTTGCGGGTCATTGTCAAAGGAGTACAAGAAGATACTAAATTTTACGTGACATTACAAAGGTATTTATATCGTTATGGTAACTATAAACATGTCATAAAATTAAAATTACGATTAGAAGATTGAATGGTCAACTGTGGGTTTTCCAAATTTATTAAAGGTACAGATACATATTTAGTTCTACTTAAGTGTGCTATTAAGAATTAGGAGGGACTACCGATGGGCTTCTCCTTATCACCTTTGTTAACTGAACTTTTTATGGCATATTTCGAAAACAAATTATTTAACATAAAAAATCCTCTAATTAAAAACATACATTTTTGGCGTTGGTATGTCGACGATGTGTTTTGTGTTTGGACAGGTACGGTCCGACAATTACACAAATTTCTCAATCGTCTTAATAGTCTAAACCATAGAATACAATTTACTATGGAAAAAGGGACTGACAACTCAATTAATTTCCTAGACCTCACAGTAATGAAAAACCAACAAAATCAATTAACCTACTAAATTTATAGAAAACCAGCTACCTACCACAGATATAGCCATACTCGCAGATTCAAAGCACCCCCAACAAACAAAACTAGCTGCATTCAATAGCATGGTACACCGACTAGTTAACATTCCTCTCTCAGACATCCAATACAAACAAGAATTAGATAGCATTAAAACAATAGCCACAAACAACGGTTACCCAACAAAAATCATACTCCAAATAATAAAGAAAAAACAAAGAAAAAATACACAAAAACTTCTTTACAAAGAACATCCCACTCCAATTAAGGACAAATACTGCTCAATAAGATATACAGGCAACACAAGCCAAAAAATCTCCAAAAAACTTTAAAATCTTAATATCATTCCTATACAAGTTAATAAAAACAACTTGCACAAACACATATCCGATGCTAAAATAGAAACTAAAAACAAACTTTTACAAAGTGTGGTCTGACAAATATGGGATGTGACAACTGCGATGCTATCTACATTGGACAAACAGGTAGAAATTTTGACACCAGGCTTAAAGAACACAAAACATCTATTTTAAAAAAACAAAATAAAAAAGGGTTAGCTGATCACTGCATTAAAGACAATCACTCGATCCTAACAACATAAAACCCATATACATACAACATACACAATAAAAGCAGAAAACTAAATCTACTAGAAACAAAAGCTATCAAAAAAGCCATAAAAAACAAATGTAATGTTGTGAATAATCAAACCGAAATACCTTCAGGTGCTTCCCTAATTCCTAATAGCACACTTATTTAGGACTAAATATGTATCTGTAGGTACCTTTAATAAATTTGGAAAACCCACAGTTGACCATTCAATCTTCTAATCGTAATTTTAATTTTATGACATGTTTATAGTTACCATAACGATATAAATACCTTTGTAATGTCACGTAAAATTTAGTATCTTCTTGTACTTCTTTGAAAATGACTCGAACGGGCCGAAACACGTGTCAGAAAACTGATTAAATTTGTGAAACATAACAAGTAGTTATTATTTTTTCTTCCTGTGCAAAAGTATACTTAGGTTAAGGTTAAGGTAACCGCCAAACTTAAGTATTCCACTACCTATAGCGCCTACGGTTGGTTATTTGGGCCGTCAAAATAGCTATCCCCCGTCATGCTCCCACATCTCTCTGCTGAGGGTGTATATTACGCCACTAAGATATGAGAGGCGTGCCTATAGAAAACGGCACGAATACTCTCGTTTTAAAACAGATGACAGCAGAAATTTGTCATCGATCAGCTGACATTGGGAAATAATAATATCCCTAGATTTGTAGTGGACAGTAATGAGCCCAAACACGGAGTTATTAATTGCGTTTTTGTGCTTTTTGTTACATTTAATTACGTTTTCAAAATATTTTATGATTATGGTGCCGTTTATTTTTATTTTTATTGAATTTTAATTACTTTTGTGTGACCTGTAAGTACCTACAATTCCTATTCATTTGACCAAAAATTTACAGGTTAAAATTTTTTATTCTTTTTCATGTTAGGGATCAAAATTATTAATGTGTGCCTTGCTTGTTAGTTGATTTCATCGATAAGTAATGAGTTTCATTTCATCTGAACGCCGTTTTTGTCGAAAAATTAGTTTGTGAAATTTTTGTTCTTAAAATGTTTGTTCGTACAGGTTAGGTTTCTAATGTAGAATTTTTGCATTTTGCATAATCTTGATCTTGCTATCCTTTTCTGTTGCAAGAAAAATAAGTAGAAATTATTTCTCTGACTTAGGTAGGTAGGGGAGATTTGGACAAAATCAGGTAGGGTGATAAAACCGGGTACCGCCTAGTTCTGCCAAATGCCAAAACAGCTTTCCATATTATTAACCTTTAAAAATTAGCTATTTGATTTCGAAGGAATTATTTTTATTTTTGTTATTATTATTATTGTTTGGCAAGAGTCAGGTTGTTGGTAGTATATAGTAGTTTAAAAATGTAACCATATTAATATGTAATAGGATAGCGAACAAATTTATAATTCTGTTTTCTGGGTACGTACCTTACATAAGTGAAATTATTATTAGATAATATTATTATTGTTTGTATGGCAATAAAATAAAGTTTTTAACATTAAGTTAGCCTACATACAAGTTTAGAAATGTAACCGTATCATAGCTAACAATACAACAAATTTTATAAAAACCATATTTGGGTATATGAAATTTTTGTTCTTAAAATGTTTGTTCGTAAAGGTTAGGTTTCTAATGTATAATTTTTGCATTTTCTGTTTCAAGAAAAACAAGTAGAAATTATTTCTCTGACTTAGGTAGGTAGGGGCGAGTTGGACAAAACCGGGTAGGTTGATAAAACAGGGTATCGCCTAGTTCTGCCAAATGCCAAAATAGCTTTCCATATTATTAACCTGTAAAAATCAGCTATTTGATTCCGAAGGAATCAGATTATTTTTATTATTGTTATTATTGTTTGGCTATAGTAAGGTTGAAATAAACTATTTATTATATGAGCGTAGAGAACCTCAAAATTACAAGACTGAGACATATATTCCAGTTTAGGAAAAGCAGAGAGAAATACTCCATAGATTAATTTTGGCTATGCAACAGCAGTTTCATCGGTAGAAGGTATCACATGTATAATTTTCAAGTCCGGTCCTAAAATTCATGTCAACTTATAAAAAAAAAATTGTGTGTGCTTAAGACCACACGACAGAAGTGAAAACTTCAACAAGGTGAAATTATAATAATAATATCGAATAAATATATTTCCTAAAATTGAACAACCCTTGAAAAAAATGCCAGAACATACCTGAGACGCAACAAGTGTCTATCTTGTGATCTTAAACACACAAACAACGCACACTGTTTCCACGTCGATACTGAATAACTGAATGCGACTGATACGGCAACGGCATGCTCTTTCATATAACGTTCATTCGGGTCAGTTCGGATTGAATATAGGAGTCGAATTCGAGCGTAACACAGCCGACCGAGCGTTACGCGTGACAGACACGCGTGACGGCTTAGTTTAATTTAGTGCCCACAAAAAGTGCTAAACGCGCCTAAAGAAGTATTCACTTCAAAATTTAATAGACCAAAATTGACAGAATGTCACGTGACTTTGCCTCCATCTTGCGAGAGTATTCAAAATTTTTGAAGTGAAAACTTCTTTAGGCGCGTTTAGCACTTTTTGTGGGCACTGAATTAAACTGAGCCGTCACGCGTCGCCGTCACGCGTCAGGCGTCAGACTCGGGTGTGCTACGCTCGAATTCAACTGCTATATTCAATCCGAACTGACCCTGACCCGAATGAACGTTATATAAAAGAGCATGCCGCCATATCAAATAAATACATTTCCTAAAATTGAACAACCCTTAAAAAAATGGCAGAACATACCTGAGACGCAACAAGTGTCTATCTTGTGATCTTAAACACACAAACAACGCACACTGTTTCCACGTCGATACTGAATAACTGAATGCGACTGATACGGCAACGGCATGCTCTTTCATATAACGTTCATTCGGGTCAGTTCGGATTGAATATAGGAGTCGAATTCGAGCGTAACACAGCCGACCGAGCGTTACGCGTGACAGACACGCGTGACGGCTTAGTTTAATTTAGTGTCCACAAAAAGTGCTAAACGCGCCTAAAGAAGTTTTCACTTCAAAATTTAATAGACCAAAATTGACAGAATGTCACGTGACTTTGCCTCCATCTTGCGAGAGTATTCAAAATTTTTGAAGTGAAAACTTCTTTAGGCGCGTTTAGCACTTTTTGTGGGCACTGAATTAAACTGAGCCGTCACGCGTCGCCGTCACGCGTCAGGCGTCAGACTCGGGTGTGCTACGCTCGAATTCAACTGCTATATTCAATCCGAACTGACCCTGACCCGAATGAACGTTATATAAAAGAGCATGCCGCCATATCAAATAAATATATTTCCTAAAATTGAACAACCCTTAAAAAAATGGCAGAACATACCTGAGACGCAACAAGTGTCTATCTTGTGATCTTAAACACACAAACAACGCACACTGTTTCCACGTCGATACTGAATAACTGAATGCGACTGATACGGCAACCGCATGCTCTTTCATATAACGTTCATTCGGGTCAGTTCGGATTGAATATAGGAGTCGAATCCGAGCGTAACACAGCCGACCGAGCGTTACGCGTGACAGACACGCGTGACGGCTTAGTTTAATTTAGTGTCCACAAAAAGTGCTAAACGCGCCTAAAGAAGTTTTCACTTCAAAATTTAATAGACCAAACTTGACAGAATGTCACGTGACTTTGCCTCCATCTTGCGAGAGTATTCAAAATTTTTACTATACATACCTATTCAAGTTGTAAGGAGGCAAGATCTTTGGGCGTAATCGATAAATAAGGAAACCATACATAAGTGATTTAAAAAAAAAATAAAAAATACATGTCTAACATTATTTACCTTTAGATAAATAAACAATAATCGAGAAAGTGACACATTTGGCAAAATCATTGCCTGGTTAGATGTGTTTATATTGATCATAATACAATAAAATTGCATATCATTTATTAAGAACTATCACTACTTCACACTTACTGAAAATACGAAATACCCGGTATTTTACCCCTATTTGGGCATAATAAAATCATACAATGGTCTTTACTAGTCATTCACACAAAAAAATCTAGTATCCAGTTGAACCTTAAAGTTTTAAACTGAAACTATCATAGACATAAATAGGAGCAATGCTAAAGTAAAATTAAATAGAAAATACCTTAGCATCAAAATATAGTTTTAAATTAATACTACATTCTTTTAACTTGACTCTACTTTAGTTATAGGGTAATAAAAATAAATGATCAACCTATCAATAATTGTAGTTGCAGATATAGTATACGTTAATATTGGTTTGATTCAAAGTATTCTGAGAATGAATATTCGTTATTTTCGTTTTGAGTATGAGTTATTATTAAGTTGAATATACGAAGTTGCATTTGAGCACACATATTTTATTTGTATCTTCAATTTGTGACTATCCTACAGTCTCAGCGAAACTAGACAAATCAATTTATTATCATCTTAAAACTAGTTTATTATTAGATAGAGTAAAATTTAAAATCATGTAGTTTTTAAACACATAGATCTGAAAGGACTATATTATTAAGGTCAGATAGGATAAGCTCACCGCAGTCAATAGAATTGTACATGTCAAGTAATGTCTTCGTGACATAGGTATCAAATACTATTGTGATATTACCTTAGGTATCTGATCTGAATATAGCCCTAACAGATTACTGATAAATAAAACAACTTTTTATTGCTTTTGGTTTTATTAAAAAAAAAACAGGTAATCAAACAGGTAACAAAAAACCATAACTATAACGAATATAATATTTTTAGTGCATGTGTATGTAAAATTCACCTTGCACCCTATAAACTATCATTGGAAATGGAACAGATAGTTTTCTTATATTAACGGAAATTAAATTGCTATTGCCAGTTTCGTTACAAATTATTTTATGTGCGCGAAAATGTTTATTGTAATTACTAATTTGTACAGGGTTGCACAAAAAGTGTACATCTCTGTCGTCATTTTTATTCATAAGAATATGCTGAATTTGGCATATTTTCGGTACCTTATCTGTAGTGTATTCATGTATTAGAACATAACATTTGGTATATTTAATTCCGTTGATCTCATACCAAGGAGTAAGGAAAAAATTATTTTCCAGAGTCTGAGATTCCTCCATGCATCACACTATTACACAAAACGCGCAAAATAGAACACACACTACCAGCATCGGTGAGCATCGACGCGCGACGTCTGCGTGGATGTTAAATAACGACTAAACGTATTACGTATTTCGGTCGCAGTGTTGCCAATCGGCGGACTTTAGTCCGATTTTCGGACTTTTTATTAAGGCTATGGACTTTTGTCGGACTTTGAAACTATTTCAGACTTTTCGGACTTCTTGATACCTGACGAAAATTTGCTAAATGCACAAATTTGTAAATAAAATCGGCAGGTAACTTATTGTTTATTTACCAAGTGTTGGGTTGTCTTATTACTTATTACATTAACTTTTTTATTATTGTTTTTTTTTGTTATTAAAAAGTAAATGTTTATAGAGTTATCAGTCTTTTTCATTATATAATATACCTCCAACAGTAAAAAATAAATATCACTTATGGCGAATGCGCCAGACGAAGCATTTTCATTTCGACGCGGACTAAATCGGACTTTTTCGTGCCACTGGGCGGACCTTTTCACCTAATGTCATTGGCAACACTGTTCGGTCGTTTCCTCGCAAAACAAGAGGTCACGTGATGCAAATAGCATGAAAGAAATAATAAGGGTTTAGATTTTACTCAAGTTGAATATAGAGACTGTCTTTGTGCTCGCTGTGAGAATACAAATTTATTTTTATTTTTAAACCCATCATAGTATATTTCACTTTGACCACAATACTTATTTTTAAAACAAGTATAAGATTATCTTGTTATGATGATGATGTAATCTCTTTATGAACATAATTTTGATTAACTTGATGATATAATTTAAAACCAGTAGTAGTTTAAAAATTAATATATTTTAGGCACAAAATAAAGCAAGTTAGTTTCAAAATAAGGCTATTTGTTTGAGCATTACTATAAGCTTGTTTTGAGAGTAGATTTTTTTGTGTGTTGTATCCAAGTCACTAAAGGCATAAACACAATTCACTAAACTACACAAAAACTAGAAATCCATAAATATTAAACTTCCACAATAGCAAAGAAAACAACAAGAAATCATTATGTCGTGTAAAGTAGTAAAGTCACCACCGTTCATCAGCACCGTTAATGCATCAATGAGATGTTTTTTGAGGAAGGTAGGTGTAAATTGCGCCTGTAGCGTTTCTAAACAAATTTTAATTTTTTTAGTTGCGAAGATTGAAATTCTACCAGTTTGATTTATCGTCATTAGTAAACTACCCCATGGGGGCAAATTACGTGCTATATATACGATAATCCAAAAACTTGGGGGAAAAAGTTACAGGATAAAAGCTTCAAAAAGTAGCGTTTGTAATAGAATTTTAATTTTTTTAGTAGCGAAGATTGAAATTCTACCAATTGGATTAATCGTGTTTTAAACGACCTCATTTATTACTTTCTTTATGCTTCAATCGTGTCGTAAACTTGGGACTAACAGCTGTATACGCACTGATTGTTAAGAGATCTCCATCAAGCCGTTAAAACTGCGTTTTTATCGTGAAAACACGTATCCACGTTCCAATCAACTGAGAAATTACCGTATCAAATAAATTAGTTTGGAAGGAAAAATCGAAATCCTGCAAAATAATCTAGTTTTAGTTTAAAAAAAGATATAAAGTTGGTTATAAAACGGTTATTTTTTAAATGTCTTTATATTGCCATTTTGGCCTTATTCAAAAACCTAAAACTAGAACATTTTGCCCGCATTCCTTAACTTTGAAATTCTCTTTAGTCTTTGTTTTAATTCAAAGTGGTTCTCTAGTTCTTAACTGGAATAAAAAGCCTTGAAAACCAAAAATTCAAAAATGCTCGCTTTGGGTTTGCAAGTCGTACCTTGACATTACACAAAAATACTCAATAAATTAATTGATATTAAAAAAAATTTCCACTTCTAACTATTCGAAATTTTGTTTGTTTAATGACTCTGAAGGCACTTTATATACGCCCACTTTTATTAGGTTTAAAAAGACACTTAAAAAGGGGAACGGAATTATCATGAAAATTTCATAAATTTATTTTCAACAAATTAGAAGGCTCCTATTTGTTTACGTTGCTTATAGCAACAGGAGACTATCGCGATAGTATATAGCCTATTAACCTAATGAAATTAATAAGTGATCATTTTTCTTATGTATACTACTACGACTTAATTTTAATTTAAATGTCAAGTCATTTCGAAGTGACAGGTGAGACAAACCAGCAAGTAACAATAAGTTTTTTAGTCGTAAACGTGATATTTATTGTTACAATAATATTGTGTAAAAAATTATTCGTTTTGGTAATGAATCAGCAAGTTCAATTGCTAAAGAAATTGAGCAGTTAGTAACTCATTTTTATTACTAAAATGTGAGAAACATTAAATAACAAATTTGTTATCTGAAATCCAATGTCTTTATAGTTTTAAATTCAAATATAAGTTTAAAAAATATATTTCCGATAAGTTTAGTTTATTATGATGCACTGTATTTTTACAATAGAACTTGATTTTACTTGTTAGTAACTAAGGTTTATTACTAAAATTTCAGGAACATTAAAAGAAACTCCAATTTATGAATTTTTTTTACCGAATCTCCCACGCAGCAGAATTAATTCCCGATAAATTTTTTCTCGGTTTCACTCATGTTTTTGTTGATAGAAAATTATCCCAAGTCGAAGACGAGGCAAATTTTCTATCAACAAGACCATTCGTGACCTTAAAACAAATTTTCGGTAATAATTCTGATGCTAGTGAATATTTTTGTTTTCCTGACCAGAATAAATGAACAGTATTGTAACAACATAAAAAAATAGTTTTTAGTTCTTGTCAGATCTTCACGTTTTGGGGCTCTAGGTCATAAAAACAATGTTTTTTGTTTCTATTAGTCTGTCTATATATTGGTGGAGAAACTTAAGAAACCGAAGTGCGAAATTTTATATGTGGATTAGGATTTAAGAACCTATAATATTGGTAATTAATAAAGTAAGTACTATTTAAATATTAAATTAATAAGCAAAGAACTTTTCAGCTGACAAATCTATACCCGGCGAAAAAAATTTCATAATTTTATTAATATTACCACAAAAATAAAAAACTCAAAAAAATTCTGACCAGAAAATTAAAGCTGTATGAATAAATAATAGAAATCATACGTACGTTTCTCATTACAAAAATGAAGCTGTAAAAATAATGCGCCTTAACAAAAATGTTTGTCAAAATTTTAATAAAATATAACAAAATCAATGCACTAGCTCATTAAAACAAGATAAGAAACTTTATCTACTTTAAAATTTCCGGCCAGTTATGATTTATAAAAAAAATAAGATTAAAAGCAACTCCAGAGACAACTGGACACTATGAAAATTGTATGTAGTTTTCTCCCTACATTTTGTTAAAAATGGTTTTCTGTAGCAAACATTTCGACAAAAACTATAAACTTTATAAAAAAAAAGGTTCATTTTTTCTTTTGATCCTTTTTCTATTGTTTTTCGGCACCGTGTCCTGATTTTTCCCTGGCCACCATTTGTAATAAAAATAGCCTTTTTATCAAGTGATACTAACTGGATTATTTTTAAAGTTTATCGCAAATCCTAATCAAAATCTTAAGTTTTCGTCTCGTCTACGAGGTTCTCGAAGTCCAGTGAAGTCTGGTGCTTGGTCTGGCGTATTACCAATTTTTCTTCTCAACCTTATTTGACGTTCCCCCACATTTTTTTCTCTCCGTAACAAATTTTATTCTTTCAATTCCACCCATTGTCTTCAGATAAGGTAATACTTATAAGATGTATTCAAAATAGCTTGGCAGGGTGTCCGGAAAATACGTGTACAACGTTTGACGACAGACTCCTGACATCAAAATAGGTCGATCTAAGCCGACTTAGTTATATCCAAAATTGTCTCGTTTAGCCGGTAGAGGGTGTCAAAAATTTGTAAAAATATTGGTTTTTCCTAAATTAGGTGAAAACCTGCTAATCGATTTTAATGATTTTTAGTATGTAGACTAATACTATAAAATGACGTTTTCTAGTAGTATAGTCACCGGCTGTAAATCAGTGGAAGTGTTATAAAAGTGATATAATACGTTAACATTTCCCCTCATTTTTTATATGAACGGCGTTATGACAACCCAGATATTTTTGTAGAGTGACTGGATATATTTGGAAGCTATTTTACCTTGAATGAGCTGTTTTGTCAGAAGAAAATATTTACAATATTTAGTATTATTAGTAATAATATTAAAATCAAATTGCCTGTAACAATAATTTTTTAAGTGACCTTGTTGCTATGGTATTTAATAATTTGACAATTATTGACAAATTGTCACCAGTCTATGAAATTTACTCAAGTATACGATAAACATTCTTGAATTACAAGCTCATTTTACCATTAAAAATGGAAAATTATACGAAATCTGAGAGGGTTGACATGCTCCTGGTATACGGGTTTTGTCAAGGAAATCGGCGTCAGAGTGTTAGGGTTTACATGGAGTGGTTTCCTAACCGTCGAATACCAAACCACCAAACATCTGCCAATATCGAGCGTCATCTTCGGGAAACGGGCAGCTTTGAGAAAAACTTTGAAGGCAGGGGTCATATGCAAACAACTCGAACTGTGGAAACAGAAGAGATGATTCTGGAAAGAGTTGAAGAAGAACCAAGTACCAGTACCCTTCGCTTAGAACGTAAGTTACATGTTCCTAAAACGATTGTCAATGAGGTTTTAAAAGAACAGTTGTTACATCCTTATCACGTGCAAAAAGTCCAGGAACTTTTACCGACTGATCCCTCCATGCGGCTTACATTTTGTCAAATTATTAGAAACAAAAGAATCCGTGATCCAAATTTTTGTAGAACAATTATGTTTACTGACGAGGCGTGCTTTACAAGATCTGGAGTAACCAATCTGCACAACGAAAATATTTATTCCAATGAAAATCCACATGCAATTAAAGTTGCACATCATCAGCATCAATTTAAATTAAATATTTGGGAAGGTATTATTAATCGCTACCTTATTGGTCCCATTGTTATTCCAGACAGCTTAGATGGAAATATTTATTTAAAGTTTTTGCAAGACACATTATCAATTCTTCTGGACAATTTACCCCTTTTACTTCGGAGGGAAATGTGGTATATGCATGATGGTGCCCCGCCCCATTTTTCCGTTGCCGTTCGGCAATACTTACATCATCAATATCCCAACCGATGGATTGGAAGGGGCAATGATGCACCAGTAAAATGACCACCACGTTATCCTGAGTTAAATATGTGTGACTTCTTTTTGTGGGGCGCTATTAAAACAGAAGTTTACAAGACTCCGGTAAACACACGCGATGATTTATTGCAGCGGATTTTAAATTCAGGCAACCATTTTAATAACCCCGAGATAGGGTCCAATATCATTTTTTAAGGAGTGTTAATAAGTGTATTCAGCAAGATGGCGGTCATTTTACACATTTGCTTAAGTAATGTTTTTGTTTTACTTAGTTTCTTATAATACATACTTTCAACTTTGTTGTACTTTGTTTTAGTTTTATTGTTAATAATTGATATATGCAGGTAAATGTAAATACTTTCTTCTGACAAAACAGCTCATTCAACGAAAAATATTAAAGAGGTAAAATAGCTTCCAAATACATCCAGTCACTCTACAAAAATATCTGGGTTGTCATAACGCCGTTCATATAAAAAATGAGGAGAAATGTTGACGTATTATATCACTTTTATAACACTTCCACTTATTTACAGCCGGTGACTATACTACAAGAAAACGTCATTTTATAGTATTAGTCTACATACTAAAAATCATTAAAATCGAATAGCATGTTTTCACGTAACGTCAAACGTTGTACACGTATTTTCCGGACACCCTGTATAGCGTTGGCGAGTGGCCATTTCACATTTGCTTGGTCAAAACCTATGCGGCACGGAAAGAAAGTATCCAATTGTAATAAAAAAGGTATATTTTCATAATATTGATTTGTTTTTCATAAATAGGATTTGCCAATATTACTTTATAGTAAATATTATAAGATCTTTTGTAGTTCTTTAATATATAAATACTTTTTTTAAATTACTGGTGACTTTTTTTGCGATATAAAAATATTTATAGCTCAAGGATATTTTTATAATATAAATTTTGGTCGGAGGGAGCTATGCCGGTGAATGACGTAAGAAAAAGATGCCTATCTATACGCATTATATTTAAGATACAATATTTTTTCACCTGTTGACGCTGATCCAGCTAAGGAAACATGTACCTTCGACATTTACCTACATGTAAATATATCGCCATCAACGGAACGATTGTCTGTGCCAACTAGGTATTTTCTGAATTGGAATAAAAAGGATGGAGGCCATATTTAGCAGTGAAGGGCTATTCTTACATACAACCTTCAATGGCTACATTAAGCTAATTTAGGTTAACAATTTAACAATAAAACCATTCTAAATTAGCAAAAAAAAAGAATATTAAAGTAGATAGGTACCTAATATATTAACAAATACAAAATAATATAAATATTTAACTATGTATGAATAGCATCATGAAATTAGGGTAAATATATTGGCCAGCCACCAATTGGGATTTAAACCTTTGTTAATGGGCTTAATGGACAGTTAAAACTCATTTTACAGCTGCATAATATATGGGGCCCGATAATTAATACATCGCCGAAATAGGGCTGTAGAATGCTTGGAAATGCTAAAAAGATCGCATGTTTTTATGGAATAATTTTATTTATTACATCAAAAACTTTTTTTTAGCATTTTTTGAGCTTTTCTTCACTATGTGTCTCACTTCTAGAAATAAGCCGATCGAGTAGGGAAGCCTATAAGCACAATTCTATGTACAAACACTGTATAATGCAGTTCTCGTTTATTATTTATATTAAGCAATTTTAGTTCACGCATAGATTCCGAAACATGATCATATTTAGGGTAAAGATGGGGAATGCCGGCCATGAAGGTAATACCGGCCACTAGATTTTTCTATTGTAAACTTAACCTTAGGCGCTCATACCGGCTGCGCCACCTGTTGAAGCAATTTTGTATGTGTAATTCAAATTTACCGACTCTAAACGTCTTGAGCGCATGACTAAACGACTTTTGGCGGTCTTTGTTGCAAGGAGAAGAAATTTTTAAAGGTATGTAGAACAAATAATTTTAACTATTTGCTGAAGGCATATGAAATTATCTTGTGACAATATTCTGTACTATTATGTAAATAAAATATATTGAAGTAATAATAGCCGATGAGAGTGAATACAGGGTCAAAATTTTATAGGTTAGTTTCGGGTAATGCCGACCTCTGGTGTGCGGGATATGCCGGCCGGCCGCCATTACCCGCCCATAATATAAGATGTGGGCGGAGACATATGTATTATATGCGGTGACGTTGGGAAGCATAGGGAACTGTGGCTACAATGTTGCAAGTGTGGTCAATGGGCTCATGAGGCATGTGCCGACACCGAACGTGGATATTTTGTGTGTGATTTTTGTTTGTAGTTACATGGCGGGTAATGGCGCCGCCATTACCTTTTCATGGCTGGTAATTCCGGCCACTGCAGGAGTTTTTCTAATATTATATAATTTTTTTATGTGTTCGTTTTTTTTTACTTTTGTAATATAAATTTCACTCAATAGTCTAGAGTCTAGAGACTTATTTTGCTCCAATTTCTAAATTTTTATTATAAATAATAATGATAAAGTTAATTAAATTGCTTTGGGGGCCGGCATTCCCCACCTTTACCCTACGCAGAAAGAAAACAAAGTTAAAGCAAGTCCCAAACCTTCTATTATTCAAAAAAATTCATATCAAAATATAAATAATTTTTTTACAAAGAGAGGTAGTTGTCTATAGGTTTCAGTATTTTAATCACGTTATAGGTACTCTTGTGTCAGTTGGTAAAGATAATTAAAAAACTTATATTTTTCTTGGCAGGTACGTTCCTTACACCATGTCAAAACCTGCCTGAAGATAATTATGCTATACTGTGAATCTAACTGGAACACCTTCTGGTACTTCATGTACTATAGTAGAAGAGGATAATTCTGAAATTAAAGGAATACCGGGAACATCTAAAGCCTCACATTCAATACAAAAAATAAACTTGAGAATACACTATAATTTTGCCTTCATCAGTATTTATTATCTGAAACAATTTGTTTTCTGCAAATTTTTTTTTAAAGTATAATAACAGGTGATTTTTAGTTATTTAACCAGATATTTACATTAAGGACCCTTTCACCTCCGTTACCTTATTTAAATAAATAATTAAAAGAAATAGTTGTATTGTTTTATTACACCAACCTTAACATATCTCATATACAGGGTCGCTTTTATGTATGGAAACGGTCGATTATTTGCTAAAGTAAGATAGTTAGCGAAGAATGTTAAATACAAAACTTTTAGGGTTTTTAGAAATCTATTACACTGCACATAAACTAAGTATACAGGATCAGTCAAAAAGCCATGGAAGAACAAAGTTACTTTAGTTTAAATGGAACCCCCTGTATATTATTCAATATTTCAATTATTTACAAGATTCTAAAAAAAAATGTTAGGCACACCACATACCCAATCTTAACCGTTTTCGAGATATTGAGTTTCGAATATCGTTTCCAAATAAATTATTACATTCATTAATTTTCTAGTCCATCAAGTTACCTTAGAAAATATTTATCTCCATAACAATGTTGTTTTGTCCTCTTGAGAACAGATATGCTAAAAATACTTACATTTACAATTTGTGAACAATTTTCGCGTAAAAAAGCACGTTTAAGTGATTCCGAGCGCATTGAAAGTTTAATGATGATAGGGTACGGCGATAGAACACGGAGTTTTATCCAAGTGGTGAATATTTTTAATGAATTGCATCCAGATCGGGAACCTATAACTAAATCAACTGTTTCCAAAACATTGCAGCGTTTTCATGAAGCTGGAGGTGTTAAAGATCGACCAAAAAGTGGAAGACCGGTAAGCGTTACTAGTGAAGAAAATTCTCTAAATGTCATGTTAGATGTGGTAGAAAATCCAATCAATTCGACGCAACAGCGGGCTTTAAATCATAATATGAGTCGATATTCCAACCATATAAAATTTATTTGTTACAAGAATTGAGTGAAGTCGATTTTGATCGCAGAATTCAGTTTTGCGAAACCATTATGGATAAATTGAATCAAAATGTCAACTTTCTCAACCACATTTTATTTTCTGATGAATCAGCGTTTTGTTTAAATGGGCACGTAAATCGACACAACTGTAGATATTGGTCAGACCAAAATTCACATTGGATGGAACAAGTTCATACCCAGTGACCACAAAAAACCAATGTTTGGTGTGGCATTATTGGTGGAAACGTCATTGGACCCTATTTTATACATGGAAATTTGAACTATAAACGATATTTTTATTACTTTTACAAGAGAATATTGTCCACAGCTCAGACGATTATTCCCGAACTATAATAATCCCAATTTACCGGCTGAACAAATATGGTTTCTACAAGATGGGGCTCCACCACATTTTGGACGGATGGTGAGGGAATATCTAGAGAAAACTTTTCCTGGTAAATGGATTGGGCGCAGAGGTGCAATTGAATGGCCTGCTAGGTCTCCTGATATGACCCCTCTTGACTTTTTCCTGTGGGGCAATATCAAAAATTTAGTATACAAAAATAGGCCACAAAATATCGAAGATTTGCAACAAAGAATAATGCATGAAATTTTCAGTATTGCTCCCAATATCCTTTTAGATTCGCTACAAAACTTTGTTCACCGAATTCATTACTGCCAGGAGGTAAACGGTGGACACTTTGAGCACCTTATAAAATAGGATTTCAAATTGTTGTTTACTAAAACTTAGTTTGTCTTTTTTATTATTGTTATTAGATTTATTTGAAAATGATATTCGAAACTCGATATCTCGATATCTCGAAAACGGGTTCGATTGGGTATGTGGTGTGCTCAACATTTTTTTTTAAAACTTGTAAATAATTGAAATATTAAATAATATACAGGGAAGGGGGTTCCATTTAAAATAAAGTAACTTTGTTCTTCCATGGCTTTTTGACTGATCCTGTATACTTAGTTTATGTGCAGTAATAGATTTCTAAAAACCCTAAAAGTTTTGTATTTAACATTCTTCGCTAGCTATCTTACTTTAGCAAATAATCGATCGTTTCCATACATAAAAGCGACCCTGTATTATATGTTATATGAATCTAAATATTTTTTTTATTTTCTTCGTCAAATAAAATTTCATTAATCATTAGTCACAGGTAGACCGGAAACAGTCGTGCGCGCATGCGTCAAATTTCCGCCACCATCCCGGACAACTGTCAATCTACAATACCTTCCTTCCTTTGTGTTTCTAGTTCCATGGGTGATGCCAACCACAGGCGGCGTCTTAAAGTCAGCGGCACGGAGTTTAACTAAATAATTTGAGCCATATTTGAGCGAACCTGGCGTCTTTAAGATGGATTTGTAAGCGTCTTTAAGCGTGACGTCATCAAATTTTTGATTCGCACAAACACACCGCTTACCGCTGAAATGTCACAATGTCACTCAGTTTTGACTTTTTTCCTTTTTTAACCTTAAAACATATTTTTATAATTTTTCGTCCAGTTTTACTGTTTGATGTTGGTGTAAATGTGTTTAAAATGGAAAATATATCTGCAGCAGAACTATTCTCCTTTATAGAGAAATATGAGTTTTCTGTATTCGCGTGTTTATTTATTTTTAAACGGTTTCCTATGGTTCTCAATTTGTTAATTTCATTTATGGCAAAGGAACAACCCATTTATGAGAATGATTCGATATACAGGTATTTAAACCAAGACTTTTTTTTAAATTGACTGTGACCATACCCGACATTTCCTCGGACATTGTAACAGTTTAAAAATACATAAAACGGAAAACGTAGACTGCCGGTACCGCCAATATATATGCCAATTGTCACCTAACCTTAAAAACCCAACAAACATCAACAAAAGTTCGTTATTTACCCCCCACCACACGCTTATTATCTTTCTGGCGGTCTCCAGACACCGACAAGTATCGCTTAAAGCGTCTTTAAGCGTGACGTCATCACTTATTCGCTCAAATGACCCCGCTTGAAGCGCCTTATCGCGTCTTACTCGCACAAATATGGCTTTGGAGTTTATTGGGCTTGTCAAATTATGACAAGATGCCAAGACGTTGACATCCGTATATTTTTTGGTTAGTTATATGGCAGGACGTTGACAACGATTTATTTGTAGGTTAGTTTTGTTTGTCAAATCATGACAGGACGTTGACATCGGTATGTTTTCAGGTTAGTTTGTTTGTCAAATCATTATAAGACGTCATAATATCAAAAAAATAAACTGCCTATTTGGTTTGCTTCTCAACTTTTGGTTCGTATCTTTTTTTTTTTAATTTTTCGAAGAGAAATTACTGGAAATTATTTTCAAGTTGAAAAATGACCGCTAGCGGGCGTAAGAGAACTTTCAAAATAGAAATGCCGCTTTTCTCTTGATTTTTCTTAATAAAAATATGTTAAAAATATAAGCATTGTATTCTTGATAAAATTATGCAACTTTATGTATTATACATAAAAACCTTCGCAGCAGTGAAACAATGCGACTACTCCGGCTGTGCCACTGTGACAAATAGCAGCGATTTTTCGGAGCAGTTCTCTATTGCAGCAAAGCGCAAGGCGTGCTTTTTTGCGCGACGTAAAATAGAAATCCTATGATTGTTTATATAATATAATAAATTAATGATTGTTACACAACTACCTTAAAAAGAAAGCTTGAAGTGACATCGGGCAACGCCGCATCAGCTGGGAGTTGCGGATCCACAAGCTATTGTTATGACGCGGGGCAACGGGCAAGTTTTTTATTTTTTCAAAGGGTAAAATCCATTTCAAATCATTGTAAGCCAATTCATTAATTTGTAAAAAACCTTTACCTTCATATCAATGTCTACGGAAACCTGATTAACAATATTTATACAGTCATTGGTCAAATCTCACAATTTTTACTTCCCAAAATTCAGAAGTATTAATTTTTTGTGAATAATTACTGAGATCGTCAAAACTTTTTATAAAATCTGATTGCTCGACAGCTGTATTAAGTTGAGAGGTACGCTTTTGTTGTTCCTCGTTTCACTCCGCTGGACTTTTTCTAGCAATGAGAACAGTTTTTGACAAGTAAGCAGGCATATTGGGATAAAGGCACAGCTGTTAAATTTAGTCACACTTTGATTGGGATTTTTTTTGTGGTGCCATCAGGCAAAATATCACTGGAAAAAATGCTTAGCACAAACTACAGAATACAGTGTGGGCAACCAATTAGCTCTTGGAATGGCTTTAAGCCATAGAATTTTCAGATTTTCATCTTTTGGGAAATAAAAAACTGATACACTCTCTTCACCAGCTTCTAAAACACTTTTATAGTTAGAGTTACACCCAGGAATACAGCAGGGCTTAAAATGTTCATAAATAAACAAACTAAAAGAAAAAAAATAGTACTATATAATAGTACCTAAGTATCTAGAGGTATCCTATCTACTTACGAACTATCTCTATTAGTGATATTTTTAAACTAATTCACATATACCTTCAAGCTAAATAAACATTTCAATTTTTAATAAATTAACTGTAGCCACAAAACAATAAATTTAACTAGAATCCAAAAACACAACTGTAAAATTAAAACAAATAAAATTCTGCCGCCATTATAACACCCGTAAACAATGATAAAAGAGTTTTAAACTTTCATTGCCTTTATTTGTTTTAAATCACAACGTTTTAACTGGTAAGTATCTCCAGTCTTCTTCAGGTGAATACTAAATAAGTAAAGTAACTACAAGACTATATATGTACTAGCTGAGTGCACTGAAGCATAACTGAGGTAAGTACAGTCATGCGTTCCGTTGGCACGCGATCTTATCCTAAGATTACAGTTATCTAACAAATTATGTCTAATGATGGTTTACTAAAGCAGCCTGGGTTCTGGTGAATATCAGCAGCTTCCTTAAACTTTATTTTCCTCTAGTACTGCACCCACCTCAGTTATGCTTCAGTGCACCTAGCTAGTATAAATAGTCTTGTAGTTACTTTACTTATTATTTAGTATTCACCTGAAGACGACTGGAGATACTTACCAGTTGAAACGTTGTGATTTAAAACAAATAAAGACAATGGAAGTCCAAAACTCTTTCATCATTCAAGAAACATCATTGTCTCCAACCTTCAAACAGTCACCCGTAAACAAACCGGCCAGGCTGTTGGATTTTTCACTTTATTTATGCTATTACAGTAAACACGCATCAAAAATGTTAACTTATATTTTGTAGAGGTTCTTAGTAATCATGTCGCTTAAATTTTCTATTAGATATCAATCGAAAACCGGGTAAAAATACAAATTAATACGAAAAAACGCAAAGTTAACACCAACTTCGCGACCTCTAAAAAGTCACGAGACACATGGATTTTCAAGCAGTGTTGTCGCTGTTTCTGTTTCACGGCTTCTTTCAAGATGGTTGTGAGTGTTAGCTTAGCTTAGAAAAGACGAGAATAGATGGCAGTCACTAATCATTGTAAATTTCATTAATGAGTGAGATTATACAGGATGGCGCATCGAAAACGAAACAGAGACATTTACTGGCAGCTCAGTTATTTTTTGGAAAAACGCTAGACCCGTCGATTTTGTTTTCGAGGGGGGACACAAAATTGGCAAAAAATCACGTTAACACGTGCAGACCCCTGGGCGAGGGTCGCACCACCCCTAAAATCTTAAATGAAAGGGGGGTTGAGTGATACCTTATTTTAAAGGTCTTTCAATTCCCTTTATAACGATGTATAATTCATGTAGGTACCTCAGTTCAGTAGTTTTGGAGATTTATTGATTTAAAGCTTAAATAAATCTTTAATACATCATCATTAGTGGAGATCAATGCATTTGGCAGCAAAGTAGTTTAAAAATGAAGAAAGAACTGACCCATCAGCCAAGTAAATGTTGGAAATGACCATCATGACTCTCCATGCAGTAATAAAGATTTTTCTCAAAACGTTGCCGCACATTTTGCAATATTCGAGGAATATAATTTAAGGGCACTCATTCACAATTCGTTGTCGCAAATCTTCTAACAATGTTGGCTGAGTAGCATAGATTTTGCTTTTTAAGTGACCCCACAGAAAGAAATCCAAAGGTGATAAATCTGGCGATCTTGGGGGCCATTCAATGGCACCTCTTCTACCAATCCATCGACCTGGAAACGTCTAATCTAAATATTGTCGAACACGTAATGCGTATTGTGGTGGGGCACCATCCTGTTGGAACATCAACCTATTTGCAATGTACCGCCGATAATTCTGATTTTCAATTATGGACGTTAATGCAGGATCTATGGGGTCTCCAAATACATTTCACCCATCAAATTTCCAGGTAAGAAAAAAGGATCAACTAAATGATCGCCAAAAATACCAGCCTAAACATAATTTTTGTGGCTGCTGTGTGTGTACCTCATGAATAATTCTGGGATTAGAATCGGACCAATATCGGCAATTATGACGATTTACTACGCCATTTAAGAAAAAGAAACATTCGTCGGAAAAGCAAGTGTTGAACAGAAAATGTTTATCGTTTATAATTCGTTCACTCATATCTTCACAAAATTGTAATCGCCGATCAAAATTGTCTTCATTAAGTTCTTGTACAAGGTGAATTTTATACGGATGAAAACTATGGGCCTTTAGAATCCGATGGATACTACGTCGACTAACACCACACACAGTATCCAATTTGCGGGTACTTAACGTAGGATCTACATAAACCTGCCCTAAAACCCCCCTTTCTATTGCTTCGTTCCTTATGGGATTTTCAATGTTGCGTTTTTTATTGGCGACTGATCCAGTTTCCCGGAATTTAGCTACAAGTTCTAGAACACATTTTCGATACACGTTACTGTTCTCATGTCGCTCATTAAATATTTGTGCTGTTGTATTAGCGCACTGATTATTTCCGAAAAATATTTCGATAATTTCAACCCTTTCTGCCGTGGAATATATATACCATGGTTAATTTATGTATAAAGCGTTAAAAGGTATTTTAACAACAATGTTTGGTTGAATCAATCACAAACTATGTACTAAATTCTTATTTAAAATAAGTACGAGACATTCCCTTCTTATCTTTCTTCAAGAAACAACTTTTTTGCCACAAAAAACGTTCCAATCGCTACTTTCAACACTAAAATTATTATAAACAAACCATGAAAAGTATTTACTTATTAAGTAAATGATTTTACTCAAGTTTCTTCTAAAAGTAGTAGGTACAAACTAATCTGATCTGAAGTCTACTTTAAGCTTTAAATCAATACATCTCCAAACTACTGAACTGAAGTACATGAATTTTACATCATTATAAAGGGAATTGAAAGCCTTTTAAAATAAGGGGTGGTGCCGAACAAACCCGAACAAACCCCCGCCCAGGGAGCTGCACGTGTTAAAGTGATTTTATGCCAATTTTGTGTCCTCCTCGAAAACAAAATCGACGGGTCTGAGCGTTTTTCCAAAAAATGACTAAGCCGCCAGTAAATGCCTCTGTTTCGTTTTCGATGCGCCACCCTGTATAATTCCAGGTACCTATTCTAAAACTACTTCAAGCAAGAAAACAGCTAGCGGCGGATGTACTAGACGCTGCGTCGAGGCGGTTTCAAAACCGCGCGACAAGCCCCACTTTTATGTGTGTTTGCATCACAATGTGCCGACTCGACATAGACCGCTGAGTGTGTCATTGCCCTAAAAATGCCCTGTAGATATAATATATATGTATATCTATCTAATAATGGTTAACGTTAATATAGTCAGTGCAATAATCAAGTTTAGCCAATAAAGCCGAGATCAAAGAGCACTTCGGTTTTAATTTCATTTTATCTAGAGGGCGTTTAAAGACTGGCTAAAGCAATAAAATGCTAATATGTGTTTGTTGTAGGAAATCAACCGTTTTGGTGGCACAAATTGGCTTCAAATTCGCCAAGCGTAAGACGGTTGGTCACTTAAATGGCTGATACAATTTTGTTTTTCTTCTATCCAATAATGGAGAGAAATTTTCGTGAACAGAAAGTTAATTATCGCATTAGTGAAATGATTCTTTAGTCGAGTTGAGATTATTGACAGTATAAAACTTAATAAATTTTTGAGCGGAAAAACAAAATTATAGGTGAGATGAAGTATATAATAGATCAGGGATATGAAGAAAGGAAAATTTACATGTTGCATTAAAGAAAGTCCTAAGGTAAAGGCTATGCAGAATGTGTGTTTAATTTCTTTAGAAGTTATAGTAATTTCCTGATGATGACCCAAATCTGAGGTCAAAACAAATAGTATCCTTCTTGAAGTACCCTACAATAAATTAGTATATTTGTTTGAAGGTAGTAGACAATGTGTTTAAAGCACTTGAAAATGGATAGATACTAACTAACCGAAACGTTGTGTTTAGTAACAAAATAAAGACAAAGAGGGCTTGGATTAAAAAACGAAGAGCTTGGTTTAGATCACAATGATACGGGGACGATATATCTAACCAAATCTAGGTTAAAATTTTGTCAAATTCATATTATGACATGATATGCCAGCCAAACTAATGAGTAATAAAATAAGTAGACAAATACAAGTTTATTTTTGTTGTTTACAAAATTAACAAAGTAAGAATATAAAGAAAGAAAAAGAAAAATAATTACATAAATAATTGCTGAATTTCTATAATAATTATTTCCAATAAATTGTGGGTAAACCATTTAAGAGTCATTCCTGAGTCTTTCAAAATTTGCGGCTTGTATTTCTTGGAATACTTACACTTTATAAGGAAATAAATTTAGCTGCTTCTTAAGAATAGTCCTGCATGTTCCATAAGATCTTCCCACTTCCTGGGACAGGCGTCTTATACAATTTGTTGGCGTTTTTTGCATTATTTCACGAACGTTTGTAACAAGTTCTTCTGTTTTTACAGATGGTCTCCCTGCCCTTTTTTTGTGTTGTATATAACCTGTTTCCCTAAACACAGCCACGGATCTTTTCAGGCAATGATAAAAATCCCCAGGAATAGAAGCAACGTTAGGAAAATGTTCGTAAAAACCGTCCATGCACAAACCCGGATTGTATTGCCACTCACCATTTACTCTAACCCCGTTTCGAAAATACGCTTCAACCATGAATGTTTGGTGCTGTTCCGTAAAGCCCATTGTGCGAATTGTTCAAGAAATTGGAAAAATTAGCGATGAATCAAATTACTTGTAACGACTGTCAAAGATGATGGAATAACTGATTGATTGTTAATTCGGGTAGTTACTGACACCCAACAGGTATTAAGCTCTACGGCTAAGCACTACGTCCTTAGATGCAAGGCCCTCTTTGATGCAAATAATTTTTGCTCGCACGGTACATTATTCCCATATAGCTGAATAGGCTTAATAAGTAATAAGCCTTGTTTGTGGCGCTTGCTGGGGCGGTTGTTACTGTCATGGTGACACATAATCAAATATTTAATTTAAAAAATGCCAAAACAAGATTTCCTGCAGTTCTATAGAAAACCAAACTGTTGTCAACAAATTTTATTACAAAATTGTAACTTTGTTTTCAATAATAATAAGAAGAAATAAATTATTAAAATTATGGTTCGTTATATACCTTTGGAATACCACTCGATGTTTCGAGATTATCTAATGCTACGCCTCCTTCAGAGTCGTGGTGTTGCTGGATAACCGCGTTTCATGTCAGGTTAAAGTACTATTCGATAATCCCGAAACATCTTGTATTATCCACCAACAAAATATTAATTTTAGCAAATATTTCCTTTATATTATGTAAAAAATCACATAAGAGGTGTGCAATTTTCGAGAAATTACAACATTTTGAAATTAATTTGCGAATTTCATTGGTAAATTTAATGCTCACTGAAAAGGTATACCTATAGAAAAAATTTATATTCGTTGGTAAGTTCCCTGCCAACATGTGAAAATTCACTTGTTTGCTTCAGCTAATGGGTTTTGAAATAGGTCGCAGGAGTAAAGTGACCTATGTATGAGATTTTTCCATAGGAACTATATTCAACAACAAATGTGTCTAGCCAGAACCTGACTGAAATAATCTACTTCCTTAATACATTTGGCCACAGATGGATTGATCGGAATGGTCCGGTTCTGTGGCCCCCAAGAAGTCCCGATTTAACTATTTCAGATGCCTATCTTTGAGGGCGCCTCAAACAATTAGTGTACTCCCGTCCAATTGAGAACGATGTACAGCTTCTAAAACAGCGAATTGTTGAAGCTGTTCAAACAATTTCCATTGAAGAAATTCGAAGAAGTTTTGACCACATTCGTTTACAGCTGGAAAAATGTGTTGAATATGGAGCGGGAGTGTTTAAATAGCAAATTATGAAATTATTATTTGTTGTTATTTTAAGATTTTTTTTGTGTTATTTCCGGGGTCATTTCATTTGTGAAATTAAAAATACAAATTTGTGGTAACACCCAAAATGAGTTTTTGAAACTTTTTGATACCCCTGTCATTGATAATGTATGTATTTCGACCACTAATGCTGCTATCCAAAAAGAAAAATTCATTTACCTCTAAAAATTAAAAAAACTAAAAAAATCCAAGATTTAGGTACTTTAAATCTCGGATTTAAATTACAAACGTCATTCTGAATAAGTTTTCTAATTGGCACTTTGGTCAAAAATGAAAAATTAAGGTAGTTTACTCTTGGAGAAAAATCATGTTTCTGAAGTTTTTGCGAACCCTGTATAAAAAATCAAAATTTTCTCTTCGTAAATTGCATTTTTTTACAAGCAAAACTTTTTATCAAGAATGACTTTTCCCGAAAAATTAAATTTTTCATCCACTTGTGCTATTGTAAACCCTACCCGCGTACAGTCTGTATATTATTTACAGTATAGCCATTTTTTATGTTTTACATACAAGATAACCTTACTAGTTTCCAAATTCAATGTTTCGTTGTTTATATAGTGTGTCTATTTAAATTGGAATCATAATATTTATGAGTATGGAAATTCAACATTTCAAGTTTAGGGTCGAAGGTTCGAGACTACAGTTGAAAGTTCCAGTTTAAAGTTGAAATTTCGAGATAAAAGCCGCAATTTCGAGATAAAAGTCGAAATTTCAAAATTTAAGTCAAAATTTCATCTTAAAGTATGTTTAATGACCGCTGACCGTTACATCACATTCCCCATATTTGCAGTACGTCATAAATTAATTCACTCAGTTTGACTTACCGGTGGTAAAGGTTGTGATTTTTCTTAGGATTGATCTTCATAAAGACAAATGCATGTGAACAAGTAAAATACAAGCACGTTTTTTCAAATTTTTAATTATTATTTTTATACCGTTATTGAAGTCAGAAATAAGTAGTTTATTTAGAGTAAAAGGCATCATTGAATGAAACCTTTTGTTTCTAAAAATCAATATGAAATTTTTAATTAATTTAAATAAATAAAACACATTTACAAAATTGAAAATTGAATCATTAGTATTTTACGTTACAAGGCCGGTAGGTGACTTATTACAGTACGAATTGGTTTACGGACGAGGCGACGTATAGGAGCCGAGTCTGGAATATAAACGAGTGCTGTAAAAACACCTAACGGACGTGTATCGTATGATATTTTATTTAATTTTGTCATTATAATCCTTTTTAAAAAGATTTAATAAAAATGTTTATTACAAATTTTAAAGTATTATTGGCAATATTAATTGGTATCACTGGATATAGTTTAAATAAAATAAAAATTACTAACTTTAGTTAAGCAAAATATTTAAAAAAATCTAAAAGAGATTCTGTAGTTGCGTAATATTTTTCATTTACTAAAGTTTCTAGAAAAAATAATTTTACAAGTTAAAGCATCTAAACAGATTTACTTACTTGGGATCGATAAATATAATATAGTCAAAACAATATAAAAATTACTAACTTTAGTTAAGCAAAATATTTAAAATATTCTAAAAGAGATTCTGTAGTTGCGTAATAATTTTCATTTACTAAAGTTGGTAGAAAAAATACTTTTACAAGTTAAAGCATCTACACAAAGTTATTTGGTATCGATAGATATATATTCAAAACAAAATAAAAATGACTTTAGTTAAGCAAACTATTTAAAAAATTGTAAAAGAGAGCCTATTCTGTAGTTGCGTAACATTTTTCATTTACTAAAGTTGGTAGAAAAAAGTATATTATTTATAGTAAGACATGCTGCCAAAATAGCGATTTTTCAATAAATACTAGTCGGGGCGTGGAACGCATTTTTATAGTCGGCCATGATTGCCTTTATTTTGTTTTGAGTTATGACAGTTACTGTTATTATAAGTTTTAAAAACTTATATAGGTATTATTATATTCCAAGTTTAATTTAGTTTAATGTATATATGATGAATTAAATAATTAATGCTCAATATGTGTACTTGAACATTTTGTTTCCTATTTTAAGTGACAACTTGTCAAAAATCCAAAGTAAAAAGTCATTATTTCTAAAAACAAAAGATTGTTGCTATGCAATATATTACAGTACCTGATACTGTAATGTCCCACTTACCGGCCGCAAATGAGTACATGGTAAGTTGATTTACCGGACAAAATGAAATAAATTATATTTTCTTGTCTAGTGGATGTCTAGTGAAAAAGTAAAATCATAAAAGAGAAAATATAAAAAAACATGACAACATAACAAAATACAGTTTTGTAATAATTAAAATATATCATCTCCGCAAGGATCATCATCATCAGATTCGTCCAAGTTATTAATAAGGGAAGAGTATCTGAAGCATCCATAATTCGTTCCCGTTCCCACACATCACTTATAATTTTATTAGTGTGTGTTACATAATTTGTCCATTTTTCCACTGTTACATTTTATATAGCTTCATTCAACAGAGCCAAAACTACGTCCTTTGTTACAGGATGCATAGAACTTATTTTTGCATCATAATAGCGCTTACATTCCGACCAAACCATTTCAACAGAATTAAAGTGGCAATGATATGGAGGAAGTCTTTAACTTGATGTCCATGTTGGTGTTGCAATGCTAGTTCGTCCAACCTATTAAAATAAAATAAAAATAAAATAAATAACGCTTACCAGATTACTTGTAACATTTGGGTAGAATATGCTGCTTTACTATTATCCAGATCTGATCCGGTATTCTAAATTGTAAAACCGGAATTTGTCTTTGTTCTAACCATGAAATAAGTAATTTTTTTGACCAACTGATTTTTTTTCAGTTAGCTCACAATGATAGGTGGTGTTGTTCATAATGAAGCGACGGTTCTTCCAAGTTTGGTAATAATTGTTCTTTAAACCATTTCTCAAAGTTTTCACTATTTATTATCGAATCATGATAATCACCAGATTTTAGGCCAGAATTGATTATCAAACTTGCATTATTCACAAATCCATTTTCTGAACTAGAATGTAGAAAAATATACCATACACCCTCTGACGATGTTTTGTAACTGTATGAAGAGGATCATCTTACCAACTTCGCCTAAAAGCCACTGTATATCCAGGTTTCATCATATATTTTTTTAAGAATTCTACCTACTTATTTTTGGGCTATATGGGGTTACTCAACATACTCAATACTCAATATATTACAAAAAATTTAAGAAAAATTTTACAGACAGTTTTACATGAAGTAGATTAATTACATAAATTAAAAGGCATTCAGGCAGGCACCTAGAAAACTTAATTTCTGTATGTACCAATAAATACAAAATTATATAAAGAGTTCAAGCAATTCTTAAGTCTACATCATTTGATCATCATTGGCAGACAATACAACACAACCCATATAAACCAGCCTTACAAAGGCCATACAAAATAGAAGACAAAAAAAAAAAAAAAAATGGAAAAGAAATGTGTAGAAGAAAGAAAAAGAAAACAGAATGGTTATTTTAAACTTTTCAGAACAATGTTGCAAACTTATCAAAGTTATTTGCTATAAAAGTTATACATTTTTGATAAAAAAGTTTTCTATTAGCTATCACTCTCAGTGCTGGCGGTAGAATATTGTACATTCTGACTCCAAGATGGTCAATAGACCTAAGATTTAAGTCCGTCATGCTGTTAGGGATTTGTAGGTTTCTTTCGACATTAAATCTGGTAGAGTATGCATGATTTACATGTTCTCCCATTGTGGGATTCCGATAGATGTAAGAACAGTCAGTTATGACAAACAAGGATCTTGTTGAAGGAAACTTTTCACTATAAAGTAGACATGTTGGAAACATTTTACTTTTTCTAAAGATTATTTTAAGAATATAATTTTGAATTGTTTGTAAAGGCTTTAACGTATTTTCATATACATTACCCCACACTAGTATAGAGTATCTAAGTAATGATTCCACAAGAGCCTTATATACACAGATTAGAAGATGTTTATTTAGTATTTCCTTAATCATATAAAATTTTCGAATTAACTTTCTAATATTGTTTGTTAATCTAAATATATGTTGTTTCCATTTGAGGTTCTGATCAATTATTACACCTAAATATTTAGTATGTTGTATCTCCTTTATTTCATTTTCAAAGCTATTCACTTTTATTCTATTAAAATTCGGGCGATTTGCACTTGTTAGGGAGAAAGCTATATAGTTGGTTTTTTCGACATTTAAGGTAAGTTTATGTGAGTCAAGCCAGTTTCTTATTTTATCTAATCTAAGACAGGTACTTTCGTATACCTCTTCCCACGTTTCTCCCATGAAAATTACAACGGTATCATCAGCATAGGAAACCACCATACCATTATCAAGCAAAATATCTGTTAAGGAATTTATATATATTGAAAAAAGTAAGGGTCCCATAACTGTGCCCTGTGGTATACCAATTAGAACCTCCGAGGCATTACTGCAAATATTGTTGATTTTGGTCATCTGCTTTCGTTCTGTTAGGTAGCTCCTAAAAACTTCTGACACAACACCCCTGACACCATAAGTGTTTAATACATCAAGAAGTAAGTCATGAGGAACAGTGTCAATAGGCTTTGCTAGGTCGAGAAAAGCTCCTAGACACTTTTTACCCTCATCAAGATTATTTGTAATAGTTCTTGTGACTTTAAGTATAGCATCAGAAGTGCTAATGCCATCGAGGAATCCGAATTGGTTTTTGGACAGAATGTTGTTAACGGATAGAAAATTAAATAGTCTTTCTTTTAGGCATTTTTCAAATATTTTAGCAAAATTTGTGATAACACTAATTGGCCGAAAATTTGTAATTTTTGTTTTATCACCGGTTTTGTAGATAGGGGTAACGACAGAAATTTTGAAACAGTCAGGAACAAATCCGAATTTGAATATAAGATTTATTATATGAATTAGTGGATTAATTATATGTTGGTGAAATTGTTTTATGGTTTTAGTTTGTATTCCGTCATAGCCAGGCAAACAGTCGTTTTTTAGTGAATTGATGTGTTTAATAATTTCATTTTTGTCAACAGGTTTTAGAAACATTGAGCTTAACGATCTATACTTTATTTGAGAAACAACGTTGGGTGGTTTTATTTTACTAGCCATTGTTTTACCTATATTAATAAAAAAATTATTGCAGTATTCAGCCATTTGTTTTTTGTTTACAAATTGTTCATCATTGTCATCTGTGATTTCCAAGTCATTAGTATATTCTTTACCTTCATTAACCGCATCCGAAATTATTCGGTAAATTTTTTTAAAATCATGTTGGTGTGTATTTATTTTAGTTTTATAATAGTTAAATTTTTGTTTGTGAATGATTTTATTTAAGTTATTTCTATAGTTCGTGTAAAAAACTTTATTTTCTAAACTATTGTTACTTAAGAGCAGCTTTTTCAGTTTATCGCGCTTTTTAATTGCTAAAATAAGACCCGTGGTAATCCATGGTTTAAGCTTCCTGTGCTCCGTATAGTAAAATGTTCTATGAGCTGAGGCTTTTTCCACAAACATGCTAATTCTGTTAATAAAATATTGTGTTGCAATCTCAGAGTTATTTGCTTCCAAAACCTCCCTCCAGCCCTCTCCCTTGATCAGATCCTCAAACATTTGATTATTAAACGTTGAGATTACCTTAGACATTTGCTTACTTTTATTTTGTATATTTTTACATGAAAAATTAATCAATATTGGGTAATGGTCACTTACATCATTTTGAAGTATAAATGAGCTTTGCTGAGATGAAGCTGTGTTAAAACCGTTTCTTAAAAAAAAATGATCCAGACAAGAGCTGCTGGTCGCTGTAACGCGTGTTGGACCGTTAATGGTGCTGTAAAATCCATAGAAGTTCAGAAGCGAAATATATTGGTTAACCACTATATCTTCTTTATTAGAAATATTTATATTCATATCACCAATCAAAAGCTCAATCTGTTTTCTACCCTTATCGGCATAATAATCATGTAGGTCGTTAAAAAATAATTGTACATTAGTGGAAGGTGGTCTATATCCACAAAGAATTTCATATCTAATGTTACGAATATTAAAATTAATCCGATACAAGGTTACCCTTGACTCACCAAGAGTCAGACCTATGACCGAGGCATCTATACTTTTTTTATATACACAACAGTGCCATCATTCTTATTGTAGTGAGCATTGTTATAGTAAACATTAAAGTTATTTATATTATAAAGATTAATATTCTCAATAGACCAGCTTTCAGTTAATACAATAATATCACACTGTTTAAGATCATAGGTTTCAAGAAATAGAAGTAAATTGTCAAAGTTCTTATGTATGCTACGTATATTAAGATGTAGAACGTTTAACATCCCATCACTTGAATTGATTAAAGTTTTAACCTTATTACAGTCAGTTGTACCCTGTAACTCATCCAACAAATCCAATTGTTCTCCAATTTCAACTTCTGATATGTTAGTCGCCATAGGGACCACTATAATAGTTTATCTTGCTTCGTAATACTTGTAGATGATATTTATATGTTGGACAATCAGGATTATTGGCCTCATGGCCAACATCAAGTTTTTGGTTATATTTGGTATTTGCTTTAACACAATTAACGAATTTCTTATCACTGGTCTTTGGGCAGCTGAAAGTGCTGTGGTGTTCTGCACAATAACCGCAGATTTCTGTCGGGTTTTTACATTGGGTATTTTTGTGGTAATGTTCTTGGCACTTAAAGCATCTCTGTATAGAGATATCTTCATAAACCGGGCAACTGTTCCATTCAATAAACAGCCTTTTACCGTTAAGCATTTTGTGGAACAATGTAGGTGATGCTTCTCCAAATATAGTATAAGTATTATTACGTTTATTTTCTTTTAGATAAGTGATAGTCAGGTTATCACTATCACTGGTATAACCATTTTGTTCACAAATGCATGTTCCTAAGTCGTTAATGTTCAGGTTACCACAATATCCAACAATTTTAAATCTTGGTTGTCTCATTTTAGTAACTTGGATTTCATAATCAAGTAAGTTTTTTTTTGCTTCCAATTTAAAAAAATTAAGGTCCTTTTTATTTTGACATTTCACAATCATACTGCCGTTCCTGGTTGGCCTAATACTTTTAATACCAATTTTCAAATTTGATGGTTTCACTTTTTTCTGTAGATCTTCCCTAGTTTTTTCCGCATTTTGAGATTCTTTGGGTATAATTAATATGCTAGGAATGTTATTATTGATTTTTTGTTCATTAGCCGATTTACTTATTGCACTTGTTTGCGTTATGCTATTATAGGAGTGCATATTGTTTGTAGTTTGTTGAGTAACGAGCTCTAAATCTTTAATTTTATTTTTCAGTAATTCTATGATTTCATCCTTACCATCAATAATATCTATTTTATCTCTTATAGTTTGATTAAGCAATTCAAGTGTATCAAATTTAATACACTTATGACACAAGAATCTCATGATTCTCCCATTCCGAAGTTCTAGTACTTTAATCTCAGAGGCTGTAACCTTGCTACATTTTGTACATATGTTAGAAGTACACCCATCACATGCGAAAATTTTTGTATTCGTAGATTTTTTTTCTTTACATTCATCACATTCCATATTAGTCTAGTTATCCTTTATACTAACTGTATATCAAAACTATACTCTGCCATATTCCCATTAGGCATCTGGCAACACTGCTTCTCTGTTGACCTTCAATTGACCTCAAAACTAGTGAAATAGGTTTGTTTACGAATATTTTTTGGCAAAAATATGTTGGCCTTTCTTTTGCCTTCACTTTTATCATAAAACAATGTTTTAATCCGACACACTAGACACTTTTCACTATTTAAGTCGTTCAAAAAGCCCCAAGAAAACTAATAAACACTGGACCACCACATTACATATGTTGCAGGGTTGCCAGCTCACATAAAAAACTCTGTTAAAAAAAACGCCTGTTTGATACAGTAAATTTACGCCATTTAAATTATAATTTTTTTAAACAATCCGCTAATAAACCAGTGGATATTTCAACACCATCAATGATTTTAAGGTTTATTTGTATTGAGCGAATGGTAACGTATTCATCTGCTCTATACATCCCATAAATAGGCTATCTTATGGTATGTTCATGAATTTCATGAAGTTTGTCGACCACGGGATGACAAAATAGTTACATTATTTCGATTCTTAATATTTACATCCTTCTCTATCCCATTTGCCTTAATTCGTTGTATTGTTGAACACGAAACTCCCAAAGCATCTGAAACTCTCTAAAACGGATAGGTATTTATAAAAACATTGCCATATATTTTTCATGTTTACTATTTATGTTTTCACAATTCCTGCTTTATTATATCTCCTTACCTCGTAAACTGCATCAAAGGGTTAAAGAGTATTTCACTTTCTATTTGAAAATAATCAAATAATTTTAAAATTAATGCTTGCTCTTTTTCATTATACCGTGACATTTTTGAAATAATGTTGATTAAAAATGTCACTGTCAAAAAGAACAATAAAACTTCTTGACTGGTAAAATTATACGACATTTATTATTAACGCAAATATGTACACCTAGTTCACGAATGTTAGAAAGATAAGCACTAGTAGTGACGTAACGGTCAGCGGTTATTGAATAGACTTTACCTACTTTAAAAAATAATTATTATTTTTTTACATGGCCCAGTAGTGTCGTTACCAGCTCGTTTTCATTTTCGCTTTATTTCATTATTATCTTTTTTTTAGTTTACTATACTTGAATGTATAATATATGGTATTTACAAAATATAAAATATTAAGAATTTAAAAAAAAAACGTTACAGGGTACAGGCAAAAAGTCAGTTTTATCAAAGACCTTAATTTTTACCATCGACGTATTTTATGAGTGGCCTTATTGAATTAAAAATACAACAGATTAATTGTCAAAAAATAGATTCTTAGGGCCTACTTTAAAAAACGTATGTTAACCATAATTTTTACCAAACGATATTTACCTATAAAAACCATTTAAAAAAAAAAAAAGCAACCGACGCCGACGGATCATTTGTCAAAAAAATAGATACTACGTGGTACGTTCAATAATGTTTTACCAGTCGGCGTTCATACTGGAAAAATAGGAACCCCCATTAAATTAAAAAGCACAATAGATTGATTATGTGTCAAAAATATAAACTATTGGGTAGTTTAAAAAATTACTTTTTATTAATAACCACATTTTTTAATAATCCGCGTGTACTTTGTAAAATGCTTTATTGTATTAAAAATTAACAAAATAAGAATTTACAAAATCTTAATCGATATCTCTATTTTCTGACAAATTTATCAATTTGTTGTATTTCTTAATACAATAGGGCTTTTTTATGATATATAACGACGACTGATAAAAATAACGGTTGTCAATAAATATAACTTTGTTTTACTCATATTCTCCATTTTTTATTGTAGTATTTTATCTATGCCTGTATATTAAGTGTATATCATACTTTTTGAAATTATGCACAGTTTTAAACGAGTGGATGAATATGCATGTCCATAACAAGATATTGCGATTTGTAAGCTCACTTATTTAATATTGAGGTAAGAAATTAAACCACTAAACATATTAAATTTCTTTAACTTATTAAAGTAGATTTTCTTACTCGACGTATGTTCAATATTTGGCAGCGCCACCTACCTCTTGCCATTATTACTCACATCGTTCACAAAGTTACGATCGATATATCGTGCTTTCTATACACTTACTTCATATTAAACACAGCCGTTCTAGGTAACTTTCAGGTAAGATTTAACAGAGGGACCCATGCAGCAAATTTTTTTATGAAACCTTAATCCGAGATTATGTATTTTTTTAAGTTTCAGTAATGGACGAAATCGATGAATTAAAATTTATTAATTTTCAAAATCAGATCTCGAAAAATATTCACTAGGAATCTCCCTAGTACTTGAATTACTACCAGAAATATTTCAGAGAGCATAATTTTCTTAGAAAATTCATGCTCGAGGAGATATTTCCAATAGTACCTAAGTGAAGAATGTAGGAGATTCCGTAAGAAAGTTTCACACCAAAATAATATAAAAAATTGTAGCATGGCATTTTTCTTTAGAAATTCCAGTAGGAAACTAATACTATTTATATAACACTATAAAATTTACCAAAAATATATTTTTTGCAAATACTCTTGATGTTTCTGTGTCCAAGAAATATATTCCTAGGATTTTAGTTGCATGAAACGAACATTTGTTCGTCAAAAATAATGTATGCTATTAGGTTTCAACAAATATGTGATACTAAAGGGAACGGAAGCTTTGTTTTTACAATTTTTGTTTGTCATTAATAATAATGGAAATTTTGGCTTAAAGCAAATAGAAGGGGATTATTACATTAACCTTACCATTTAAAATATTCATTTGACGGTATTTTATGACATACTCGTACATATTCATTATTAAATATTATTTTAAACACTAGAAACCGAATGGAAAAGTTTAAAAAATATAATCTGTGTACTTTATGCGACGAAATGGATGACCTGAGGAAGTTTCATTAGATTTTGAGATATTTATCCCACTTGCTTCGAGAACCCTATGTTCAATCATCGCAACAGATGTTATTCAGAAAAATTAGTGGTTACTTGAAATTGATGGATTATACTCATATTTCAAAGGCTAAATTTAACAAAATTGTATCTTAGTATTATACAGGCTGTCCGCGGATAGGGTTTACCATAGCACAAATGGATGAAAAATTTCATTTTTCGGGAAAAAGTCATTCCTGATAAAAAGTTTTGCTTTTAAAAAAAAATGCAATTCTTGAAGAGAAAATTTTGATTTTTTATACACACAAAAACTTCAAAAACATGATTTTTCTCCGAGAGCAAACTACCTTTATTTTTCATTTTTGACCAAAACGCCAATTAGAAAACTTATTAAGAATAACGTTTGTAATTTAAATCCGAGATTTAAAGTACCTAAATCTTGGATTTTTTTAGTTTTTTTAATTTTTAGAGGTAAATGAATTTTTCTTTTTGGATAGCAGCATTAGTGGTCGAAATACATACATTATCAATGACAGAGGGGTATCAAAAAGTTTCAAAAACTGATTTTTGGTGTTACCAGAAATATGTTTTTTTTAAATTTCCCAAATGATATGACCCGGGAAATAACACAAAAAAATCTTAAAATGACAACAATAATTTCATAATTTGCTATTCAAATACTCCCCCCCTCCATATTCAACACATTTTTCCAGCTGTAAAGGAATGTGGTCAAAACTTCTTCGAATTTCTTCAATGGAAATTGTTTGAACAGCTTCAACAATTCGCTGTTTTAGAAGCTGTACGTCGTTCTCAATTGGACGGGAGTACCTACAGTAATTGTTCGAGGCGCCCTCAAAGATAGGCATCTGAAATAGTTAAATCGGGACTTCTTAGGGCCACAGAAGCGGACCATTCCGACCAATCCAACTAAGCAGTGGCGGCTCGTGACTAGTGAGTCAGGGGGGCGCTGGCTTTAAATTAAAAAAAAATTAAAAAGTCTATTATTTTCGAAAGTACGTGTCTATTTTTTCTAACTTTCTCGTTGTGAATTTTAATTTCATCAGCATAAGCACTACTTAAACAAGTTGAAATATTAGTTTGTCCTAGAACATCTCAAAACTTACCACATTATAACGATGTTTTGCACTATTTTCATGTGTTTTATTTTCTCTGAAAAATGTTTTAAGTCCTGCACCCCATTTTTAGTCCAATTATCATCCCCGCCAAAAAGAAGACACACGAAACAAAAAAAAAAGAATTTTTGTCCTCACAATCGCATATCCAGAATATTTTATTATATATTTCTTTGTCAAACTTACGCGTAAACTGTGCCTTACTTTTACATTTTGATTGCACTTGTACAATGTTCAATATTGGTAGTGGCCGCCCTGCATTTTTTAAATCAAGTTTTTCACTTAAGCTCAGAGAACTAAATACAACCTTCTGTAAATCACTGACCTTCATAGTTATTAGACGAAATTTTCCAATTTTATAACAGCTAATAAATAACTTAAAACAAATAAACAAAACGTCAGCGAGTCAACGGCATCGACAGACGACAGGTCGCATCGCGATTCGCGAACAGTGGGCGCGGAAAATTGGAGCTCTCCGTGGCCGCTCGTTGTGCGATGTGTAGGTGACGTCAGGCCTTCATCGTCATGACAACCGATCGAAAAGGCGCGTTGAATTGGGACGGATAATCGGTCGCCCGCCGCCGCCCGCGCTTAGTACAACCTTGAGAGCGCGCAACTCGCTTGTCTATGAGTATAGCTTGCCCGTTAGAATAGGGCTACGTTTGGTTTGAATTATTTTAAATGATTGCTTACATACATTGCGTTATTGGTTTTTTACGTAAAGTGTTTTTGGATTCTCTTTGAAATAATTGCAGGGAGGGCGGCGCCCCAGAACCCTTCATTAACCAGCCGCCACTGGTCCTAAGCCATTCCCTCACTTCAATTGCGAAATGCGCAGGGCATCCATCTTGTTGGAAGCACATTTCGTTCCTAAATTGGAGAAGCAATTCTTCTAGGTTGTCAGAAAGGATTCCAACATTTCAAGGTAACTCCTACGGTTACACGTGTTTTCGAAAAAGTATGGGCCAATAATGCCATATAAGAAGTCGCACACCAGACATTTTATTTTTTGTAATATTGTCTTCTTGCAAGAGTTCTAAAACGGGGATTATTTTCGCTCCAGTATCTAATATGAGCGGAACACACTTTCCCGTTTGTTGAAAATGTCGATTCATCGAGGAACATAATAAATTTATGAAAATTCCCGTTTTCACTTACATACAATTTTGTTTCCGACCCAAAGACAAAAATCCAAACGTTTAGCTTCGTCTCCTTCTTCCAAGGTTTGATTAAAAGTTGGCTTAAATGGAAATATTTTGTATGCCTTTAAAATATACTGAATATGAGTTATTTACTACATCAAGTTCTTGAGCTCGGTTTCTTAATGAAAGGGTAGGATTATCAGCAACATACTGCAATACGATTAGGGAAGCTGCGTCATTCTGATCATAGTTTTTTTTTAATTGGATACTGAACCAGTTCGCTAAAATATTCTTAATAATTTATGGATTGATTAAATTTCTCTATCACAAAGTTGTAAGAACTTTTGCCCGCATCGTAACATTAAACTAAATAAACCCTTTGTTCTAAGGTCAACATTTTCAGAACACATCAAATTCTATTTGACAACTTCAAATTTGCCCCATACGTAAAGCAAAGTAATAAAAAGGTAAAAAAAATCCTTGCTTTTACAAAAGATGGTAGGAATGCATTTAAAATTTTAAAATAAGATACACACCACCCATTATGAAAATAGAGTCTGATAAAATTTTATAGCAAAATTTCCATACCTCTAAAAATTAAAAAAACTAAAAAAATCTAAGATTTATTTTAAATCTCGGATTTAAATTACAAACGTTATTCTAAATAATTTTTCTAATTGGCATTTTGGTCAAAAATGAAAAATAAAGGTAGTTTACTCTTGGAGAAAAATCATGGTTTTGAAGTTATTGTGAAGCCTGTATAAAAAAATCAAAATTTTCTCTTCCTAAATTGCATTTTTTTTACAGGCAAAACTTTTTATCAAGAATGACTTTTTCCCGAAAAGTGAAATTTTTCATCCATTTTTTGTGCTATTGTAAACCCTATCCGCAGACAGTCTGAATATGACAAAAAAGGGCTTTCCAATATTCTTTATTTAATTTCCAAAAACTTTTATATATAACATTTTTTTCTTAATTATTATTTTAAATTAATAAACCTGTAAAAAGAAATCACGTTTTGAAGTTTTCAGCCCAATGGACTAAGGCCCCATGTCTAAGAAGAAAGCACGAAAACAATTTAAATTTTTACATATTCTTACCTAAGTTATAAAAAAAAATAGACTATTAAACAATAGTACCAACATTAGGTACGTACCTAGGTGGAAAGTGTTTTATTATTGTCAAAAGTGTCGGTAAATCTGCAGACAGTAATGAAACTTTCCGCCGAGGTTTGTATATCCACTCCTTAATATTTTGAATTAAAATAATTATTAAATGCGAAATAAAAAGAAAATAATTTATTACTTGGCAACGTCGCAATCAAATTCATAAAAGTAAATATGACTGTAGAGCTGCTTTTTAGCGGAATCAGAAAGATATTGGATGTTTCATAAAAAAAAATGTATTCCAATTTTTTGAGCCATCCTGTATATCATAAAATATTGACGTTATGCTCAATTGTAAACCCTATAACGTTTATATGACACTTTTTTATAAATCTTCTAAAGTTTCGGCGCTATCAAAGGCGAACACCTTGTTGACAAACCCTGTAGAATACTTACCAGAAAAATATTGAGAATTTTTTTGTCGTTACCCTGGTATGGTATTGGCTACAAAATATCGAGGTGAAATGTTAAAAACTCTACATTTAATCCACCTATTAAATTAACATTGAGTTTATTCTACTTAGAACACCCAGTATAACCAATATATATCAGCTTTAATACTAAATCTGAGCAAATTAATTTGCGGAATTTGAGTTAGGTTTTATTAAACTTGAGTGTGACCTAAGTAAGTGTTGATCTTGCCGATTCGAATGAATCAGAAACCAATATCCAAGGGTGGATATGAATACGAATGAAAGAACCCTAAAGCACTGAGGGGCACAGTGTCGCGTCGAATCCGACGTTCATATGGTAATCGCCTGAAGAAATCCGAGCACAATGGCATTAGAGCCAACTTATTACGTTTACATTGATCTCGAGGTTTATATTTTTTGTTGCTTGTTTGTCTTTATATTTAGTTTGGTGTGGAAGAATTGAGAGCTTTGAAATCGCTTATATGAAATTTCCTATTAGTATTAATTTGAAAGGACGTGTTTGCTTAATAATCCAACTCACAGTTAATATACATAATATGTGCAAATTGCAACCATTGGAATTTTCCAACAAATGTTTTTACCGTGAGCAATAACCCCTAATAAAACAAATCCTAATGCACATCTCTACATACAGGGTCCTGCACCTCACCTCCCGTCTCTATAGCTCACTTAGTAATTAAGTTAGGAGTTTGATATTTTGCAGACCTTACCTGTATCTTGGGGCGCATTTCAAAAAATATTTTTTTATACAGGGTGTTCCAAAAGAGTGTGACGTCATAAGGATGTATTTTTTTAGATACATACCATATATTTTCTTGCTTTTTTGGATGCCACCTATAGTTACCTACATACCCCTAAAATTGCATTGAAATCGATTCAGTATTATAGGCGAAAAAAAAATAAAAACTAAAAAATATCAGTTTTGCACCACTGGTTTTAAAAATTGATAAAAAATAAAAATAATGCCTCGTTAATAAAATTATACAAAAGAACTTATTAAATAAAGTCTAACAGTCTCGTTAACCAAGTTTGATTAATACGAATTGTACAGGGTGTCCAAAGTTTAGTGTCAAACTTTGCAAACTTTAAAGCAATTTATTTTTCTTATTTCAAATAGAAACCTCTGTATATTTTTATGCCATTCGATGCAGCATTAAAATTCAAACATTTGTCCTAATTTTTATCGAAATTTTTAACACATCAATACTTATTTGCAGAAAGGGAATTAGGTACCTATGTATTAAGTTAAGTGTAAGTAACAGGTTAATAACAGGCTGATTACCCTCTAGCTACGCCGGTGCTTCCAGATAAAAAGTGCTATTATTTTTTTCAAAGCATTTTAGAAGTTAGCATAGTGATAATAGGGGTTAATTTAAGCATCAATTGATTACACAAACTGGCTTTGGGGGGGGGGGGGGGTACTGTCCTCTAAAGTCCTCACCCTTATCTGTGTGCCTGTATGAAGTCACGAGGAATGCAACTTAAAGACTGGAACAACATAGATAATTATTTGGTTAGCTGAAATTTATTTTATTTATTTTTTTTTACCTTTTTAATTTATGATTTTGTAAGTACAGGGTCTTCCAACGAGGACTGAACAGGGGCTCATTTTTGAGCTTCCTTGTATTTAAAGAAAAATCCAAAATAGCCAATTGATGTACTTTTTCCTGCAGAATTCAAAAATAAAACCAAAAATTTATTTGAACCAGAAACAAAAGAGTTACGATATGGATAAGGTGATTTTTAAAAGGAACATAGCTTTTTTTATACGATTTTTGGAACGAGTGATTTTTTTTTTGTCCGTTCTGATTAAAATATTTAATATTGTGACAGCTATTTTTATTAAATTTTAATGTTTTATCTAGTATAATTTAACTTTAACCTGTTTGAAACATACACTAGGTAATAAAGGTATAATCACCTTTGAATCCTTCAAAGTCATATTATAGTAAATTTGTCAAAATTTTTGACTTTCCAAAAATGAAACCAAAAATTTATTTGAACCAGAAACAAAAGAGTTACGATATGGATAAGGTATTTTTTAAAAGGAACATAGCTTTTTTATACGATTTTTGGAACGAGTGATTTTTTTTGTCCGTTCTGATTAAAATATTTAATATTGTGACAGCTAAGTCATATTATAGTAAATTTGTCAAAATTTTTGACTTTGAAGGATTCAAAGGTGATTATACCTTTATTACCTAGTGTATGTTTCAAACAGGTTAAAGTTAAATTATACTGGATAAAACATTAAAATTTAATAAAAATAGCTGTCACAATATTAAATATTTTAATCAGAACGGACAAAAAAAAATCACTCGTTCCAAAAATCGTATAAAAAAAAGCTATATTCCATTTAAAAAACACCTTATACATAGCGTAACTCTTTTGTTTCTGGTTTAAATAAATTTTTGGTTTTATTTTTGAATTCTGCAGGAAAAAGTACATCGATTGGCCATTTTGGATTTTTCTTTAAATACAAGGAAGCTCAAAAATGAGCCCCTGTTCAGTCCTCGTTGGAAGACCCTGTACCTGCTTCTATTCAATTTCTTTGTTGTTTCTTATTTTTCTACTTATTATAGTTCCCTATTTGAGTTTTTTATTTCTAAATAAAATAGTTAAAAAAGAATAGGTTTGCTTTCGTTCTAATATACCAGCCCTTTCTACCACCAAAAAGAACAAACATATACTTATTGTGAAAAATTGGTGAATGCAACGTAAGAAAATAACGCTGCGATTTTCCTGTTATCAAGAAGAGGCCACAATTGCTTGAAGATACTACAGCTGCTAGTTCTGTCCATCCAGCCCTGGATTAAGGGGGAGGGGGGGGGGCTTTGGGGGCTGTGGCCCCCGGGCCTTGACACCTACAGGCCCCTATGGGGGCCCCTTTTAAATACACCAAATATTCTTACATCCACTCAGCGTGCTAGGCACATGTTTAAATATCAAAAATGATTCCTTGGCTGTTTCCTTTTTATTTTTGTTATTATTAATTAATAAGACTTATTTTAATAAAAATTAACAGTTTTAGTGCCAAAACGACAATGAATGTGGAATATTTGAGAAACAATACAATACATTTTATTCCAAACTTTAATGAAGCTGTTATTGATAAGTTTGCTGCAAATACAAACAGTATTACATTACTTTTAAACAATGTACCGTAAAGAACGTTTTTTTTTTAAGTTTTTTGAACATTGCGTTGGTGCAAGTTAAGAAAAATCACCCAAAATTTAAATATAACATTACTAAACCTTCCTTTAGGCATTCCGATCTTCATAATTATGAAAAAAAATTATATAGTATTTTTTTTATTGATAAAAATTGTTCGAACTTACCCCTATGGGTGGGGTAAGTTCGAACATAGGCTTAAAACGCACATAAATTTGATTTTAGACCTAGATATGTGTAAATTCGAACAATTAAAACCTTTTAGGCTTATAGGAGCTTTAAAATTTAAAAAAATAGTACAGTGCGACTTCGATAATTCGGACCTTCAGTTAACCGGATTCTTCGGTAATTCGGCCAAGACTTATATAACTCGGACCTTCAGTAAACCGGATTCTTCGGTAATTCGGTCAAGACTTATATACATAGACTGTACTAAACTATTCAGCTTCAGTAATCCGAATTATTTACTAATTCGGATCACCGCGGTTTTAATTAGTCCGGATTATCGAGGTCTCACTGTACATGTTTTTTGATAAACAATGCTTTATTTAAGAAACAAAATGATTTGTAACATTAATTTAAACGTCCTAAGCCAAATAAATTTAAAACTAAATTTGTATGCCACTGCAAAGTAAAAATAATCACAAAATACAAAACTTCTTAAAAGTAAATACGAATAAACAAAATAAAAACTTAAACAAAAGTTTATTCGATGGAACATTTTGCGGGTATACCTAAATCCATAAATGTGTATCGATTTCTCCTTAAATCTTTTGGCGCTTGAAGCTTCTGTAAAATGTCATTTCGATTTATCAACGATTCATCTTTAACATCTGGGTAATGAAAATAATTGTGTAGTTTGTCAGATGATTTTCGCCTTAAAAAGTTTACCAATAAAAGCTCGGGTCGGTCAGGAAAAACCTCAGTAATTTTGCCGACAAAAAATCTCTCAGTATTTTTTTGACATTGAAAGGTCACTAAAACATAATTAATCAACAGTAATATCACAAGACCTCGTTTTTTTATCGGTTAAATTTTTCAGCTGTCACGAAAACTTTTTTGTTTGGAAATTTTACGAGTTGAATTTGGAAATGTTTATTCTGATTAGATCCCGAGAGCGAAGCTCGAGGGATTTAATCTTTGAATAAACATGCCCAAAGTTCAACGAGAAAAATTGCCAAAAAAGTTTGAGTGAAAAATGGAAAATTTAACCAATAAAAAATGATGGTCGAGTGATATTTGGCACGATTATTTCGTAAACCCCAAATGTCCCATCCATATCTATTGAGTAATAATGTTTTATATATTTCTACAGGTAGCCTGCGGTGTATTACTTGGAATAGTTATTTTTAGTAAAATTGCATAACATACCACTCAACGAAAACTGTTTAGTTTACCGCTGGCAACCAAACATACAATTATAATTGTATGTTTGGTTGCCAGCCTTATAAGAGAATTTTAGATTAGTTCTATAATAAATGACATTTGATAAGTATTTTTTAAATGTGGTGTAATTTATAAAGAATAGCAACTTTATTGGAATAAACACAGGCATGGGTGCATTATAATATAAAAACAAGTAGGTAAATAAATATAGTACTAATGTTATTGTATTAAAACATCAGAAATTATCCGAAAAAGTTATAAAAAAATAATTGACATTGATTTATACTTCGAAATATTGTGACAGAACTAGACGGGCCAATGGCGAAGTTTAATCGCTAAAATCCCACGTAGTTTTATCACTATTATACTAGCTGATTGGTTAAAACGAGACGGTTTGATTGGACGAAAAGGCGAAATTGACAGGTTTACGAAATAATCACAATAAAATCTTGATCTGATTCAATATTACCGGTATGCCGTAAACTTCCGAGGCCTGCCTATAATTAATTTTCTTATTTCGCAGATTTTCGAGTGCCTTTTCTAAAGATGCTTTCGTATAATTGCCATAATGTGCGGCTCCAAGCCGTTTTTTATACTTTCGAACCATGTTTGAAGTTACCCCACTAAAAGTAAAATTATTTTTTGAATTTTTTTGTAATTACCCTATTTACTAAAAACAAAATTTGTATTTTTACATGTTAAGGACATGTCAAGCAATATTTCTACAAAATTATATAGAGATATGACTTTGAGGATCAGTGTTACAGAGGTTTTTTGCAACCCATCTTAAAACGTTAAAAATACGAATTACATTGTAAAATTTACTCCGTAGTTACTTACCGCTCAAATCTTGTCCAAACACCGCGAAGATATTCGATCGATTGCCTACTTTTGATTCGCGATCAAACAAGTTCGATCACTCTAAGAATATGCGCGTGGCTACGAGAATAGCGAAGGGAAATGTTCGAATTTAGGCAACCCGTTCGAAGTAACCCCGCTTTACGGTACCCACTAATGAAAAATAAATTGGCCTTTTTTTTTAAGTTACTTCATTTTCAATAAAATAAGTAGGTAATCATAAATTTTTAAAATATTTACTAAAAATTATTGACCAAATTTGGGTATGGTCTTAAAAAATTTTCGCCTGCGGCGCATTTCGCCTGCACCGGGCTTTTAGTGCACCCTCAAGTTAACAAGTCACGGGCCGCCACTAGTAGGAGGCCCATAATTCAAATTAGCACCGGGCCCCATGAAAGCTTAATCCGGCCCTGTGTCCATCTTCTTTGCGCAAGCTGTTTAGCTATCCGATCTATCTTCTCTTTGACTCATCCCAGTGGTCTAGCCACATTATTCTTTGTTAGTCCGACAGACATGCGTGCGCCCTACCCGGCGAAAAAAAAACGTAACAAAAATAAAAAATTGACAGGTCTGAGTATTTTTCGAAAAAGAAAACACCTGAATTATAAATGAATTTGTTCAACCTTTACGTTCTCACTGTATAAAATTATGATTGAATTTTTCTGTTCTGCTAGGGCTAGCTTCTGTGCCAATCTACGAGTGCAATACCTAGTTTAAGAAACAAACTCTATTCTCGAAGTTTATCATACTGTACGAATGTGGAACCCCATCAGGGTAGGGATTAAAGTAAACAAATAATAGAGCGTCGCGTCTCAGATAAATCAATAAATCCTTCAGTAGATGAATATGCCTGGATTTTCATTAGAATAGCTTTTATTAAACCTATTAAGACTTGTTTTTGTGAGAATAAATAACCAGTAAAATTAAATTAATTCTCATTCTGGCAGAATTTTTTAATTAAAACATATTATATCGTTCATGCATAATAATGGAGTTTCCACAAGCGCGGATTTCGGGGAGGGGTAGGAGGGGTAATTACCCCCCCCCCCCCCCCCTGGATCCTTAACCCAACCAAACTTGAGTGTACTTATACTTATAAATATAAAAAAATCGTTTAATAGATTTAATTTTATAAATGTGTTTTTACTAAGTATTTGATTAATATTATGTTTCTTTTATTCTCTTTATAAGTTCCTGTAAATTTTGTTGTAGGTTGTAGGTTGGTACCTATAGTACCTAATATGATAAATAGTTATTTATGCAACTAGTGCAAAAAGTGTAAGTTTATTGCACACGGCATAGAAGTTATTCACCGAGACGTAGTCGAGGTGAATAATATGCCATGTGCAATAAGCACACTTTTTGCACATGTTACATACACTATTTTTTCTACGATCGTTTTTTTATTTAACAAAAAAGTTTAAAATCGCTCTGTATTACCTCTCCTTTGTGTGCAAAAGTTGTAATTCAAATTTGACAATGGATTATAGATACCTTTGACTTCAACATAATAAAATTATGGCGCCCTGTCAACGTGAATTCTATTTCGATAGGGTATCGACGTTGTGCAACACACAATACACATACTATAAACAAATTGTTCGTTTCCTAGGTACTTTACTTTATTGCACTAGGGCAAAAAGTACTTTTTCTAATTTTGTATCATAACAAATCTATTACGATAGGTACGCATTTGCGTATCGTAATGAAACTATTTTGATACGCGTTTTTTCTTTATTTGATGTTGGTAACATTTAAATGTTTTATTTCATTGACTTGCGCGGCCTTTGTGATTTACGAGAAAACACATTTTTCGCAGAGGAAAGATAGCTTGATAACCTACTTTTTTATTCTGTGTGAATAAAAGTCATGTATGTTGGTTGCATAAACCTATAAATCAATCTTTTGTAGATGCTTCAAGCTATCATTTTCTGCCAAATCCTATACAAAATTCAATCTACTAACCTTCCAATGTCGATTTTAACTTCAACTTTATTTGAATTTTCCATCTTCCCTATACTAAATTGCAATGCCGTGACGTAAAATCACGTCTTTTGAAATTCGAAAAAAAGTAGCAAAATCGCCCGATTTTCCGAACGCTCTGTATATGTACCGAATGTACAAGGATCACACAACGTATTCCATCCAATTTCAAATCTCATATCGCTAAAATAACTTTAGAATCTCGTGGGTCAATAAATCAAAAAATGACAGTTCGCAAAATAATTTTTGTTGTCCAGAGGCTACTATGATAAAAAATAGTATTACCAACATAAAATTTAGACATAAAAATTTACAAAATTTGAAGGATTTATTTTCTTTTTAAATATGTGTTTTTTTATTGAAAAAACTACAAATTAGAAAAATAGTACAACGTACCTGTTATATAAAGCAGTTTTAAGCACTTGTCCCGTTATAAAACTCGCCGCAAGCGGCTCGTTTTTTAACATGGACGCGTGCTATAAAATGATGCTTTATTAAACGTGTACGTTAATATACTATTATTGCATAGTATGCAATAAAGACCTACTTTTGTCATTAGAAATTCATACACAAAATGACATTTTTTGAACGATCGTAGAAAAATAATGTTTCGTTAATGTAATGGTTTGTTTATTTTTCAATAATTATTAGACAATTTGACACTAAAAATATAGGTACTTAAAAGATATGGGTTAACTATAACTATACTAAAAAAAATATCTTTGAGATTCAATTACCTCCCCCCCCTAGATTTTGACCCAGATCCGCGCCTGAGTTTCCAAGTATGTAAAACACTTCTCCATTCGTGTGTTTTTGGTTTAATTTCAAAAATACCTAGGTCATCAACAATTAAACAATAATACAGAAATAATATATTATATTCAGCGTGGAATTTTTAACTGGAATAAATTCAGTATTAGGAAGCACCTTCATTTGCTGAAAAATACAGAACTACGGCTGCGTAGTTTATTTTTAGTTTAAAATACTTATTCATGTCTTCATAAAATTTAACCCTATTTTGAGGGTAGAAACCGCCCCAAATTTTTTTTTTAATTGAAAAAGTGGTCCATGCTTAAAGTGGAGTTAAAAGTATGGGAAAGAAAGAAAGAATTAAAGTCTTCCTCCAAAAAATTTCATAGAATAAAATTCTTTAAGGGTCTCTACATGTCGTCACCTTAGAGTTATACTGTTGTATGTCGCATTTTTTCTGAAATTGACTTTTCGGTGTTAATAAGTTGTATGTACCTCAAACTTTCCTTACAGAGAATTACAATGTTGTATGTTACACCATATGTCATTGGCAACCATAAATACATTGTTGTATCAACGTGAATTGCGATTTTTAGAGTCTCATAGTTGTATATGTGTCACATACACCTTTGTAATTTTATATTTTATTCCTATGGTCACAAATAATACACATACAACTTTGTTTTTATTTGGTTGGGTCGTTGAGTTAGTGTGCTAGTGGATTCCTGAGGTGGATAAGGCATACTATATGGCTATACTTCCCAAAAATGATAATGCCTAACATATTTATTTCTCTAGTTTTGGATTATATTCTTATTTGTAGTTATTTTGTTTTTTTGTAACGTTACAGAGTTGTATGTTTTCATAATTAATAAAAAAATAAAGTTACATAATTGTATGTGTTTTTTCTAGTGCCCAAAATATAGAAAAAACAATGTATATGTGTATATTTTTTCTAAAAAAACGTAATAATTATAATGAAACTAACTAAGTACAAAATTTCTTAAGTGTAGGTCTGTCCATAGCACTGTAACAAAAAGCCAATTTTTCATAACGCTTTTTCTCAAAACTTGGTTTACTGCACATACCACAGTATAACTCTAAGGTGACGATGTTTCGAACGTAGAAACGTTCATCATAAGGAAACAGAAAATATATTTATATAGTGCTGATGGTTTTAGCAGAAGAGAAAATAGTAAAGGACCATAATGGAGCTTTCATGGAATTAAAAAATTATGTGTAAAAGAGACATAATATGGAGAAATTAATAAAAGTTAAAACATACTGAGTATGTGAGAAGTCAATAAATTTGGTCTAAAGCAACCAAATAAACTGGGAAAGAAGAAAACCTTTCTAAAAAGAAAGTGTCAAAAATTATTTAATTTTTTTATAAAACATTTTTAGGTGTTTGTCAAAAAGACATTGAGAGGATAAAATTGGTAGTAACAATGTAAATTACATTCAGCAATGTGTTTTATGGTGTACCTACTGTGGTTTAAAGCTCAGTAACCCGGCAAGAGGTTAATTTAAATTCGATAAAATTAATTAGAAAGTTGCACATTTTAAAAAACTTAGAGGTCAAAGAGGTTGTTCACGTCTACGTGCTGGGACCAAAGTGTGGGGTTACTGAGCTTTAAACCTCAGTACCCCACAAAACACATTGCTGAATGTAGTTTTTATTGTTACTGTGATAATTACTACCAATTTTATCCTCTCAATGTCTTTTTGACAAACACCTGAAAATGTTTTATAAAAAATTTAAATAATTTTTGACATTTTCTTTTTAGAAAGGTTCTTTCTTCTTCACCAGTTTATTTGGTTGATTCAGACCCCATTTACTGACTTCTCACATACTTTAATTCCATGAAAGCTCCATTAAGGTCCTTCACCATTTTCTCTTCTGCTAAAACCGAGGGGTGTCCCACTACGGCAGTCGGTGTACAAATGTCTAGGCAGTCATCGGCAATCACTGGCAGTCATCGGCAATCAGAGGCAGTCATTGGCAATCACTGGCAGTCTTCGGCAATCGCCCTCGGCATTTACCGGAATTAATTTTGATCTGACCAATAAGAACGCATATTTTTCGGCGTTTCGTAATGATGGATAAATAAAATCTGAAAATTTTACTGGCAGTCATCGGCAATCACTGGCAGTCATCGGCAATCATTGGCAATCACTGGCAGTCATCGGTAATCGCGGGCAGTCATTGGCAATCACTGACAGTCATCAAAAATCACTGGCAGTCATCGGCAATCGCCCTCGGCATTTATCGGAATTAATTTTGATCTGACCAATAAGAACGCATATTTTTCGGCGTATCGTAATGATGGATGAATGAAATTTGAAAAAATTACTGGCAGTCATCGGCAATCACTGGCAGTCATCCGCAGTTATCGGCAATCACTGGCAGTCATCAGCAATCACCGACATTCATCGACAATCATGGGCAGTCATCGGCAATCACGGGCAGTCATCGGCAATCACGGGCAGTCATCGGCAATCACGGGCAGTTGACTGCCAAAATCGGCAGTCAGTGTACAAATTTTACCTAGCGAGACACCTCTCGGCTAACACCATCAGCACTATATAAATATATTTTCTGTCTCCTGATGATGAACGTTTCTACGTTCGAAACATGTAGAGACCCTTAAAAAGTTTTATTCTATTAAATTTTGTGAAGGAAGACATTTAGTTTTTCTTTCTTTCCCATACTTTTTTTTTTAAATGTAAAGGTGATAGATCGTTGAAAAGGGCATAAAAAGAAGATACTACTTTTATATTTTGGTTTGGTAGAGGCAATTTCTTTTATCGTAAAAATTGTTGGAAATGTTGCCCATTTTTTTCTTGACAAACCCCTAATGTAAAGTAAAATGCATTCTTGACATTATGCACCATATCTGGGTTTATTTGGCGAAGTTCGTGTATAAGTCGTTGCCTAAGTTTCTCTAAATTTTCTGGTTTCAGTGGCGCACCCAGGGGCCTTGGCCCCCCCAAAACCCCCAATGAAATTGACTTCAACTATACTATTTAACTGTTTATTGCCCCGTCCCAATAAACAAGTAGTGCAAAGCTTTCTCAGCCTTCATTATTTTTATGCAAATTACTTATTCATTTTTTGAAAATTTTTATAATGAAAGCATTTTAATATGTGAATTTAAATTATGGAACGACAAGTTTACAGATAGCAAGGAAATACCCTCCGATATGTTTAAGCTATATATTCAATGTAAATAGTATGATATTTCCCAATATAAAAAAACTTTTGCAAATTTTTGTTACCATTCCCGCTTCCCGTCACCACCAGTGCCTCTGAAAGGTAATTTTCCACATTAAAGTACTTAAAATCGTACATAAGAAATTCCATCGGGCAAGTAAGACTTAATGGTTTGGCAGATTTATTTATTCATAAGAATGTTCCATTTTTTGTGAAGAAATTTTAAATACACTTTCTAAGGGTCGAAGAAAATTAGATTTACATATTTAACAAATGCAAAGGTGTTATAAAAAAGTTTTGATTTCTATTATTTATAAAATATTGTTTATTGTTGTGCTTTGTACTAATTTATATTTTTAAATAAATATATTTGTGTTATGGATATGTCGTCATTACTATTACCTATATTTTATTTGGTAAAAAGAGTGGTATGTTTTGTCCGGAATAATTATTAAAGTGGATATTTTAAAAAGTAAATTTTTTTAGATATTTACCTCGATTGAACTAGGCTATTGCGATCTTCCAAGAGTACCTGTTAAAAAGCTCCAAGGATCTAGAAAAATGCGTAACTTAAAAGTTTATTAAAAAATTTGCTTCCGGCACTGGTAGGCGGCCCCCCCCTAACATAAAATCCTGAGTGCGCCGCTGTCTGGTTTTGTTACATAAATGTTGGTTTTTAAGTGACCCCGAATAAATAATCTAGAGGATCATTTTTCAGTAACTCTTGCACAATTAACATTTTATAATGACGCATTTGACTTGATTTCACTAACTTAAGAGCAGCCGTAATGGCTTATGTTATTTTCTCTTGCAAGTTATCGAACTGGAGTAATAGGATTTTCTTGAAGAGCAGGTAAGACGTTTATTTGCGTGCCTTCTTCCATTACTCCATCAGGCTGTCTTATTCTTGGTATGTTCCTGAAGTGGCCCAGTTCACCATAACGTCTTTCAGTTTTGTTGATGGTGCCTTGGGTAAGTGGTGGTAGATCGGGGTTTCTTTCGTGAACTAAAGCTGCTACTTCTTCTTGAATACGCGTTGTCGCCAAGGCCAATCATCATTAAAATTTCGATTTCATGCGGTTCAGTTAAATAACCCATTTTAGTGTATAATACTTCTTACTATAAAATATCGGTTTAAACAGCACAAAATACTGTACCGGGTGGCCAAATAAGAATGGACGCCGGCTATATCTCAGAAACTACTAAACATAGAAACTTGGGGAAAAAACAATTATGATTAAAGCGGTCATGAGAAAATTCTGGAAATTACTTTCAAGTTCCTCATTTTGCCGCAAGGGGGCACAATTGAAAATTATTTTTTTAAATTTTAAATTTCTCCGAAAATTTCCATATTAAGGTATAACTCTGATTACATCATTGGAAAGCTTAGACAATTCTGCATCATTTTGGTTTAAGGCTCGTTGGCGTAACGACCTTGATAAGAGTAGGGGAAGCTATTGAATGTATAAACATTAAAATCGCTGTAACTTCTAAACGCCTTATCCGATTTTACTAAATGTAGGCTTGTTAGGAGGGGAAAGGTAAGTACCTTCAATAGTCGTGTCCAATGATACACGATAGTTTCTAATAAAATTGCTAGAGGGCGCAATTTGTAATAATAACAGGTTTTTTGATTTTATTTCGAAAATTCAAATCATACGGTATACTTACGACATCATAATCGGAAAGTAGATGAAATTTACAAGAAAAGATGTGAAAATTGCAGTTTGATATCTTTGTTCGTTTCAGAGTTATTGCCAAAACAATAATTTTTAATACAATTTGCGCCCTCTAGCAATTTTATTAGAAACTATTGTGTACCATTGGATAATGGATAATTAAAGTTACTTACCTTTCTCTTCGAAACAAGCTTAAATTTAGTAAAATCGGATAAGTCGTTTGAAAGTTACAGCGATTTTAATGTTTTTTCATTTGATAAGAGTGGGAGAAGCTATTGAATGTGTAAACATTAAAATCGCTGTAACTTTCAAACGACTTATCCGATTTTACTAAATTTAAGCTTGTTTGGAAGAGAAAGGTAAGTACATATCCAATAGTACACAATAGTTTCTAATAAAATTGCTAGAGGGCGCAAATTGTATTAAAAATTATTGTTTTGGCAATAACTCTGAAACGAACAAAGATATTAAACTGCGGTTTTTACATCTTTTTTTGTAAATTTCATCTACTTTCTTATGATGTCATAAGTATACCGTATGATTTGAATTTTCGGAATAAAATAAAAAAAAAATTATAATTATTACAAATTGCGCCCTCTAGCAATTTTATTAGAAACTATCGTGTTTCATTGGATACGACGATTGAAGGTACTTCCCTTTCCCTTCCAAATAAGCTTAAATTTAGTAAAATCGGATAAGGCGTTTAGAAGTTACAGCGATTTTAATGTTTACACATTCAATAGCTTCCCCCGCTCCTATCAAGGTCGGTACGCCAACGAGCCTTAAACCAAAATGATGCAGAATTGTCTAAGCTTTCCAATGATGTAATCAGAGTTATACCTTAATATGAGAATTTTCGGAGAAATTTAAAATTTAAAAAAATAATTTTCAATTGTGCCCCCTTGCGGCAAAATGAGGAACTTGACAGTAATTTCCAGAATTTTCTCATGACCGGTTTAATCATAATTTTTGTTTCCCAAGTTTCTATGTTTAGTAGTTTCTGAGATATAGCCGGCGTCCATTCTTATTTGGCCACCCGGTACAGCAGGCTGGTATACACTTTTTCTAAACCGAAAATAAAGTGACTATTAAAATCAGTGGCGGCTTCTCCTATGAGGCAGGTGAGGCAGTGCCTCACCAATAATTTTGCAAATTAAATAAATTACAAATTTATATTACTTTACTATTTGCATAAATATATATCCATTAGAATTAATGCCGTCAATCTTAACGCGCTTCGCTAGAAATATCATCTATCATCCATCTCATTTCTGCATGAGGTCGTATATGGTAGAAGCCGGTCTCGCGCTTCCTTGTCTTTTACGATCCCTTGCGTGTTTTGTCTTATATCATCCATCTCATTTCTACATGCGGTCGTATATGGTTAGAGGCCCGGCCTCCCGCTTTCTTGTCTAGCGAATAAGTGAAAATATCTAATGTGATGTTATGCAGTGGCGGCTCGTGACTAGTGAGTCAGGGGGGCGCTGGCTTTAAATAAAAAAAAAATTAAATGTTATTTACTATTATTTTCGAAAGTACGTGTCTTTTTTTTTTAACTTTCTCGTTGTGAATTTTAATTTCATCAGCATAAGCACTACTTAAACAAGTTAAAATATTAGTTTGTCCTAACATCTCAAAACTTACCACGTTATAACGATGTTTTGCACTATTTTCATGTTTTTTATTTTCTCTGAAAGATGTTTTAAGTCCTGCACCCCATTTTTAGTTCAATTATCATCCCCGCCAAAAAGAAGACACACGAAACAAAAAAAATAATTTTTGTCCTCACAACCGCATATCCAGAATATTTTATTATATATTTCTTTGTCAAACTTACGCGTAAACTGTGCCTTACTTTTACATTTTGATTGCACTTGCACAATGACCTGACACTGACCTTCATATTAGACGAAATTTTCCAACTTTATAACAACTAATAAATAACTCAAAACAAATAAACAAAACGTCAGCGAGTCAGCGGCATCGACAGACGACAGGTCGCATCGCGATTCGCGAACAGTGGGCGCGGAAAATTGGAGCTCTCCGTGGCCGCTCGTTGTGCGATGTGTAGGTGACGTCAGGCCTCCGTCGTCATGACAACCCATCGAGAAGGCGCGTTGAATCGGGACGGATAATCGGTCGCCCGCCGCCGCCCGCGCTTAGTACAACCTTGAGAGCGCGCAACTCGCTTGTCTATGAGTATAGCCTGCCCGTTAGAAAAGTAACGTTTGGTTTGAGTTATTTTAATTGATTGCTTACACACAGTGGCGCAACCAGGGGGGGGGGGGGGGGCTGCCGGGCTGCAGCCCCCCACGAGCTTAGAAACTTAGCCTATTCGTTTAATTGCAAACCAATTTTTCATTTCACGCCTTTTACTAATATTTTATATTCAGCCACATAATTTACATCAATCATGTTATCAATAGTGAAATTATACTACGTCTGACTGAATGGACCGACCGAAATACTTCCACTGAGGCATCTGGAATACTGGCCAGCATTATATAAGTCCCAAATTTGTGATGGCACTAATGTGTACAGAAAGAATATATGCCTACACACTGCCTTTAAGCAAGATTCTACAAACAGTCGATTTAAACCTTTTTTAAGCATTACTGTTAGCTAATGGCGTAACAAAATATTTTTAAGGAAGCTCAAGATCTACTTTCGGAATACGATATTGAAATCAGAGTACCTAGACTACCGCCAAGACAAACACAAAGATTGGTTATAAAAACCGATTCCGCTGCTGAGTATTTTAACATAACAATTTTTATTCCGTTTTTAGATGGCCTCATAGCAAATCTCGAGGATCGGTTTTTAAAACATCGAGAAACCCTTCAAAATTTTGAATGCCTCTTTCCATATGATAATCAAGATTTTGATAGTCAATTTAAATGTTTTTTGAAACTTCACAGCTTCTACAAGAATGAGTTCCTTGAAGAGTTTTCCATTAAAACGATGTTAAAAGTTGAACTTGAGCTGTGGTATAATAAATGCATAAACAAAAACTGAAGGAAGATTTGGACAGTGTATTCCGAATGTGATGCCAATATATTTCCTACTAATATAAAAAGGCTTTTACAATTTTTTTTAACTTTGCCTATTACAACCGCCACATCTGAAAGGTCCTTTTCAAATTTAAAATATTTAAAGACATATCTGCGTAGCACCACGGAAGAGGACAGATTAAATGGTTTGGCAGTTCTTTATGCGAACCACGATATTGATATTACCCTGGCAGAAATTCTGGACGAAAAGGCAAAAACAAAACGAAGAATTTTACTTTAATATTAGTATTATTAGTGATTACTTACAACTTATTGTATAAGGTTTTTGTTTTGTTTTAGTATAAGTATGATTAATATATGCGTTACTTATTTTAAATACATTTTTACTAATTAAAATGAAATCTCTAATTTTTTTTTCATAAATATTTAGTTAGGGCCAGCGGCGTATTATTACAGAATTTTTGGGGGGGCTGTCGCTTTCGTCAATCATACGTATTTTACCCAAAAAAGGGCGTGGCACCCAAAAAAATTTTCGCCTGCGGCGCAAAAGAGGTTACCCCCCCGAACTAAATTTCTGGTTGCGCCACTGCTTACATACATTGCGTTATTGGTTTTTTAAGTAAAGTATTTTTTGATTCTGTTTGAAATGATTGCAGGGAGGGCGGCGCCCCAGAGCCCTTCATTAACCAGCCGCCACTGATGTTATGATACCCGTAATAGTCCAGTCGAATCTAGCTTTAAATAGCGCATAAAAACACTCTTTTGGGGCCAGCCTTTACTCTCTACGTAAATTTAATGCGAGCGCGAGGGGACTGATCTACTTTATAAAGATGAACGCCGCGACACGGTACTTGGAGAAATGCTATTACTAGATTAAATTAACAGGTTGTCCGTTGAAAGTTGAAAGTTTAGAGTTTAAAAAGAGTGCATAGTGCATTGTATTTTATTATAGTTTTCGGTAAATACTTTTGTGGTTTTCCGTACTGATTTTTGTTTTGCTTTTTTCAACAGTGGGCTGTGATTTTTCTAAAATATTAATATTAGCTACCTTATTTTTATTACTTATTAATTTATTTGTTTTGTGCTGATTAGCGAAAAATGGATTCAGCAGGACCTAGCACAGCGTCACAACTTCCCCAGGTAAATGTAAACATTCGCAATCCTACTTGTAATCTTGTTAATTTTTTAGTAAATGAGCAGAATTTTTCAAGTAATTCCTATGAAGATAAATTGTACATAGTAAAAGAAGTAAAGCGACCTGTTCCAGATTTGAGTAAACGTCTTGTTACTATCGGTGGGGTGGGGAAATCAAATCGGAGCTTTCAAAACACTTGGTACGAAAAGTACGACTGGCTTACTGGTATAGTGTAACGTTAAACACATTATTTTGCTGGCCGTGTATTCTGTTTGCATTAAATAATAGCGACAAAGTTTGGTCAAAATGTGGTTATAGCGATTTAAAAAACTTGTCTAAACTTTAAAATCTAACCTTGCTAAAAAAAAAATTTCAACTGTGCCTCACCACTTTCAAATACCACGAGCCGCCCCACACCACACGTTAACCGAAAACTTATGTTGAAAATTACTTTCAACTGTTGCGTGGGGATTTTCGATTGACCATACATGAGAGCAGGGCCGTTTCTGAGTGGTGTGCTGGGAGTGCCCCCGCACAAGGGCGGCCAAAGTTATAGGGCGGCGAAAGCCGCCTGCAGTTTCACAGAAAAAAATGTTAGACGTAAAAAAAAATTCTAGGAGTTTTCATAAATATGAAGGGTTAAATAAGAATGGTAAATTCAGTTTTCAAAAAAAAAATTATGCAGTAGCTGTCAAGAATGAGGCAGCCGCCCTTTGTGTTAATTAGAGATTTCTTTTTAGATAGACAAGTATCGGAAAAATAAAAAGAATTCTCAACGGAGGTGGCCGCCCTGCAACCCACGTCAATTACATTTTGTCTTAGGTTTACTCAAAAAATTAAAACTAATTGATATTATTTGAATAATTATGTAGGTATAGTTGAATTCACATAAACTTTTAATGCCGTCATTTCAGTTCTGTCATACTTGTCAAATACTGCAGCAACTCATAAAATATAAATTTCTAATGGCTAAATTTAATTAGTATAATTGTAGTGCACACAAAGTATGTATATCTTGTATTATTTTATACGATTAAAAAGAGATAGAAATAAAAAGAGTTGGCCGAGCAATTCCAGAAAAAAAAAATTAAAAACACTGACCAATCTCAGCTGTATAAGAAATTTGGTAAGTTGGTGAAATCTAAAGTAACTAGACAATGACAAGTCTTGACATTTGGCATTAAAACTTTATGTGAATTTAACTATAGTCTTATTAATTTGGTAGTAGGGTAGGGGGGGGGGGGGCACAAATACTCACAGGGCAAAAGAACGCACCCTATTTAAATTTGCCGCCTATGTCCGGTTTCAAATGCTGTTACAAATAACTTTTCCGACGCCGAAAAAAATTACCCAGACATTTTGATTACGAATTAAAAGATGACCCCATCGTCGAGGCCAAACAGAGTTTCAATGTGAATTTTTATTTTTCGATTTTGGATATTTTTTTTTTTTGCCAGGGGAAACCCTTTATGGGCACCGGTTACTTGTTCTTTGGATATTGCGATAGAATCAATTAAGGAGAGATTCGTTTCACTTAATAAGTGTAATGAAACTTTTGGGTTTTTGTCGAACTTCTATGAAGCTAATGCCATAAATGACGAGAAATTGTTAAAATCCTGCAAAGATCTCGATATAGCGCTTCAATAGCAAGGAAGTCCCACAAACAAAGATATTGATCGCTCAGAGCTCGACCAGGAAATTTTGTCGTTCCGAGAAATTTTTCCAATAAAACGTACAAAATAATAATTGTAGATACGCTAAAATTCATAGCTGAAAAAGATTTCATCTCATCATTTCCAAATCTTTGTGTTGCGCTGAGAATTTTTATTACTCTGCCGGTTACTGTTGCATCTATCGAACGTAGTTTTTCAAAGTTAAAATTAATTAAAAATTACTTGCGATCAATTATGTCCGAAGAAAGGATTAGTGGCTTGGCCCTTATCGCCATTGAAAGCCAAATTGCTGAGTCCCTCTGTAGGTAAGTATGAATAAAAGAAAAATATTAAAAATAGACACCTATTAAAGATTTATTTTTCTGACAATTGCTTTGCGCCATAATTTCAGGTAGGTAATTGTAAAATATAACTGATTTTATTTAAAGGGCAGCCAGTTCATATGTCGCACAAGGGCGGCCAACAGGCCAGAAACGGCCCTGCATGAGAGTTACGAGTATTATTAATACCGTCACGGGTAAACATTGCTTCATCTGTAAAAAGTATACGCGATACAATACGATGATTATTTATCCACCGACAAAATTTAATACGTTTAACATAATCTTCCGGTTTTAGGTGCTGTATTCTCTGTACATGGTATGGATATAAGCCCTGCTCGTGGAGTGTGTTTAATACTCTTTTTTGTGGAATGCCCAATTGAGTACCAATTCTTCATGAGCTGGTCGTTGCATTTTCTTCTACTAAATCCAGAATATTTTCTACTTCTCCTAAACTTTGTCGAGTAGCTCGTTCAGATGTAATGTTGGCACTGGGAAGCTTACCATTCTCGCACGAATTGTTAAAAACTCTGTAAAACACGTTTCTAGTCGGATGTCTGTGATGTGGATACCGTTGACGATATTCTTCAACAGCAGCTGTAGCACTTCCATTACAGAAACCATAAATAAACACCATATTTGCATATTCTAAATTTGAATAAGTATTTGGCATTTTGTAAAATTTTAATCACTCAAACTTGAAAATAATCGTTTAATTACTGCCACAATACACAGACACATTGTCAAGACAACATAGATGTCAAATAGTTTAGAGTCTTGAGCATGGCATACTCTAATTACGTGAAAATTTTGATAAAAGTGGAACGTAGAAAAAAATTGTTATTGCGCTATAACTTGAAAAGAAATGAATATCGGATAAGAACATATGGTTTTTTTTTACATTGTTTTCGCGTGTATAATACACTTTTGAAATTTGGTCCGTTCCTCACGACTCACCCTGTATATAATTATTTTATATTAATAATTTATTCTAAGCACAAAGAAAATAGATGAAAACTCAAGGCCAATATCGTTTATTAACTGTACTAAGTAATAATAAGTGAAAATTACATTTTCATAAATCGTCATTTATTGCTACCTTAACTAAGTCTTATTTTATTAAATAAAAACCCAATTGGAATAACGATTTTATTGCCGTCGGTCGTTCCAAACATTGCCTCAATAATTTTAATATTTTGGAATATAAAAAATATACTAAGCTTTTACTGACACCGTAATATATCAAAAGTATCCTAGAAGATCATAGCTAATAATCACCTACTTTATAACATATTGAATTAGAACAACAATCCCTATCATTTCTATTGCACTATGGTGGTGGATGTGGACTAGTATCACCGGAACTTGTGTCTGATTGGGTTTTGAAATTGTCCTTAGTACTACCCCCAAACTTAGCAACACTTTCGGCTAAAGCAAATCTGGTCATTAGATATGCTTGAATATTTGGAACTGCAATGGGGTTTGCATTCCAAGGAAACCCCATAGTTGAATTAGCGTATACTGAAGGAATTTGAACTCTAGGCCAAAACCCATCATTGAGTGATGGTACCATATGCATCTGATAATCTGCTATCGCTTGCTGCTCGGAATGAATTAATGAATTAGTTTCTCGACCCAGGGATTTTTCTCTTTTTCTCCATTTTGCTCGTCGATTTTGAAACCACACCTGAAACAAGAAATAAAATTGTAATTGCATGATAAACCAAGTAGGTACCAATTTATTGAAGTTTTTACAAAATGGAGTTTTACTGAAATAACATTTAGTAAAAAAATCAAAAAAAAAATCCTAACATTATCTCTTTACAGGGTGTCCGGGAAAAAGTAGGAAATCTCCCGGATATGTAAAAAACACGTGAAAAGAACACTACAAGTTTATATAAACTTCTTTCGTATCGGCCTCCTCTTCGGAGATATGGGCTCCTAAAGAGCTCCAATGGAATTAAGTTTTTGACACATAAAATTAAACCAACAGGTATAATTCAATTTTTTTTTCATATGATCTATACCAGGTAAGACCCTTCAAATTACTATTCCAGAAAGTGTTGCGAATTACGCACAGCTGCAGGGACGGACTAGCTGTGACACTAATGTGCCCATTTTTTTTACGCCCTGTATAATAAAAACTTTGGACAACGTTTTTTACATACCTTTAACTATTGACTAAAAATTAAGTACTCTTCATTCATGTCGCTAATCCTAACCGTTTTCGGAAAAACGTCATTTTTAGCATATTTACATCATGTATATTTAGCGTATTTCAATAAAAGATACATCTTTGTTCCTATAAATTATAAATGTTCACTTTTAACTGCTTAATATTAATACATGATCGCAATAAAATGACGTTTTTCCGAAAACGGTTAGGATTAGCGACATGAATGAAGAGTACTTAATTTTTAGTCAGTAGTTAAAGGTATGTAAAAAACGTTGTCCAAAGTTTTTATCATACAGGACGTAAAAAAAATGGGCACATTAGTGTCACAACTAGTCCGTCCCTGCAGCTGTGAGTAATTCGCAACACTTTCTGGGATAGTAATTTGAAGGGTCTTATCTGGTATACATCATATGAAAAAAAAATGAAATATACCTGTTGGTTTAATAATTATGTGTCAAAAACTTAATTCCATTGGAGCTCTTTGGGAGCCCATATCTCCGAAGAGGAGGCCGATAGAAAGAAGTTTATATGAACTTGTAGTATTCTTTTCACGTGTTTTTTTTATATCCCGGAGATTTCCCACATTTTCCCAGACACCCTGTATAGGTAAATACTTTATGGATATTCACTAAATAAGCTTGCTCGCCATGGATCAGTGGTATTTCAAGCAGGAATATGAAACTAAGATCCGAAAAGTCGTAGCTGTCATTTGTCATTAATGTCACTTCCCCTGTATTTTACGGTGTATTTTCCAAAGATATAAAAGAGGTTGTCTGGGAATTAAATAAAAATATGTCAATAGCAACCAACCACGTTGCTCCATTTCTTAGCTATCCTTTTTGTAATCATCCTTGCAATGTTTTTGATGACGCATCATTGCGATTAAACGATAAAATATTTTCTAATTTTTAAGATCGTCCCGGAAATGCAAAAGAAAATATAATTACTGTAATTACATATCTGGGTAAGTATCGAATTAATATATTTTACATTCTACCTGTCCAAAGATGTGAAAATATTAGGGTTTTAAGTTTCCATCAAGTAGAGGTGGACGACTATTTTTTTAAAATTTGTTTAATTTCTTACTTCTATCTCTGGCAGAAATAATTCAACTACACTGATCGATTTAAAAAATGTTTCTCTATTTTATGTTATGTCCAGTTCATATCATGTCAGTTTGTATTGAGTACTTTTGACAAGCCTGTAGTGAAGACTCGAGCTTCATATATCACATATTATACACCGAGAAAATTAGTTTACTAAATTTCTTTGCTGAGAAGAAGTTAGTAAGAATGGCAAATTATTTAGTTAAAGTACCAAAAAACCGTGCAACTTTAGCCTATTAGGGTTTTTGTAACAACTAAAATCATTTTGCTATAGAAATCTATTAAGGTTTAGTATTATTTTATTTAATTTAACTAAATAGCATATTGATAACTAAAAAAGCTTCTTGCTAAATAGTTTCTACTATCGATCAATTAGATACAACTCAAAATAATATTTAGTCTTACTGGTCACTAACTTTTTTAGTGGATTTAGCAATATCTCCATTAAATTCTGCTGAGACGAAGTAGTATGTTTTACTACATTACCAGGCAAGGTAATCGTTCGTGACGAGTCTGAGTCTCTTCGCATACTCGAATAGCCATTATTACACGTTGGCTCCGACATGGCGGCATTAACATTTAGCTTTTCTCAGATTATGGATACCTGAATTTTTTCTTTTGTGTTTGTGTCATGAATATTTTTTTAGTATTTGGGTAAGTTGAAAGTTAACAGCAAGTGGATATTCGGCACCCTGCCGGGTGGCCCCTGCATTATATTTGGTCCTGATGGGATATTTCATAACCAATTATTCCTTTATTTCAGTATCAAAATGGAATTTAATCCAAACGATAGAGCCGACGCCATATTGTTATGTGTATTTTGGAGCTTGGAGCAATGTAAAAATTTTGGCAAACAACTATTTTCATAGTCCCACGAACGCTTGATGTCATTCAGAAATTAAAACAATATTAATAATAGGTAAGTGCCAATTAATTTTTAGACGTGATTACGACGCACAGTGATAGAAATCGCAAATCTAGAATTCCAAAAGTCCAATTTTTGATTGCAACCTATTAACAAAACAATCATAGTCGTCTCTTTAGAAATGTGTAAGAAAGAAAAAAAGTTAAAATTTAAACCCGTATTATGAGAAACAAATTTGTACTTGTTTTCTAAACAGCAGGTGTTTTTCATTTTACGCGTGGAGATAATATTCATTTGATTTACGCGAAGTGTAGAAAGCTGGTAGTGGTGGATCTAATAAAGTTATTATTAAAAAAATTAGGATGGATATTTATGGAGGTAAGTATTTTACTTATAAAATATTATTGTTGTTTTAAAAGTTAAAATTAACTCGCAGTGAATATCAAAAATAATCGGTAAAAAATAAAAATAAAAATGATTATTTTTGTAAGAATTGGAGGAGAACTTTTTTGCGACTCTGTACGACTCGGATCTATTTACACTAAAATTTTCTACAATCATTATACCTTTAAAATATCCAAAAAAATTTTTGCGTTTAGTTGCGTTTCTACCAAATAATTAATTTTTTTTAGGTGTTTCAACAAGTATTAGGCCAATTGATTTATTTAGAGTTTTAAAGGAGCATGTCTTCTCACAATATAGAAATGCTGAGTGCATGGCTTTTTTTTTAAATTATGTAATACGGCAACAAGTATGAGAAACGAATTTCTCAGACAATGACATCAAAGTACTTAATAGGAGTCTGGATAGCTTTTCCAAAAGCCTTTTTAATAGATTGAAAAAAGCTACAAGGATTTCAATTTTATATAGTCTTTAAATACGAGTACTATACTTTCTCAACTTTCTCTGCATGTAAATAAATGTCGAACATAAACAAAGACAAGAAGGCTCACTTTGTATGGGTTTAAATAAGTCTTCTTGTCTTTGTCTATGTTCGGTTCGGTGATATAAATTAAAAACTAAAAGTAATTAATTTTACAATTTTTAAATAATAATTTCCTTTTTTGTAGATCTACGGAGAGGTTTGAAAAGTATAACAAAGATGGCTAAATAAAATTATCATCAGATCTAGTAGTTGATGGTCTTGACAAACTAGAGATGCAGAAAAAGTTAAGAAAGTATAGTACTCGTATTTAAAGACTAAGTATATAAAATTTAAAACCTTGTAGCTTTTTTCCATCTATTAGAAAGGCTTTTGGAAAAGCTATCCAGACTCCTATCAAGTACTTTGATGTCATTGTCTGAGAAATTCGTTTCTCATACTTGTTGCAGTACATAATTTTTTTAAAAAGCCATGCACTCAGCATTTCTATATTGTGAGAAGACATGCTCCTTTAAAACTCTAAATGGATCAATTCGCCTAATACTTGTTGAAACACCTAAAAAATTAATTATTAGGTAGAAACGCAACTAAACGCAAAAACTTTTTGGATATTTTAAAGGTATAATGATTGTAGAAAATTTTAGTGTAAATAGATCCGAGTCGTACAGAGTCGCAAAAAAGTTCTCCTCCAATTCTTACAAAAATAAGCATTTTTATTTTTATTTTTTACCGATTATTTTTGATATTCACTGTGAGTTAATTTTAACTTTTAAAACAACAATAATATTTTATAAGTAAAATACTTACCTTCATAAATATCCATCCTAATTTTTTTAATAATAACTTTATTAGATCCACCACTACCAGCTTTCTACACTTCGCGTAAATCAAATGAATATTATCTCCATGCGTAAAATGAAAAACACCTGCTGTTTAGAAAACAAGTACAAATTTGTTTCTCATAATACGGGTTTAAATTTTAACTTTTTTTCTTTCTTACACATTTCTAAAGAGACGACTATGATTGTTTTGTTAATAGGTTGCAATCAAAAATTGGACTTTTGGAATTCTAGATTTGCGATTTCTATCACTGTGCGACGGTGTTTCTTTGGTTTAGTAGCTTTTATAAATTCTATACATATGTGGATTTTTAATGAATTCAAATTTAAAATACAGTTTTTGAATATTACAGCACAGTAAAGGGAAATCATTTTAATTAATGAAAGTAAATGGAACAAAAATCCTGTAGAACTTATTGTCAGTGAATTTATTAAATAATAATATTTGGTCTCTTACCTATATCTATAGCGTTTTATACTTATTTATTTTTGCAGAACCTTAATCTATACAAAACGTATTATAATATACGACTCTAACGTTTCAAGGCCCATTCTGTTCTCACACAAAAATATCTAAAAATGTATTTTTTGCCTGTCAATGTGTCTAATTACAGAAAATCTGTTGTCTGTCAATCTAATAAATCTTCTTGGTTAAGAAGTTGCACAAAACAAATACTACTGACAAAAATATAAAAATTTTAAAGTCCAGATTTTTTAAATTTTGCACAGGACGTTGAATGCATGGGACTTTGGCTTTATTTTAATGACCTCTAACAAAAACTACTAATAAACTTTTACTAGGTATACATTAATCAAACTCAATCTTTTTAGACCTTTGATGCCCTAGGATTCTAGAAGAAAGAATAGCACAAAAACTATTTGATTTCAATATGACATTGTAACTGTCTGGAAACTTCGTCGTGCAATTGATAGAACGTTCGACTAGTATTCAAGGAGTTCTGGGTTTAAATCTAAGCGGATGCATAAAACTTTTTAAATTTTTCAGTTATATTTTTTAGCTGTTCTAAAACAAAAAAATATTTAAGCAAATGGTACTATAAATTACTTCTTTAATCTATATGTACTAGATTTGTGATTGATCTTGTTATTGTTTAAGTTTGTTATTACTAAATAAATTCTATTGGAATAAAAATACAAATTTACACCTATTTTTATTTTACCCGTTAAAACACAAAAAATTAAATGGTAAGGGCATTGTAATAAAAAAAAGGATCTTTACATCACATTTTTAGCAAAGATACCTTGGTTTTGGAAGAACAAAGCGAAGACAAAACATTTAATATTGCTTATCAAAATGTACGTGGTTTGAACAGTAAAACCATGGATTTTTACAATAGTGTATGTATGACGGAAAATGAAAATGATGTGGTGGCACTAAGTGAAACCTGGTTATCAAATAATGTTTATGACAGTGAGCTATTTCCCGACAACTTTTTAGTTTACAAAAACCGCAACAGAGAAGTCAGTATGCGCGGTGGAGGTGTCCTTCTAGCGGTCAAAAAGACTTACAAGAGTACGCTATTAATATTGGATTTTAATATACCTGAAATAGACTTAATAGGAGTTAAGATATATATCAATGATATAAGTTATATATATGTTTTTGTTGTTTATATTGCACCTAACTGTAATGTTTCTAAACGGGACGAATTATTTTCTTATTTGGAAGGGTTAGAGTTTCTATACCAGCACAAATTTATTGTGATTGGGGATTTTAATATTACACATTTAAATGACTATTACACAAGAAATTACAAGGATCATCAAATAGAGATGCTGATTAACTGTATAGAATTTTTTGATTGCCTCCAATTAAATCGTGTTTTAAATATCAACAACCATATATTGGATATTGTTCTAACTAACTTAAATTGTAATGTGTTTGAAAGCACATACAACTTTGTAGAAGTAGATAAACATCACCCCCCTCTTACTATCGAAGTAAAACTCAATAGTCCTAAGCAAAAAAGTTTGACCAACGATAGTAAAGCATCAAATTTTAATTTTAGAAAAGCGAATTTTGAGGCTATGTATCAGTTATTTCAAAATGCTAATTGGAATGATCTTAAATCTTTTAATGATGTTAACTTAGCTGTACAATGCTTCTATGATAAAATTAATGCTATTTTTGAAATTTGTGTACCAAAAAGTACACCCAACCAAAAATATCCTGTTTACTTTGATAAAAATATTATTAAAAATATAAGAATTAAAAATAAATTAAGACTTAAAAGTAAAAGAACGGGTAATTTAGAAATAAAGAATCAGTTTGCAGAATTAAGAGCCAAAATTAAAAAAGACATAAAAATTGCACATGAACAATATCTCAATAAAATTCAACTAGATATTAATGAAGACTCAAGGTCATTTTGGCAATATATTAAAAGTAATAAGACTATATCTGGCATTCCAAACAAAATGTATACCAATGGTGTTGAGTACACGGAAGGCAGGGCTGTAGCAAATGCTTTTGCATCCTTTTTTAGTTCTGTTTATGTCAAGGATAATCCTGAACAATATGAGAATCTTCAACCAGAAATGTGTGAGATATCTGAAGCTTTTTGTGTTAAGCAGGTTAGTTATGAGGATGTGTGTGATGCTATTCAGGAACTCAAAATTAACAAAGCAGTTGGACCTGACAACATACCGTCATTCATTTTTAAAGGTTTAGTAGGTTTTCTTGCTGACCCTCTGAAAACACTCTTTAACATTTCATTAAGAACAAATACCTTTCCACAAATATGGAAGGAAGTCAAAATATGTCCTATATTTAAAAAAGAGGATAAATCTGATATACAAAATTATAGACCAGTCGCTTTGTTGTCATGTCCGGCTAAGATATATGAATCTATTATGTATAAGTATGTATACAGTCATGTCAGAAATAAGATTACGGATTGGCAACATGGTTTTTTAAATAAAAAGTCCACCACTACTAACCTGTGTAATATCACTCAATATATAGCTGAAAGTCTAGACAAAAAATGCCAAGTAGACGTGATTTATACCGATTTTGCTAAGGCGTTTGATAAGGTATCACACTCTATTCTCATAAAAAAGCTGCAGTCTGAATTTGGATTTCATGAAAACATGGTAACATTTTTCGAATCCTATTTGCAAAATCGGAAACAACGGGTGGTTGTTAGAGGATATAATTCTAATTATTTTTTGGCTACTTCTGGAATCCCGCAGGGCTCTAACCTGGGGCCATTGCTGTTTCTTTTATACATTAACAGCCTAGTTAAAGAAATTAACCACTCCAATGTATTAATGTTTGCTGATGATTTAAAACTTTATATAATAGTTAAAGATGCCAATGATTGTCAACGTCTACAGGAAGATTTAAATACACTATATCAATGGACAATTAAAAATCGGTTGTATTTTAATATAGATAAGTGTAATGTTCTTAGTTACGGTAGAAAAAAGAGCATAATACATTATGAATATTTAATTAATGGAACAGCATTGGCTCGGGTTACTGAGATGAGGGATCTTGGAGTTGTTTTCGATTCTCAATTGACTTTTAAAACCCATTTATTTGAAATAACAAAAAAGGCTTCCAGAATGTATGGTTTTGTAGTTAGAAATTGCAGACTGTTTACAAGTATGAAATGTATAAGAGTTCTATATGTTGCGTATGTAAGAAGTGTTTTGGAGTATTGTTCAATTATATGGAGTCCATACTATGAGAACCATAAATATTCCATAGAAAAGATTCAAAATAAGTTTTTAAGATATATCTATTTTAAAGAAACTGGAATATATCAGATTCATATACCAAAAATGAATGTTATGAAAGCGTACAATCTCAAGAGCTTAGAAAATCGAAGGAAAATAGCCTCTGTTCTTTTCTTGCACAAGCTAGTAAATAACTTAATTGATGACACCAGTCTACTATCTTGTTTAAATTTTTATGTACCGTCTTATAGAACAAGAAATCCTCTGACATTGTATGTTGATAACGCCCGTACAAATTACTATAGGAACTCACCGATCACACAAATGTGTAAACTATATAATTCTATTCAAAACCAATGTGATTTGTTTAATATTAGTAAAGTTAGGATTAGGAAAATGTTAAATGAAGTATTTTAGTTTTTTTATTCTCTCTGTTAACTATCCTACTCTGTAATTGGATTTACTGTAGAGTCTGTAAACAAATAAATAAATAAATAAATAAATAAAATAAACTTTTAAGGTTAGCTATAAGAAATAGTAGCTTTTGCAAATACATTAATCTAATTTAATAATATAAAAGTATGTAACACAGCAAAAAAATAAGTTTAAATAGCATGGTAAAGATGCCAAATACAGCTAATGCCTTTAGTTTCTTCTACTAAATGCCTTTCAATTTTTAATAGGTAATATATTAAAACTACTAAATACTTTTAGCTAGCGCAACCAAAGTTTATAGTAGCTCCAACTATGCGGAAAACAGCAAATATTTTTAGTTGCAACCACTAGATAATTCTAGCAAAATAGATTTAGTAAAATCAGCAAGTCATCTAACCTGGGGCCTATTCTACTACAGATTTTAGTTCGGTTAACTAAATATTGAGTTATTTTAACTAAATTTTTTTCTCGGTGTAGAGGATCTGTAATATATACAGTTGTATCAGTCAAATGGAATAAATTCGATAATAAATACATGGCGCCGTGTCCAAAAAAGCGCTCGGAAACGTCGATTGGTATTTCTAGTTGCGCATTTTTTTCAATAAAAACTTTTTATACAGGGTGTGGTTTTTAAGTGGACAATACCAACTTTCTTATTTTAAATGCGACACCCTATATATTATTTAATTTTTGGATTCTTTAGAAAATTTTAGACATATTTCATGTTCAATATCCTATGATATTGAACATGAAATATGTTATACAGGGTACGCATTGAAAACGAATCAGAGACATTTACTGGCAGCACAGTTCTTTTTTGGAAGAACGCTCAGACACATCGATTTTGTTTTCGAGGGGGACACAAAATTGGCAAAAAATTACGTTAATACGTGTAGCCTTCTTGGCGGGGGTGGCACCACCCCTAAAACCTTAAATAGAAAGGGGGGTCGAGTGATAACTTATTTTAAAAGTCTTTCAATTCCCTATATAATGATGTAAAATTCATGTACTTTAATTCAGTACCTAGTTTTGGAGATTTAATGATTTAAAGCTTAAATAAAACTTTAATACATCATCATCAGTGGAGATTAATACATTTGGCAGCAAAGTAGTTTAAAAATTAAGAATGAACTGACCCGTCAGCCAAGTAAATGTTGGAAATGACTACCATGCAGTAATAAAAATTTTGCTCAAAACGTTGCCGCACATTTTACAATATTTGAGAAGTAATTTGAAGGCACTCATTTACAATTTTTTTGTCGCAAATCTTCTAACGATGTTGGCTGAGTAGCATAGATTTTGCTTTTTAAGTGACCCCACAGAAAGAAATTCAAAGGTGATAAATCTGGCGATATTGGGGGCCATTCAATGGCACCTTTTCTACCAATTCATCGACCTGGTAATGTCTGATCTAAATATTGTCGAACACCTAATGCGTAATATGGCGGGGCACCATCCTGTTGGAACATCAACCTATTCGCAATGTACCGCCGATCATTCTGATTTTCAATACTTAACGTAGGATCTACATACACTTGTCCTAAAACCCCCACTTCTATTGCTTCGTTTCTTAAGGGATTTTCAATGTTGCGTTTTTATTGGCGACTGATCCAGTTTTCCGAAATGTAGCTACAAGTTCAAGAACATATTTTCGATGCACGTTACTGTTCTCAAGTCGCTCATTAAATATGTGTGCTTTTCTATTAGCGCACTGATTATTTCCGAAAAATATTTCGATAATTTCAACCCTTTCTGCCGTGGAATCTATCATGGTTAAGTTATGTATAAAGCGTTAAAGGGTATTTTAACAACAAAGTTTGTTCGAGTCAATCGTAAACTACGTAATAAATTCCTATTTAAAATAAGTACGAGACATTCCCTTCTTATCTTTCTTCAAGAAACAACTTCTTTTGCCACAAAAAACGCTCCAATCGCTATTTTCAACACCAAAATGATAAACAAACCATGGGCGTAGTGAAGACAAACATTTAGTAAGTAAATGATTTTACTCAAATTTCTTCCGAAAGTAGTATAAACTAATCTGATGTATGTACCTATTAAAGTCTACTTAAAGCTTTAAATCAATAAATCTCCAAAACTACTGAATTGGAGTACATACATTTTACATCATTATAAAGGAAATTGAAAGACCTTTAAAATAAGGTATCACTTGACCCCCCATTCCATTTAAGATTATAAGGGTGGTGCCACCCCCGCCCCTGTATAAAAACTCGAAGGAACATTTACTCAGGGACTTGTAACAATTGTTCAAATGTAAGGGTAACCTCTATCCGTTTGTCTACTTAGTTTAAAGTCAATAAAGTCAACAATTTTGGTCATGAAGAGTACTGCACCAGAACCAATCTATTTTGCTCCAATTGCGTAATTGTTCTTTGAGTAATTTATTTAACCGTTTTTTGTGTAAAATTGTATAATTCTTATTTTGGTCAGAGTTGTCTATTAAGTGAAAATTGTTTCTTTAAACTTGCTGGAATAACACCTTTCTAAAGTATAGGTATTATATTCACCGTTTTATACTCTTAAGTCGTTAATTTGTATTTTATTCGCACTATTTTGTTGTAATCTTTCATTCTTTCATTGCTTTGCTGTATTGTTCTTCTTCAAATAAATCTCTTAAAAAATCTTTAGTGTTTCAGTGATTAAATTGCGCACCATATAGGGCACCTAAATAATAAAGAATCACTCTCAGTAGAAAATAACAATATATCGTGCGAGCAAAAATTATTTGCATCAAAGAGGGCCTTGCATCTAAGGACGTAATGCTTAGCCGTAGAGCTTAATACTTGTTGGGTGTCAGTAACCACCTGAATTAACAATCAATCAGTTATTCCGTCATCTTTGACAGTCGTTACAATTTTTTCGATGACAGATTGATCAGTTCTTGATCAGACATTGAATTCCCACCTAGATCACCTTGTTTAACGGTTATGGATTACTTAGTTTTTCCTCATTTAAAGAACACTATTTTTAAAACACCAGTTGCAAATTTAGAACAATTACAGAGATGCTGGTCAACACTTTCGAAAATATGAAGACACGTGTGAATTTATGCTTGGAGCATGGTGGTGGCCAATTTCAGCAATTTATGTAATTATTTTTCTTTTTCTTTCTGTATATTCTTACTTTGTTAATTTTGTAAGCAACAAAAATAATTTTTTTGTCTACTTATTTTATTACTCATTAGTTTGGCATATCATGCCATAATATGAATTTGACAAAATTTTAACCTAGATTTGGTTAGATATATCGTCCCCATATCATTGTGACCTTAACCAAGCCCTACGTTTTTTAATCCAAACCCTCTTTGATGCAAATAATTTTTGCTCGCAGGTTAAATCAAAACCATCTAAAGCTACACAACCCAGTCGCCTACCATTCTGCTACGCGACATTATTTATCATCGCTTTATAGCAGCTCTTTTGCCTCGACAAAGCGTAGCATGAAAGCATGATACACACAACAGTTAGAGTAAATTAATCGATAGGATTATATTCAACGCGAACTTTTCAAGCGAATTTTTACGGATCTGTATTTATTGGCCCTGACACCAGCAATGTTGCCAGATATATAAATTTAATTGGGTTTATTAGAAGACAGTTTTTTTTTAAATTTACCCGTAGAAAAGGGAAAAGTGAAGGTATATACATTCAGGACTTGGATACTGATGTATATTTCTTCTATTATACAGGGTGTCTGGAAAAAGGACGTCAATCCGTTAACCATTTGACTATTGGAATAGTTGATAAAATGAGTTAGGGTTGTGATTAGGACAAATGTTTGATTTTTAATTCTGCATCGAATGACCTAAAAAGATACAGGGGTTCCTATTTGAAATATGAAAAATAAATTGCTTTAAAATTTGCAATGTTTGACACTAAACTTTGGACACCCTGTACAATTCGTATTAGTCAAACTTGGTTAACGAGACTGTTAGACTTTATTTAATAAGTGCCTTTGTATAATTTTATTAGCGAGGCATTATTTTTATTTTTTATTAATTTTTAAAACCAGTGGTGCAAAACTGATATTTTTTAGAATGATAAAAAAGTTTTGGACTTCCATTGTCTTTATTTGTTTTAAATCACAACGTTTCAACTGGTAAGTATCACCAGTCGTCTTCAGGTGAATACTAAATAAATAAAGTAACTACAAGACTATTTATACTAGCTAGGTGCACTGAGCATAACTGAGGTGGGTGCAGTCATGCGTTCAGTTGGCACGCGATCTTATCCTAAGATTACATCTATCTAACAAAGGTTTCCAGATATTTCTTATGTCTAATGATGGTTTACTAAAGCAGCCTGGGTTTTGGTGAATAGCAGCAGCTTCCTTGAACTTTCTTCTCCTCCAGTGTGGTTCCTTATGTAGGATTTCAGCTTCTGACCACATGATATGGTAGGCATGGTCAGCTGCACCTGACTTTTCGGTCTCTCCTTTTAACGTATTTTTTTGTGTTCTTTAATCCTTCCCAAGTAGCACAACATATTGGCTGATCATTGGTTCCATATTGGCCCAATATCGATTCATTTCTATCGGCAAAACAATATATTACCAATATTAGTCCAATATTGCATTTCGTGAAATATTACAATACTGGCTGGCAATATTGTACCAACATAGGTTTCGCTGGCTTTAGCCAATATTGGAATTAAAAATATTGACCCAATATAATATAGTATTTTACAATGTTGGGTAACGACTTTTTTTTAAATTTTATATTATAATATAATATATTTTACTATTAAATTATTTAAAATTATTAATACACGGACAACAATAGATATAATAGTATGGAAATAATACGATACTCATTATTCCGAACCTCGGCGCCCGGAGACGTAGACACTTCCAATGCTTAATGTGCCGAATTTCGGTACAGCTCGCGCTTCCTTTTTTCTTCATTGTTAAGGTTATGTCATGAATGTCGTGACTTTGCTTTATTGGAGTTTGGAGTTAGTTCTGTGCTGTGGATGTTAGTATTATTTGTTGACTTTAAAGGTTTAATATTAATAAAGTGTCTAAAATAATAATGTAACAGGAATAATAGCACGTAAGTACCTGTATTGATAAACCTGCTTTAATAATTTATTGAAATGAGAATCAGGTAGGTACAAATATTCCCCTCGTTCATCAGAGGTTTTTAGTGACAAGATTATTTGTAAATTACTTCCTACCACCCCAAGATCGTTTTGCTGAATACCTACATACTACATAGCAAAAAAGTTACGATATTGAGCTATGCAGTGGTTTCATGACAGGGTTTCTGTCAGGATTTTTGTTGTTACTTACTCTACTAATCTAATTAATACACGAATAGGCACTGTGCCTTTTAAGCGTGGTCTGTTGATAACCGTTTGAAAAATTAACCGGCACCAACTTATAATAATTTATCTAGGTATATAGGTAAGTTCTTTATCAACAAAGAATAGGCATGCGTGTAGTATGCAGCAAAGGCATTCGCAGAGATCAGTGCTCTAGTGCTGTTGAAATATGCATTCGCAGAGATCAGTGCTCTAGTGCTGTTGAAATATGAATATATTTTCAGAGCAATCTAAGGGACTTGCGAGTAATTTTTTTTGAAACTGCCAAAGCTAAATAAATTCAGTTCAAAATCTAACAGAACTAGAAAGTTGCTTACGGTGTGAATTACAAAACAGGATTTTTTACTTTTAGGAAAAATGTCAAAAAAATCCATTGGACACGTAGGCGGAGATGCTGTGAAAAAGAATGTTTATTTCATAATGAAAAAACTCATGGAAAGGGACCTGAGCTTAAAATACTCTGCAAAAGGGAAGAAACAGAAAAAAGACTTTTCAAAGTTACGCTTATATAAAGCTGTTTTAGGTATGGTAGTATTTGACAAACTCCTATATAAAAATAATGGCTAAGTCATAGAGATTTATAACTTAAAATTTATCTCTTTTTAAGTAGCATTAGGCACTTAATCCTTGCCAGCAAAACATTAGTAAGAAAAATTTCCTGGAATGATGAATTAGGTACTTAATTACCATTTCTGTTTTAGAGGCTGTTAAAGTTAACTTTCAGAACACAACAGACCTGGAAATAACAAGATGCATAGGCATATCTTTAGCCACTGCTGGAGATCGGGATGGGGGCAGGCAGATTAGAGGTTTGTAACATATTACATTTTAGGCAACATATCTACAACTAAAGTATTTTTTTTTAGCTAAAGAAACAAATCAAGAGGATTTTTAAAGATAATATATATATATATATATGTACATATTATGTTCAAATATATACAGTAAGCTTTTCTAATACATTTTGCATTATTTCTGATCCTAGAATAATTGCAACGACTTCAGATATTAACAATAATCCTTGTAAGTAATAAAATAAACAAATAGCACGCTCTCTATTACAAATAATATAAATGTTATTGATTGCTGGAGAGGAAAAATAAACTTCTGGTTAGAGCAGGTAAAACTAAGGACACTAAACTTAAGCATAAAATATGTCTATCTTACTTTAGAAAAGTAGAAAGACTAATATTTTTTAATGAAAATCATTTTTATTTTTGAAATACAGTTTCAAATGCAGAGATTGATCCTTCAAAAATAAAAAAGAATTTCATAAAAAAATTATAATTTTTTTACTATTCTAAAGCGATATACAGGCATATTTTATAATAAAAATAATTAAAACGCATTAAATAAAACCATCCACTTCTTAACATTAAGGAATAAAAAATACTGGCGCAATCATGATTACCAATGTTGGCGTAATATTATACTTTTAGTTGTAGCAATATTTTTCTACATTACTGGACCAATATTGAAAAACGATATTGGGCAAATAAATCAAAAAGTCCACATTTTTTAATGGGCCAATATTGATAAACTAAGTTGGGCCAATATATGAACGATATTGGGTCAATATTGGATCGATATTGTTGTGCTACTTGGGTTGTTTCTAGTGGTCTTAATGTCTCACCTATATAAGATTGGTCGCATTCGCAGGGGATCTGGTAGATGCAGTTTTTCCTATATTTTTGACTTGTAGGCTTTGTCTTCGTCAGGTGGCTTCTTAGGGTGTCCCTCGAGTTGAATACGGTGTTCATGTTATATCGTTGTTCGAGTCTTCTTATTTTCTCAGACACTCCTTTGACATACGGAATATTGAGTGTTGGTTGTGCTTCTCTGTTTGCTTCTTGCGCGTTGGGTCGATTCTTACGATTTTCCAATATTGTGTCAACTATGGAGAACTTGAGGTAGGAGGCCGATCGCAATGCATTCGATTCGGTCCCAAATTAACATCGGTAATTCAGCTGTACGAGTCGCCTTAAGATGGCGCTCGTGTTCGAAGTGGGCTATCAAATAAATGGTTTCTTCATGGACGCGATTACTATTTTTATTTAAATTAATTCTTTAAGGAACAAATAAAGACTTTTATATGAATTTACACTTACTTTGTTATACTTATTAGTAAACTCGGCCTGTATAAAGTTCCAACGATGCTTCGTTTTTAAAATACAGGAACATTCTAGCTACAAAGGGTTTTACCTTTGGACTTTGGAGCTAAAAAGAGACTTATTTGGCTGCGTTTCTTCTCTGAAGAAGATCCTGTCTTACACCCCAACACAAAGCAAACTCTACTTTTATAAATTGTACCATTATTCATTATAAATATGGAAATTAATTACATTACAACGTTATTTGTCTTGTCTTGTCTTGCCTTCAAACGTTATTTGTTATTCCGAAAAATAGAATGTCAATTGTCAAAAGTATAAAAGTAAAAGGTAAAAACGAAGAAGAAGAAGAAGACGACATGAGCCCACTTGCGAAGCGAGAGCATTTATCGGCCAACTAGCGAACTAACCAAAAAACCGGGACAGAAATTGAAAATTCAGCCAATGTCGATCGGCCTCCTACCCTCTAGTTCTTCATAGTGTCAACTAATCTTGTGGGGTAGCCATTTTTGTTGAGGTCGGTCTTGATGTGGTGAGTTTATTTTTTAAGTGCTTCTTTCGATATACAGATTGATATTTTTTAGTTTTTATTTTTTTTCGCCCATAATACTGAATCGATTTCAATAAAATTTGAGGGGTATGTAGGTAACTATAGGAGGCACTCAAATAAGTAATAAAATATATGGCAAGTGATCTAAAAAAATACATCCTTATGACGTCACACTTTTTTGGAACACCCTGTATGAAAATATTTTTTTTCCTGAAATGCGCCCCAAGATACAGGTAAGGTTTGCAAAATATCAAAACCCTAACTTAATTAATAAGTGAGCTATAGAAGACGGGAGATGAGGTGCAGGACCCTGTATATACAGTAATACACACATTTTACGAGAACGAAAAATGACAAGACGAGACTAGAGGACATGGAAATGTTAGCGAGGTGAGATTTGGAATAAATCTCGTCTCGATTTGTGAGACAGTTAAAACGCAAAATCGAACGATTGCATTTTAAGAAGTCCCGTATTTCCGGAACTGTTGACAATAGCTATCAACAACTATGTATATGTTTTTGATATCGGACCGCGAAGTTTACAGGTTTAGTTACAGAATGATGATGATTTAAAAAAAAAGCCAAATTGCATCCTATCTGTCATTTTTTGACATCTGACATATTGACAATAACGTAGTTAGCTCGGCCATAAAAAATAATGTAAGTATAAAAAAGACTTGGATTTTCATTCTCAAAGGATATATTTTTTAAAGGGGTAAGTAACTTAAAACGCAAAATCGAACTATGCATTTTAAGTCCCGTATATTCGGAACGGTTAAAAAAAGATATCAACAACTATGTATTATATATTTTTAATATCGGACTCCGAAATGCCATCTATTGGTTTAGTTACGGATCATGGTTGCCATTAAAAAAAAAGAGGAATGGCGTCGTAACTGTCATTTTTTGAGATGTGGCATTTTTGACAATAGCTTAATAATTAGCTCGACGACAAAAAATAATGAAACGATAAGAAAACTTGGATTTTCAATCTCAAAAAATCCATTTTTTAAAATGGTAAAACTTAGTCTCGTATCTCCGAAACGACTGAAAATAAATATTTATAACTATATATTTTTAAAGTTTAAATATATAAAAATCCAATATGGCGACTTATCTGTCAAATTTGTGAACCTATATAATTTTGACATCAAATTTAGTTTCTTCGCAAAAACCATGAGGGAGTAAGTAATTGTTTTGTTATTGTAGTCAGTAGAAAAATCGCTATTCGGAAGAGACACATTTGTAAAGTTTTACAAAAAATTGTGATTCTGCGGACCTTTTTACCCCATAAAGATATATAAAAAATAACAGGTCTAATACTTTAGGAGAAAAAAGATTAACCCATTAAGTACTAGCGTTCCATATAAGGCACGCAAAACAACGCATCATAAAATGGTTAAAAAAAAATAGTTTAATTTCAAAAACTCTCCTTAGGTCGATGTTTTCAGGTTGTTAAGTATTTCGGTAATGTTTCATATCAGTTTTAACGTCGAGTAAACAAAAAGAGTTTTTTAAAAACTATTTGCTCCATTCGGCTGTCTGGTGCATACACGAAAATGGCGCGTCAAGAGGGGTAAGTACAGATTTTGGTGGTTTTACAAATATTTAGACTGAAACTAGTAATGTTTTAGTAAACATTGGTGTACCGAACATTGATTTTTATTGATAGAATAATTTATAATATTTTGGTTTTTCTTAGTTTCGCATTTTATTCTGCTGTTCCTTATATGGAACGCTAGTCCTTTAGGGTCCGTAAAACTTCTATTGGAAAAAAAATTAAAAAAGTGATTTAAACATTTATTTAGATGATATAATCAATAAAACAAGTTTTTTTTATTTCATTTAGTATGAAAATCAACAAAGCAGTCAATACATAGTCCTACGTCACATTTACGACACTGTGTGCGCACAGAACTACCTTTATGATATTGTCCGGAGCATCGTCGGCGTTTGTTGTTGGGGATATATTCCACCAAATGATTTTGGTGTTTTTCAACAGTTTCTAGAATCTCTCCAGATATACGGCTTGATGAAAAAAATCATTTGGTGGAATATGTCCCCAACAACAAACACCGACGATGCAATATAATAAAGGTAGTTCTGTGCGCACACAGTGTCGCAAATGTGTCGTAGGACTATGTATTGACTGCTTTGTTGATTTTCATACTAAATGAAATAAAAAAACTTGTTTTATTGATTATATTATCTAAATAAATGTTTGAATCACTTTTTTTAATTTTTTTTATATTAGTAGTTTTACGGACCCTAAAGGACTAGCGTGCCATATAAGGAACGGCCGCCATCTTGAAAATAACGAAATAACATTGAATAATTTGACCTAAAACGTTTTTGTATTGCTAATTAAAGTATTAAAATATAATTTGTTCCATAAAATTTCGAATATAAAAAACTCAGGCCTTAATGGGTTAATTTAAATTGTAACATTAACTTTTATCTACTTGTGTATACTATGCCTCATCAAATCAGGCTTCATTTTATAGAATTGTGGGTCTACGGTAAGTTAAATTTTAAAACTCGGACCTGTCTACCTATCATTTGGTAAATAAGTTTACAGTGCGCATGTTCAAATGTACAGTGCTTAAAAGGCCATAAATTTGCCACTTTCGTGAATCGTGGTTCTTGTTTCAAGAGAGCAGCGGGAATGGATGCCAGTTCGTCATGTCAACAAAATATATAGTTTGTTATTATCCTAGAATAAATATATACAACTTATTTAGAAAATGTACAGGTGGAAGCCTAGCGCAGCGATAGCGTTCTCGCATCGCATGCCGAAGGTACCTGGTTCGATCCCAGGCAGGTTTCGCGGACTTATTTAGTTTGCTTGACCAGGCCACCGTACTTCGTAGTGTTGCATTGTACAACACACCCTGGCATTCTCAATGGCAAAATCAACACTGCAGTAAAAGGCGACCTCGATACGATATAGCGGTGGAGCTCACGGGCTGCCTCCGGTATCATTCGGGTGTTCCTTCGGCATGTTGTCGAGAAGGATCTAGTGACCCACAAAAAGGGACGCGTGTCTGTTGCCGATCCAGACGGATTGGGGGACGCCCCGAATCAGAGGATTTGGTAATACGGACGGTGTACGGTGTGTCCCGTGGAGTGATACTGGATCCCGATGGATTAGGGGGCTCTGCGGCAACATCCTTCAAGTCGCACCACGGAGACGTATTAGGCTTCCCCCGTCGAGGTATGTGGTGGACAAGAGGTGTTACAACAGGACCGTAAAAACTGTGCCGAGAATAACATCTGCCGTGTGGTTCGGAACCCACGTAAAACTGTAGGTCCCGTCTGGCTGACATTACCCAGGCGTAAAATGGGGTTGGCAAAAAGGGTCGCACTGGCCTACTTGCTTGGCGCTAAGCCTCCCCTTTACTACTACTACTAGAAAATGTACAGGAATTAATGGAATTTATTTTAAAAGCATGGCAATTTTAACCTCCATTTATTGCAATATCAATAGGCTACTTGGGGCGACCATAGACATATTCGTTTTAAATAGATCAACAATTTCGATAAAAATTGCAACGTTTTTGAAATATATTCCATTAATTAATTTACATACATTTTCTAAATAAGTTATACAGGGTGATAAAGGAGGGAATTCAATATTTTAGGTATGAATTCGGGAAACTAAAATAAACATAAAAGTTCCCATAACCATAGGTTCTATTTCCAGCCGTTACCAAAATACATTGGTAAACAATAGTCAAATTAAAATTTTTATTAAATTATTTATAACAAGTAGGCTAGGTTTTCAAAAAGTATGTTCTGTGTAACGGGAGTCGGGACTTGATGTTGAACTAGAAAAGCCTATGAAAATTACCCAAGCATATACCGTGCAAGCAAAAATTATTTGCATCAAAGAGGGTCTTGCATCTAAGGACGTAATGCTTAGCCGTAGAGCTTAATACCTGTTGGGTGACAGTAACTACCTGAATTAACAATCAATCAGTTATTCCGTCATCTTTGACAGTCGTTACAAAGTAATTTGATTCATCGCTAATTTTTCCAATTTCTTGAACAATTCACACAATGGACTTTACGGAACAGCACAAAACATTCATGGTTGAAGCGTATTTTCGAAACGGGGTTAGACTAAATGGTGAGTGGCCATACAATCCGGGTTTGTGCATGGACGATTTTCACGAACATTTTCCTAACGTTGTTTTTATTGCTGGGGATTTTTATCATTGCCTGAAAAGAACCGTGGCTGTGTTTTGGGAAACTGGTTTTATACAACACAAAAAAAGGAGCAGGAAGACCATCTGTAAGAACAGAAGAACTTGTTGCAAACGTTCGTAAAATAATGCAAAATACGCCAACAAATTGTATAAGACGCCTGTCCCAAAAAGTGGAAAGATCTTATGGAACTTGCCGGACTATTCATAAGAAGCAGCTAAATTTATTTCCTTATAAAGTGCAAGTATTCCAAAAAATACAAGCCGCAGATTTTGAAAGACGCAGGAATTACTCTCAATGGTTTATCCAAAATGTATTGGAAGGAAATGATTTATTAGACCTGACATTGTTTTCAGAGGTTCCACCTCTCCGGTTATGTGAATTCTCAAAATGCACGCATTAGTCTAAGATCCGACCATAGAACGACCTTCACTCATCGCGTTACGGGATGAAACATGTTTTTATATAAAATTTAATATGTCAAAAAATATATTTCGTGAAGGTTAACTGAAAATTTTGGTGCAAAGTATTTTTAATTAATAATTAAAAAATGATTTTTTTTTAAATATTGTATTTGTTCCGTTACGTATTAAATTGCATACAAATCGAAAGTATGTAGCTTGTGCAATATGCATACGCTGGGTTGACTACTTTTTTCCGGTGTGGTCATAAGGTAGGTAGGTGTGTACAGGTAAAACAATAATTTCTTCGATGAAAGTGTTAAAAATTATTATTTTGGCAATAACTCTGAAACGAACAAAGATATCGAACTGCGGTCTACACATTTTTTCTTGCAAATTTAATCTACTTTCCGATTATATTGTTATAGTTATACCGTATGATTTGACTTTTCGGGATAAAATCAAAAAACTGTTATTACTACAAATTGCGCCCTCTAGCAATTTTATTAGAAACTATCGTGTATCGTTGGACACGACAATTTAAAAGTAAGTACTTACATTTCTCTTCCAAACAAGCTTAAACTTAGTAAAATCGGATAAGTCGTTAAGAAGTTACAGCGATTTTGATTGTTACACTTTCAATAGCTTGCCCCACTCTTATCAAGGTCGGTACGCCAATGAGCGTTAAACCAAAATGATGCACAATTGTCTAGTCTTTCTAATGATGTAGCCAGAGGTATACCATAATATGGGAATTTCCAGAGAAATTTAGAATTTTAAAAATAAATTTTCAATTGTGCCCCCTTGTGGCAAAATGCGGAATTTAAAATTAATTTCCAGAATTTTCTCATGACCACTTTAATCATATTTTTTTTTCTCCAAGTTTCTATGCTTAATAGTTTCCGAGACATGGCCGGTGGCCACCCTTAATGAAACGACCTGTATAGGGGTAAACAATATTTAAATTAAAATTGTTTATAAGAAGTAGGCTAGGTTTTATAGTTTTCAAAAATGCCACCGTTTACTTCTAAACACAAGTGAGATGAATAGCTCGGGTCGCTCTATGAATGGATGCTTTTTATAGTTGCTGCTGCATTTATTATTCGATCGAGTAATGAATCTCCAGTGTTTACTTTACTTAAATATACCAATGATTTAAATTACCCCCAAAGACAATAATCCAGAGGATTAAAGTCTGGCGATCTAGCTGGCCAATTATATGGACAATGCACCTCGACCAATCGATTGATTTGGAAAGTATTGTTAAAAAAATGTCGTACTTGTAAACTGTACTGTGCATGGGCTCCATTATATTGTAAATACAGAATTTTGTCGTACATTAAGAGAAACCTTTTCTATTGGGTTGTGCAAGTGATTCTGTAGAAAATTTAAGTATACTTGTCCTGTAAGATAACCGTCCATTATGATTGAACCGGTTAATTGACTATTTATCATAACACACCACATATTAATGCTGAATTTATGTTGAAAATTATGTTCTACGGTAGCGTGAGGATTTTCATAGGACCATCGGTATTCATTGTGAATATTATTAATACCATTGCGAATAACCTGGGCTTCATCAGTGAACAGAACATTTTTATACAGTCTTCGACTTGCAGAATTGCATCCTTAACGCAAAATCACCATCTTGCAAATGTTCAACTCGTTAGGTAAGTGATATGAGTATAAACAATAATTATTGTGAAGATCCCTTCAAGGAGACGATTGTGTAATTTGATAAGTATCGGCAATTCGCCTTATATACCGTGCGAGCAAAAATTATTTGCATCAAAGAGGGCTTGGATTAAAAAACGTATAGCATGGTTTAGATCACAATGATATGGGTACGATATACCTAACCAAATCTAGGTTAAAATTTTGTCAAATTTATATTATGACATGATATGCCAAACTAATAAGTAATATGTAAAATAAGTAGACAAATACAAATTTTATTTTGTTGTTTACAAAATTAACAAAGTAAGAATATACAGAAAGAAAAAGAATTACAAAAATTGCTAAAATTGGCCACCGCCAAGCATAAATTCACACGTCCTTCATATTTTCCAAAGTGTTGACCAGCATCTCTGGAGAAATGTTACCACATTCTTAGATAATCCTTTCTTGTAATTGTTCTAAATTTGCAACTGGTGTTTTAAAAATAGTGTTCTTTAAATGAGGAAAAACGAAGTAATCTATAACCGTTAAACAAGGTGATCTAGGTGGGAATTCAATGTCTGATCGAAAAGTGATCAATCTGTCGTCGAAAAAATTGCGTAAGTAGTTACTAGTTTCGGCGGCTGTATGGTTGCACTGTCCTGTTGAAAATATCCAAAACGTAGTTCGTCGTCAAGTAATTGCTCCATAAATGGATTCAAAATATTGTCTCTATACCGCTGTACTGTAACTGTGTCATGGAAAAAAATAGGACCAACAATTCTTCTTCGGGAAACAGCTAACCAGACAGCAATTTTTTGAGGGTGCAATGTGGATCCGACCATAGAACGACCTTCACCCATCGCGTTACGGGATGAAACATGTTTTTATATAAAATTTAATATGTCAAAAAATATATTTCGTGAAGGTTGACTAAAAATTTTGGTGCAAAGTATTTTTAATTAAAAATTAAAAAATAATTTTTTTTAAACATTGCACTCATTCCGTTACGTATTAAATTGCATACAAATCGAAAGTATGTAGCTTGTGCAATATGCATACGCTGGGTTGACTTCTTCTTTCCGGTGTAGTTATAAGGTAGGCAGGTGTGTACAGGTAAGTCGCTACTAGTAATTTGCAACTATCGACTTACGCGATAAAACCTATATTAAAATAAAAATAATTTTATTGCAAACATAATGACATAAGGTTGACTGCAAAAATTGGTGCTGAATACCGGTTGACGATTTTTAAAAATCTAAATACTCGTGAGATTGAATACGTGCGACAGAGTGGTCCGAGAAAAGTATCCAATGCGATAAAAAAGGACGCAGCATTGCATAACTCAAAATCTATGTTTTATGCTTTTATTTCATTTCATATTTTGAAAAAATTATAATTTTTGTTTTGTTTATTTTAACTCAGTCTCCTGATATAGTAAAGCACGGAATTTTCAAGATACTCAAGTAGGTATATGTTACTATTATTTATTTGTTTATAAATACAATTATATATTAATATCATATAATTATATGTATATTTATTTTTTATTTATTACATATTTAATTTCATTTCATAATTAAAAAGTACATTGCCGGTTGCTCCGAAATGATGCTCAGCATTTACTGTAGTTTATCGCTCTCTTTCTCAAGTTCACAAACAAAGAGCATGCGTACTCTTTTTTGTCCGACGCACTAGTTACACACAGCTGCAATGCTGCGTCCTTTTTTATCGCATTGGATACTTTTCTCGGACCTCTCTGTCGCACGTATTTAATTTCACGAATATTTAGCAACCGGTATTCAGCACCAATTTTTCGCAGTCAACATTATGTCATTATGTTTGCAATAAAATTATCTTTATTTTAATATAAGTTTTATCTCGTAACTCGATAGTTGCAAATTACTAGTAGCGACTTACCTGTACACATCTACCTACCTTATGACTACACCGGAAAAAAGTAGTCAACCCAGCGTATGCATATTGCACAAGCTACATACAGGGTGGCCTTTTAGTGTGGCAAAGTACAATAGCTCCGTTACTATTTCAAATACATTAAAAATGTTGATACAAAAGTTGAAGGGCAGTTAGTGACTTATAACGTAAAATTATTTTTAACTCTATAGGGTGGCTCAAAAAAGCGGAACAATAAAAAATGTACTTTTTTTAAATGGAACACCCTGTATATTTTTTCATTTTTAAATTCTAGATAAAATTATAATTATTTTTTATTAAATACATTATTAGTCTATACTTTATAGTTTCCGAGATATTGACTCATGAAAAGTGACATTTTTGAACTTTGACAGCTTATAACTTTCTAACAGTACGTCTTAGAGCAAAACGGCTTACATGTCCCTATCTTAAATTTTTATTATCTTCCCAAAAAAATCAACTTCCGGTTAAACCGGATGTTACTCGAAAGCAGGAAATATAGTTGTTCCGGTTTAACTGGAAGTTGATTTTTTTGGGAAGATAATAAAAATTGAAGATAGGGACATGTAAGCCGTTTTGCTCTAAGACGTACTGTTAGAAAGTTAGAAGCTGTCAAAGTTCAAAAATGTCACTTTTCAAGAGTCAATATCTCGGAAACTATAAAGTATAGACTAATAATGTATTTGATAAAAAATAATTGTAATTTTATGTGGAATTTAAAAATGTAAAAATATACAGGGTGTTCCATTTGAAAAAAGTACATTTTTTCTTGTTCCCCTTTTTTGAGCCACCCTATAGAGTTAAAAATAATTTTACGTTATAAGTCACTTACTGCCCTTCAACTTTTGTATTAATATTTTTAATGTATTTGAAATAGTAACGGAGCTATTGTACTTTGCCACACTAAAGGGCCACCCTGTACTTTCGATTTGTATACAATTTAATACGTAACGGAATGAGTACAATGTTTTAAAACAATGATTTTGATTTGATTATTATGATATAATAACAGATAGACGCATTTATTCTCGCTCTGCAATTATATGTTCTTTTCGGTTGTATAGAGTGTTCAAATATTAGTGAGTGTACGCTAAAAAAACACCCCTATGGGTGATACCAGTGATGGGGACAGTGAGGGTAATAAACAGTTGCCTAACTGGAAATAAACAATAGTTTCAATCCCTTAAATGAGGATTTTACCAAAAATAGTACCCAGCAAAAAAAGGTGATACAAATATATCAAGATAAATTAAGACAAAAAAGTGTAAACAAATCATCAAGCAGTGCAATGGAGAGTTTTAGCAAAGCCGACGATATTTTTAAGGACAACCTGCCTGACACAGACGAAGTTTTTAAACCTAGAGCATCGATCTCACGAACACCGCCAAGACATGAAGTTGGATTAAAAGATACCTCCTCAGAAGCGTCTCAAAAAAGAGCTAGATCCGGTTCCAGCCCTGGAGACTTAGAAAGACAAAAATTTAGAAAACCCAACAATGGCGAAAAAGAATTAAACGTAACTGATAGCAGTTCGTATATAACTAGAATGACTACTGAAGGTCTCTTAAATCAAATTATAGACACCATAGATTTGGTCCAGCAATACATGATGGCCAGTGATGGATTCATACAGACAGATATTCAATCTGCTACACTAAGTATTTACAAGTATGTTACAGCTCTAGCATTTAAAATTGGACAAGTAGAAAAAGAGAATATTCGAATTAATTCGTTATTAAATCAGAAGCATAAGAATCCAGTAAACATTATACCAGCATCTACTAGTGATGAGCCAAACCACACAAGTTACAGTCAAGTTGCAAAGTTGCAAACCATTAACTCTATAAATGTTGGCACACCGCCCTTACAAGAGTGGAAGACCCCTCCACAAGTTAAAAAACATACAACAGTCATAAAAATTAAGGACCCAACAAGACTCTAGAGTAGTACTTCAAGAAATAAAAAAGAATGTATCTAAAAACAATATCCCCGGCGCCTTTAAGAACATAAGACACAACAGAAGCGGAAGTGTCGTAATAGAATGTCAAAATGAAATACAACAGAAACTAACAGAAAATTTTGCAAATAAAAATTTTAATGTAAAAAACATTCAAAATATGGATCCAACGATTAAAATAACCAGCGTGCTTAAAGGATACGCTCCAGAGACGTTCCTTGATGAATTTATACACGAAAATCATGATATTTCTCTTAATTTTGGTTCCAATGTTAAGGAATTTTTCAAATTTATTACAAAAAGGGATTGTCGAAACAAAAAGGAAAGAAAATTGGATTTTCCAAACATCTCCACAAGTGTTTAAATGGCTAATGAAGCATAAAAACGTAACATTTGACCAATGTACAGTGTTTATTCAAGAATACACAAATATTTCTATGTGTTACAAATGTTGCAGCTTTGGACACGTAGCCAAATACTGCACAACTCAAGAATGCTGTCATAAATGTGGTGGCCCTCATGATGGAAGAGGATGTACAGAGATTAATTTGGAATGCCCCAACTGCAGAAAGCTAGGATTGAGTGATCGTAATCACACAGCGAGAGATCAGACTTGTCCTGCATACCAAAAGAGAATTCAAAGGCTACGACAAAATATAAACTATGATGGCGACAACGACAATAGTTTTTTTTACCGCAGACTCAACACTCGGTTCATTTAACATAGAAAAAACCTCTTTAGAACATGTAACTAATACTTCGTTGTCAATTATATATCAGAATGTAAGGGGACTAAACAGCAAAACGCATATATTTTATAATGAAGTGTGTCAAATGCAGGATGAATATGATGTGTTTGCGGTGACTGAATCATGGCTTCCTAGTAGTGTCTGCGATGGTGAGATATTTCCAAATGACTTTGTAGTGTTTAAAAAGAGAAACAGAAGTGATAATTCCCGTGGTGGAGGTGTTCTTTTAGGAGTTAAAAATATTTATAAATGTAATGAGGTAAACCTAGACTTTAATATACCCGAAATAGATATTTTATGTGTCAAAGTATCCACATGTGAATTTAGCTATATTTATTTAATTTTAGTTTATCTTCCTCCTAATTGCTCTATCTTGATAAGAAAGATTTTTTTTTGCTTTCCTAGAGAACTTGAGTATATTACATGAAAAGAATTACATTATATTAGGCGATTTCAACACTACACACCTTAATCAATACTATCAGAATAATAATATCAAAGACAACTCAGTTAATATCTTATTAAACTTCTTAAATTTCTTTGATTGTAAACAATGGAACCTAGAACCTAATAAAATCAATCGTATTCTAGATCTTGTCATGTCCTGTATGAAATGTAAAGTAAAAAAATCAATTTTTAGCCTTGTTGCGGAGGATAAATATCACCCTACCCTTACAATCGAATTGTATATAAAAACTCTAAAACCTAAAGAATTGCTTGTAAACAAACATATTCTTAATTATAATTTTAAAAAAGCTAATTTTTCTGCCATGTACCAAATGTTCCAAAGTGTTAATTGGGGGTATTTGGATTCACTTTCTGATGTAAACCAGGCAGTTGACATTTTTTATGTAAAAGTATATGATATATTTGATGTATGCGTCCCAAAATGCCGTAGAACTAAACAATATCCAATTTGGTTTAATAGAAATATAATTAAAAGTCTAAAGAAAAAAGAAGCACTAAGGCAAAAAATTAAAAAGTCAAACAATCAAGAATTAAAAAATAATTTTATTTTGTCAAGGAAACAAATAAAGGATAGTATAGACGATGCATACAAAGATTACATTACCGAAGTTCAGCAGGACATCATAAGTGACCCAAAAGCTTTCTGGGGATATATTAAAAATAAGAAAGGTTCTAATACAATTCCTTGTAAACTGCACCTCGACAACAATAATTATAGTAGTGGTCAACAAATTGCAGACGCTTTTGCATCTTATTTTAGCTCAGTCTATGAAGAGGATCCCGACACCTTTGAACTTAACGAGCAGCTTAATACATATCATGACAACATTAACCTTAGGTATATTAGTTATGCAGACGTGTGTGATGCTGTCAAAGAACTTAAAGTAAACAGAGCAATCGGGCTTGATAATGTACTACCTTATATTGTTAAAGGACTGGTTGTTTTTTTTGCCGAGCTTTTACAAAAAATATTTAATTCAGCTTTAAAAACAAACACTTTTCCAAATAAATTCAAAGAAGTTAAAATCTTCCCAATCTTTAAAAAAGGAGACTTCACTGATATAAAAAACTATAGACCTATTGCTATTTTATCAACACCTTCAAAACTATTTGAATCCATAATTTATAAATATATATATATATACCTCCGTTCACAGGAAAATATCTCAATTTCAACATGGTTTTATGAATAAAAAATCTACCATAACAAATCTAGACGAAATAACACAGCACATTTCTGAAAGCATTCATAATAAATCACAGGTGGACGTAATATATACAGATTTCACAAAGGCATTTGATAAAGTATCACACAATATTCTGCTTAACAAATTATACAATGAATTTGGTTTTCACTCAAACTTAGTAATTTTTTTCAATTCGTACTTTCAAAATAGAAAGCAACGGGTAATAGTGAAGGAATATTCTTCAAAACAGTTTATAGCAAGCTCGGGCGTCCCTCAGGGTTCTAATCTAAGGCCATTACTCTTTATATTATTTATAGACAGCTTAATTAAAAAAGTTACAAAGTGTGGTATATTGGTGTTTGCCGATGATATTAAGTTATATGCTACCATCAGTAGTTACCAAGATTGCTTAAAACTCCAGGAAATTCTTAACCAAATACACGAGTGGTCTCTACATAATAAGTTATATTTTAACATTAGCAAATGTAATATCATGACATACACCAAAAAGAAAACCCAAATTAACTTTGATTACAATATAAACGGCATAATTCTAAGCAGAGTAACAGAATATAAAGATCTTGGTGTCACATTTGATCACGGGTTAACATTCGTATACCATATTTTAAATATTTCAAAGAGAGCCTCGAGTATGTATGGATTTGTAGTTAGGAATTGTAAACATTTTATTAACATTAAATGTATAAAACAGTTGTATGGTGCAAATGTTTGAAGTATATTGGAGTATGCTGCTGTTATTTGGAGTTCATATTATAAGAAACATAAATATACTATAGAAAGAGTACAGAATAGATTTCTAAGATATCTGTATTATAAAGAAACCAGTACATATGACCTAACAATAAGTAAAGCTCAACTAAGAGATAGATATAACCTGCTTAGTTTAGAAAAACGTAGAACTCACTCGTCCCTGTTGTTCCTTTATAAATTAATACACAATCAAATAGATGCACCAATGTTGTTATCACAAATTAACTTTAATATTATGCCGCTTTATAGAACAAGAAATTGTGCTACTTTTTATATAAAGTTTACTACTACAAATGGCTATAAAAATTCGCCTCTTAATATTATGTGTAAGTTGTCGAATTCTATAATGAAAAATTTGGATATATTCTCTTTAACCCTCAAGGATCTTAGAAAAGTGCTAGTTTAGTTTCGTTTTTATATTTTCTAGATTTAAGTACACTCCTACTCTGTAATAGGATACTTGTATCTGTTGAGTTTGAATTAAATAAATAAATAAATATGATATTAATATATAATTGTATTTATAAACAAATAAATAATAGTAACATATACTTGAGTATCTTGAAAATTTCGTGTTTTACTATATCAGGAGACTGAGTTAAAATAAACAAAACAAAAATTATAATTTTTTTAAAATATGAAATGAAATAAAAGCATAAAACATAGATTTTGAGTTATTTACAAAAATTTTATTTTATTAGAAGTATAAAAATATTTCAGTGTAAAAATTTATCAATTAATGACGTTATTCAAGATCCGATTCATCGGAAGTTCACAAACAAAGAGCATGCGTACTCTTTTTCGTCCGACGCACGAGTTACACACAGCTGCAATGCTGCGTCCTTTTTTATCGCATTGGATACTTTTCTCGGACCTCTCTGTCGCACGTATTTAGATTTTTTAAAATCGTCAACCGGTATTCAGCACCAATTTGTCGCAGTCAACCTTATGTCATTATGTTTGCAATAAAATTATCTTTATTTTAATATAAGTTTTATCTCGTAACTCGATAGTTGCAAATTACTAGTAGCGACTTACCTGTACACACCTGCCTACCTTATAACCGGAAAGAAGTAGTCAACCCAGCGTATGCATATTGCACAAGCTACATACTTTCGATTTGTATGCAATTTAATATGTAACGGAATGAGTGCAATGTTTAAAAAAAAATAATATTTTAATTTTTAATTAAAAATACTTTGCACCAAAATTTTCAGTCAACCTTCACGAAATATATTTTTTGACATATAAAATTTTATATAAAAACATGTTTCATCCCGTAACACGATGGATGAAGGTCGTTCTATGGTCGGATCCACATTGCACCCTCAAAATATTGGTGTCTGGTTAGCTGTTTCCCGAAGAAGAATTGTTGGTCCTATTTTTTTCCATGACACAGTTACAGTACAGCGGTATAGAGACAATATTTTGAATCCATTTATGAAGCAATTACTTGACGACGAACTACGTTTTGGATATTTTCAACAGGACAGTGCAACCATACAGCCGCCGAAACTAGTAACTACTTACGCAATTTTTTCGACGACAGATTGATCACTTTTCGATCAGACATTGAATTCCCACCTAGATCACCTTGTTTAACGGTTATGGATTACTTCGTTTTTTCTCATTTAAAGAACACTATTTTTAAAACACCAGTTGCAAATTTAGAACAATTACAAGAAAGGATTATCCAAGAATGTGGTAACATTTCTCCAGAGATGCTGGTCAACACTTTCAAAAATATGAAGAGACGTGTAAATTTATGCTTGGCGGTGGCCAATTTTAGCAATTTTTGTAATTATTTTTCTTTTTCTTTCTGTATATTCTTACTTTGTTAATTTTGTAAACAACAAAATAAAATTTGTATTTGTCTACTTATTTTATTACTCATTAGTTTGGCATATCATGTCATAATATAAATTTGACAAAATTTTAACCTAGATTTGGTTAGATATATCGTACCTATATCATTGTGATCTAAACCAAGCTATACGTTTTTTAATCCAAGCCCACTTTGATGCAAATAATTTTTTGCTCGCACGGTATATAAGGCGAATTGCCGATACTTATCAAATTACACAATCGTCTCCTTGAAGGGATCTTCACAATAATTATTGTTTATACCCATATCACTTACATAACGAGTTGAACATTTGCAAGATGGTGATTTTGCGTTAAGGATGCAATTCTGCAATTCGAAGACTGTATAAAAATGTTTTGTTCACTGATGAAGCCCAGGTTATTCGCAATGGTATTAATAATCTTCACAATGAACACCGATGGTCCTATGAAAATCCTCACGCTACCGTAGAACATAATTTTCAACATAAATTCAGCATTAATATGTGGTGTGTTATGATAAATAGTCAACTAACCGGTTCAATCATAATGGACGGTTATCTCACTGGACAAGTATACTTAAATTTTCTACAGAATCACTTGCACAACCTATTAGAAAATGTTTCTCTTAATATACGACAGAATTATGTATTTACAATATAATGGAGCCCATGCACAGTACAGTTTACAAGTACGACATTTTTTTAACAATACTTTCCAAATCAATCGATTGGTCGAGGTGCATTGTCCATATAATTGGCCAGCTAGATCACCAGACTTTAATCCTCTGGATTATTGTCTTCGGGGGTAATTTAAATCATTGGTATATTTAAGTAAAGTAAACACTGGAGATTCATTACTCGATCGAATAATAAATGCAGCAGCAACTATAAAAAGCATACCCGCATCCATTCGTAGAGCGACCCGAGCTATTCATTTCACTTGTGTTTAGAAGTAAACGGTGGCATTTTTGAAAACTATAAAACCTAGCCTACTTCTTATAAACAATTTTAATTTAAATATTGTTTACCCCTGTACAGGTTGTTTCATTAAGGGTGGCCACCGGCCATATCTCGGAAACTATTAAGCATAGAAACTTGGGGGGAAAAAATTTATGATTAAAGTGGTCATGAGAAAATTCTGGAAATTATTTTTAAGTTCCGCATTTCGCCACAAGGGGGCACAATTGAAAATTTATTTTTAAAATTCTAAATTTCTCTGGAAATTCCCATATTATGGTGTACCTCTGGCTACATCATTAGAAAGACTAGACAATTGTGCATCATTTTGGTTTAACGCTCATTGGCGTACCAACCTTGATAAGAGTGGGGCAAGCTATTGAAAGTGTAATAATCAAAATCGCTGTAACTTCTTAACGACTTATCCGATTTTACTAAGTTTAAGCTTGTTTGGAAGAGAAATGTAAGTAAGGTAAGTGAGCCAAATATTGCTACCTTAACGTTTGGTTGTGAATAAATCCTATACTTTTATTGATAAAGGAAAGCAAATTTGGGAACGGGTAAAGAAATACATTTACATCATATATTTTATTCACCTCAAAAAACTTAATAGAAATGAAGATATTGTACTTGTTTGTAAAAGCTGCGAATGGCAATCTTAGGATAACAGCTCTCCCTATTATTGCCACCCTATGTCAATATTAGGAACTATCAAACAACATATGGAACTAATAACATTTTCTGAACAAATATAACTCAAGAACATTAAGGACAGATGAACTTTACTTCATCATCCTTAGTTAGGCCTACACAGGCCTCGTGAACATATCGACAGCAAACTATGCACAAGCGCATATCTTCTTCAGTGCAGATGTCACAAACGAAACAAAACCACGTTTCTTTCTCCGATTCTTTTGTTGTAGGCACTGCTCGTTGCTTTTCTGTCAACTTTGCGTGATTTCAACTTTGGTTTTGACGGGAACAAATCTTTGATAACCGATTCTGCCACTGCCAATATTAGGAACAAATGACGTACAGAAAAAAAACCTTAACCCAAAAACCCAGTTGAAATAATTCATGCATTTCATCACACATCACAAGAACCACTGGAGTGTGCGTACTTGTACTTAATAACAAAAATCCAGAAAATTTTAGTTTAGATTGCGTAGAGTCAATGTGAAAAGTAAATTTGCTTATAACGCGGACAAGAAAAACAAATGGCGTGCTCCTACGTCTGACGTTGAGCATAGACTAAAACCGCCGAATAGAAAACATAACGCTGACAACTCAAAGTACCTGCTACTGCTGCCACCTACTTGCAGCATCGCTACTAGCTGTGTAACGAGGGGTGACAATATTAGGAACAATGGCAATACTTAGCGCACCTACCTTACTTTTAAATTGTCGTGTCCAACGATACACGATAGTTTCTAATAAAATTGCTAGAGGGCGCAATTTGTAGTAATAACAGTTTTTTTGATTTTATCCCGAAAACTCAAATCATACGGTATAACTATAACAATATAATCGGAAAGTAGATTAAATTTGCAAGAAAAAATGTGGAGACCGCAGTTCGATATCTTTGTTCGTTTCAGAGTTATTGCCAAAATAATAATTTTTAACACTTTCATCGAAGAAATTATTGTTTTTATAGCTTCGTGGCAACAACAAAAAAAATATTTTTAAACTTAATGATTCTGTTATGTGTAAGGTTGTTACTCATTATTCCAATGGCCCAAAAAACGACTTCAGAATTAATGACATAATCATGGAAAACTTTTAATTCAGGTATAAATTCTGATTTGATGTTTTACAAAATAAATGTAGATAGCTGTAAAACAAAATCGGCATATTATTATTTAATCCACATTTGACTGTGTTAGATTTTTACTTCTGAGAACGAATAAAAGACGTTGTTTATCATACGCGGCCAATCACACGAGATGCTGAAATTGATGTAGCTATTTCTAGTTCTAGAAAAAGAATTGGATTTTGCAAAACGGAAGTTATTTTTAACATTTATAAAGTCTCTCGATCGGTTCGATAAAAAGTTTTCCATAATTATTTTAATGCTGTTGTTATTGCCCGCTGGCCTTTAAAAACGCTCAAAATTTTCTTTTTTACATAACTTGAACTAGTCCTAAGCCTAGATAAAGTGTAAAGGGAGGCATCGAAAATGACCAATAAAAACTTATTATTACTCATCCAACCTACATACCTATGGAACTATAAAAACAATAATATATTTTATTAAAGTGTTAAAAATTATTATTTTGGCAATAACTCTGAAACGAACAAAGATATCGTACAGCGGTCTTTACATTTGTTCCTGCAAATTTAATCTACTTTTCGATTATAATGTTATAGTTATACCGTATAATAGGGTCCTTGCACAACTTTTTTTTTTCGTTAATTCAACTCTTTATGGGTTAATACATGGGCCCTTTTTTTTCTTTTTCAAAAATGCTGCCTTGATTTCCAGATACATTAAAAATAAAATGTCCTATTTTAAATGCGCGCCAAAACGCCTACTTATATGTGACGTCAAAAATCAGTAATTAGCAATGTTGCCAATAATGCCGTTAGTACAATTTATTTCACATACAATCAAATGTACTAAAGTATATAACCTTACTTTTTATTATTGTTTATTTACTTTTGTTATTTTATCTATGCGTGTTAAAGTATATATAATATGTTGCATTCAAATTTACCTAATAAAGATATAGTTCACTACATTCGACAAAAATAATGAAAATAAAATCGTTTAATATTATGAATATACGTACCTATCAGTTTTCACACCACTAATTTCTGCAGCGTTAAAGAAATCACTGTCAGAAAAAAACTGTGCAATCATAAAAGCATCTACTTTTGGCAAATTGTTCGAGTCTGCTTTAATAAAGCCAGCTTCAGTCATAATTTAAATAATTAATTAACAACAACAAAAAGTTTTATTGACAGTTCAAAGCAAACCTAACCACAAATCACAACAAAAACTTTATTTTTGATTGTTATTACAGCTACAACGATCGGAGAACACTCGCTACTCGAAACCGCCGGCGACCAAAGTTTATAAAGACTTGTTGAATATTATTCCAACTATTTATAACAAATTTTATATTCCATAATAAATAATAATGATAAAATTCAGTCTGTATTCACTGACAAAGGTATCCTCTCTTTAGTATATGGTATCCCTAATGCACAAAATATATCAACTTTAAATGCCTATTTAAAAAGCCTACTTTTTGGAATAAAGTAATAAATACAATGTTAGGTTTATTACTTATTCCTGTTCTTTTAAAAGCGGGTAACATACTTTTAAGGTTTAAGGCCACTATACCGGTGCTGGAATCGTTTTTTTGAATTTTAGTTTACCATGATGCCAAAGTTAATTGATCGAAAACCTGAAAACATATTTCCATCCGAATAATGTTTATTTCACAGAAAATTTATTCGTTAAGTTATGATACATATGTATCTTCACATTTGAAATTAAAGGTAGAACTTTAAAGGCTAATTGCAACTTAATATTTAAAGTTTTAACTATACCTCTTATAATGAAGTAGTCGACGAAATAGTACAATACGCAACGTTTGGCAACCGCGAAATAGTACATTTCTTGTCAATCAATTTGGCAACGTTTTACTGATTAGTGACGTAAACCAATCAAAATCGTTTCCGAACACGTGTTAATATTTTAAATTTTAATCTTGAATATTTTAAAAACTACTTGGATTTAAGGCAAAATATTTTTTACGTGTCCGGTATTTTTCCATTTACTATGAAAATATATTAAAATTTCGATTATTTAAATTTCGTGCAAGTACCCTATTTGAATTTTCGGGATAAAATCAAAAAAACTGTTATTACTACAAATTGCGCCCTCTAGCAATTTTATTAGAAACTATCGTGTACCATTGGACACGGCAATTGAAGATACTTATCTTTCTCTTCCAGATAAGCTTAAATTTAGTAAAATCGGATAAGTCGTTTAGAAGTTACAGCGATTTTGATTAATAGCTTGCCCCACTCTTATCAAGGTCGGTACGCCAATGAGCGTTAAACCAAAATGATGCACAATTGTCCAGTCTTTCTAATGATGTAGCCAGAGGTATACCATAATATGGGAATTTCCAGAGAAATTTAGAATTTTAAAAATAAATTTTCAATTGTGCCCCCTTGTGGCAAAATGCGGAATTTAAAAATAATTTCCAGAATTTTCTCATGACCACTTTAATCATAAAATTTTTTCCCCAAGTTTCTATGCTTAGAAGTTTCCGAGATATGGCCGGTAGCCACCCTTTATGAAACACCCTGTATTTCGATAACGGCCGGGAATAGGACCTATCTTTATGGGACCTTTTATGTTTACTTTAGGTTCCCAAATACGTATCTAAAATATTGACATTACCTCCTGAATCACCCTGTATAAATTTATTCTGAAAGGATTACAAACTATACATATATATATACTTTTTATTGACATGACGAACTGGCATCCTTTCCCGCGGCCATTCTGAAACAATAATAGAACGAAGATAAATTTAATTAGCCCCTGACTTAGGACAATGTTGCTCCAATAAAGATGCTACAATCGTCTTATCTTAGTCTAATCAAACAACGTTCTGCGCCTCTTGTCATAAATAACCTAATTCATAATAAATTACTTTGAGCACTTTGGCACAATAAAATATTTGATATCGCAATTTTCTTTTTCCCTTTACAATACAGCTTAATACCTAACAGCTTTGAAAAAGATTTCCTAGTTAAAGTATGAATGCACAATTCGATAAAATATTAAAAATATCCTTGTATGAAGCATTCAACCGCCTTTAAATCGACGCTGAAAAGGCAATTATGAAAAGAGACAGCCCTCCGTCATTATATACGTAGCAGGGAGAGCACTTTAAATGAGACATCAGAGAAAATCTAGTGCCGGATCCAGTTCCGATTACCTCCATTGTGGTGAACAATGGGCAATTGCGCTCCCACTTCAACAGCTACAAGGCAGATTAATTATCTAAATTGTTGCCAATTAAGTTCAAGTTAATGTCCATCATTAGGCGGGTATTACAGAATAAACCGCCTAATCATATAGAAGGCTATTATGTTCAATTTTAAAACGTTCTTACAAAATCGGATCTATTAGTATGGATCACTGAATTGACTAGTCCATTTCCATATAGATAAAATAACGTTTATTAATGCGAGGGAAATAAGAAAAATCTATCCTTGGTGAAAAGAGAAGAGCTAACTGTGCGTTGCCTAGTGACGTTCAATAGCGACAACCCTTTTTAACACGCTTTTATTAGCTTTAAGGCAGGATGTTTTACTTGCCGACAGTGCGAAATGCGACGTGCGATGAACTGTGGCGACGCGGATTGCGAGTTTGCGACAAATGTGTGTTTAACCATGCGACACTTTAGTCTAGAAAAAGGTTCGGAGCAGTAAAGATTCCACTAGCGTGCTTCAAAACTTCTGCAGTACTGCGATGCGATGCCGTTGAGAAAACATTTTTTATTTCTCGACGGCATGTCGCAGCGACAACCGCGGTGTCGCAATATCGTCGCCGCAAGTCGATAGGTAAAACATTACATTCATTTGACTACTGCTCAGTGTTGCCAGAGTCACTACATTTGTAGTTGATTTACTACAATTTAATCGTTCTAGTACGTTACCACACTTTTTTAGTATCTGCTACATTTTTAATATTTCCACAACAATTTACTACATTTACAAATTAGGTCAATTTACCCTATAACTTTCATGAAACCTGATTAAATAACTGATGGGTACCTTTGTTGTTTTTTTTTTAATTTTTAAAACCAGTTATTTTCCTATTCTTTGTAGGTACCTATACTTTTCTAAGAAAATTTTATTAGACATTATATTTTGTTTCGGAACTGTTTTGTATAATATGGATATATCTGTAAATAAATTATTATTACTATTATTGAAAATGTCCCTATTTTTTTAGAATTTTATTTTTATTTAATTTTAGTTTTTGTGTTGCAATAATGCAATAAAAAAAACTAAAGCCAACGCCTTTTTTAAAATAATAAATACTTTTAAAAGATCTGCTACACTTTTGTCTGATCTGCTACAATTTCAAGAGTCAACTGCTACATTATAAAAAAATAATCTGGCAACACTGCAGTACTGCTAGAGTAACTAGCCGACACGCAGCAGTGTCGCACGTCGTTATCGCATGTCGCACTGTCGTCAAGTAAAACATTCTACCTTTACCTGTATGTTTGTATGTTTGTTTGTAACCGACTTCTTTGAACCCGATTTTGATCCACTTTAAACGGTCAGATTTAATTTAAATTTTGTAGACTTATCAAGAACCGTTGACAATGCAATAATTTAATTAGTCTCATTATCCTGATCAGGATCGCCGGAATTAAATAATTTCCTTACAGATCTTCTGTATGAGACTGAGAGAGATAGAGCTCACCGTATGCGCATGCGTACTATCTACCTACTTTCCGGCTCGAGCACTCGGCTTAATAGTGATGGTACATTCTTTCGCTATCGGTTGGTCCGTTGGCCGAGCGAGTTTGTCCGGGTTTGCTGGTTTGTGGATCCAATGCTTTGAATCTAGCCATTTCAAAAAGTCATTGTTAAATTAGTGACAGTATTCCATCTCTACTTCGGACCACTCTATGACTATCTCTATTAAAAAGAAAAAAATTCTTAACAATAACTAAAAAATGAAAAATAAATATAGTTTAAAAAAACTAAAAAACACGCTTTAATAATAATTAATCAAACTAAAAAGCGGAAAATAAATATAGTTTAAAATAATTCTTGATATTCTTAATATAGGCAGAAAATAATAATAAACGAAAAACATTAGTATTATTGTGAAAAAGCGTGGGGCGCTTTGTGCTATATTTTTCGTATATCGAGCAGCCCACGCTTTTTTCACAATAATAATGTTTATCGTTCATTATTATTTTTTGCCTATATTAAGAATTTCAAAAATTATTTTAAACTATATTTATTTTCCGCTTTTTAGTTTGATTAATTATTAAAGCGTGTTTTTCAGTTTTTTTAAATAAAATTTTTAAAAAAATGGTTTAAATAAAACCAGTTGGCGCCTAGGCGCAATCCATGTGATAGTAAGAACATTACACTATGCATAATAGGACAATTATAAATTCCCATAAAACACCTAAAACTTTTATAAATTCGTAACAAGCCTAGAGCCACAACTATACAGGGTGTTTACTTAGTACTTGTACAATCTTTGAGGGCTTATCTTTGGACATAAAAAGTTCGTATGAACATGGGTCCGCAACGGCTTGGTTTTTGAGACACAGTGCGTCCAAAAAAGTTGTTTAATTTGGTTTTTTGATTATATTTTTGTTTAATAACATGGCAATTTGACGAAATTCGGGATACTAGGAGTACTAAAGGTGGGAAACTCAAATATACTTCGTTTTTTTGTTTAATGTAGGAGGGCGCCACATACAATGTTGTATCTGGATTTAAATGACCATAACTTTTTTATGGCATAATTTTTGACTGGCCGATTCTCTAATCAATTTTACATACAAAAGGAACTATTAGTACTTGTCACTGAAGCAGCCGTTTTGGAAAAGAACGAGTTTAAATTTAAACCTGCGTTGGAATTTTCCAAGTTGAATCATTAAGGGTTTTTGAAAAATAAGCGAAAATATGTGTCTTTTATTCATTGTCTTGTGATGAGAGAAACTAAGATCATACATAAGATAATAAATATAAACTAAAATAATTCTTAAAATTTTTAATATAGGCAGAAAATAATAATGAACGATAAACATTAGTATTATTGTGAAAAAAGCATTTGGGTGCTCGATATACGAAAAATATAGCACAAAGTGCCCCACGATTTTTCACAATAATACCAATGTTTATGGTTTATTATTATTTTCTGTCTATATTAAGAATTTCAAGAATTATTTTAAACTATATTTATTTTCGCTTTTTAGTTTGGTTAATTAATAAAGCATGTTAAACTATATTTATTTTTCATTTTTTAGTTTGAGTTATTAAGAAAAAAAATTTTTTTGAGTAGAGATAGTCATAGAGAGGTCCGAAGTAGAGATAGAATAGTGTCACTAATTTAACGCTGACTTTTTGAAATGACTAGATTTAAAGCAGTGGATCCATTTTTTTTTTTAAATGGCTAGATTCAAAGCATTGGATCCACAAACCCGAACAAACCCGCTCGGCGAACGGACCCACTCATAGCGAAAGAATGTACCAACACTATTAAGCCGAGTGCTCGAGCCAGAAAGTAGGTAGATAGTACGCATGCGCATGCGGTGAGCTCTACCTCTCTCCCTCTCATATAGAGAATCTGTAAGGAAATGGTTTAATTCCGGCGATCCTGATCAGGATAATGAGATAAACTTATCAAATTATTGTATTGTCAGCGGTTGTTGATAAGTCTACAAAATTTAAATTAAATCTGACCGTTTAAAGTGGGTCATAATCGGGTACAAACAAACATACAAACATACTCGATATACGAAAAATATAGCACAAAGCGCCCCACGATTTTTCACAATAATACCAATGTTTATGGTTCATTATTATTTTCTGTCTATATTAAGAATTTCAAGAATTATTTTAAACTATATTTATTTTTCGCTTTTTAGTTTGGTTAATTAATAAAGCGTGTTAAACTATATTTATTTTTCATTTTTTAGTTTGAGTTATTAAGAAAAAAAATTTTTTTGAGTAGATAGTCATAGAGAGGTCCGAAGTAGAGATGGAATAGTGTCACTAATTTAACGCTGACTTTTTGAAATGACTAGATTTAAAGCAGTGGATCCATTTTTTTTTTAAATGGCTAGATTCAAAGCATTAACTATTAAACCTCTAGCCAGAAAGTAGGTAGATAGTACGCATGCGCATGCGGTGAGCTCTATCTCTCTCCCTCTCATATAGAGAATCTGTAAGGAAATGGTTTAATTCCGGCGATCCTGATCAGGATAATGAGATAAACTTATCAAATTATTGTATTGTCAGCGGTTCTTGATAAGTCTACAAAATTTAAATTAAATCTGACCGTTTAAAGTGGGTCATAATCGGGTACAAACAAACATACAAACATACAGGTGAAGCTAATATAATAATAATAAAAGCGTGTTAAAAACTAAACTACTTCTACAAATGGGTTAATTACATTTACAATAATTATTGAAAGTGATATAGAGAGCGGGACCGCCAGCCTGGCCTCCCAGATCACCAGACATCAATCCTTTGGATTATTTTCTGTAGGGTCACTTAAAGTCACTAGTTTACAAAATTTTAATCCAAAATAAACAAGATCTTTGATCTTTGAGTCGTATGTCATTATTAACCAGACACCAGGTATATGCGAAAGAGTTCGTCAATCAATGCATCGAGGAAAATTATCTAATACAACAGGTTTGCTAAGACATAGTTTGCATATTTTGTATTAACCCATATTAAATACATTGCTAGTGAACCAAACCTTTTTTAGTATTATATCAATTCCAGATTTGCCACATCAGTGGTTTTATTGGTAGTAATCAGTTCCATTAGCAATACAGTCTTGGTGAATAATAAACTAGGTACTTTTAATTTTTGTTAAGAAATAAATTGTATTTTCTCAATGCAACGCATTTTGTTTCCAGCAAAGGGCTTTCTTTACAATTAAGAAAGCAGAACAGCATCCCCAAAAACGAATTGTATCCGTTAGAACCTTTAATCCACAAGACGTGGGTGGGGTTTCGTACACCGAGGAAATTAGTTTACTAAATTTCTTTGCTGAGAAGAAATTAGTAAGAATGGCAAATTATTTAGTTAAAGTACCAAAAAAACGTGCAACTTTAGCCTATTAGGGTTTTTGTAGCAACTAAAATCATTTCGCTATGGAAATCTAGTAAGAATTAGTATTTTTTTATTTAATTTAACTAAATAGCATATTGATAACTAAAAAAGTTTCTTGCTAAATAGTTTTTACCATCGATCTATTAGATACAACTAGAAATAATATTTAGTCTTACTGGTCACCAAATTTTCTAGTGGATTTAGCAATATATCCATTAGATTCTACTCAGACGAAGTAGTATGTTTAACTACAATACCAGGCAAGGTGATCGTTCGCGAGGAGTCGGCGTACTCGAATACTTCGAAACTTCACGAAACCACTATTTACACGTTAGCTCCGACATGGCGGGGCTGCATTAACATTTGGCTTTACGCAAATTATGGATACCTGCATTTTTTCTTTTGTGTTTGTGTCTTGATTATTTCATAATAGTTATTTAGTATTTGGGTAGGTTGAAAGTCAATAGCAAGTACCGACAGTGGATACGCCTGGTGGTCCCTGCATGCATTCTATTTGGTCCTGGGATATTTTATAACCAATTATTCTTTTATTTTAGTATCAAAATGGAATTTAATCCAAATGATAGAGCCGACGCCATATTTATGTGTATTTTGGAGCTTGGAACATACAGATTAATAAATATGTAAAAATGTTGGCAAACAACTAATTTTATAATCCCACGAACGCTTGATGTCATCCAGAAATTAAAACAATATTAATAATAGGTAGGTAAGTGCCAATTAATTTTTAGATGTGATTACGAGGGTGTTTTTTTGGTTTAGTAGCTTTTATAAATTCTATACAAATGTGGATTTTTAAAGAATTCAAATTTAAAATCCAGTTTTTAAATATTACAGCACAGTAAAGGGAAATCATTTTTTTTTAATTAATAAAAGTAAATAGAACAAAAATCCTGTAGAAGTTATTGTCAGTGACTTTTATTATACCTATAATAATATTTGGTCTCTAACCTATATCTATAGTGTTTTATACATATTTGTTTTTGCAGAACCTTATTCTATAGAAAAAGTATTATAATATACGACTCTAACGTTTTAAGGCCAATTCTGTTCTCGTGTTATCAAAGAGAAAACTAAAAAAATATCTAAAAATGTATTTTTCGCCCGTCACTGTGTCTAATTACTCTTTGCCTGTCAATTAAAAAAATCTTCTCAATTAAGAGGTTGCACAAAACAAATACTAGTGACAGAAATTTAAAAATTTTAACGTTTTTATAACCCCAGTTTTTTTTTAATTTTGCACGGGACGCCGAATGCATGGGACTTTGGCTTTATTATTTTAATGACCTCTAACAAAAACTACTAATAAACTTTTACTAGGTATACACTAATCAAACTAATTTTCTTTAGACCTTTGATGCCCTAGAGTTCTAGAAGAAAGAATAGCAACAAACATTATTTGATTTCAATGTGACATTGCTACTGTCTGGAAACTCCGTAGTGCAATTGATAGAACGTTCGACTGGTATATAAGGTTTCAAGGGGTTCTGGGTTTAAATCTAAGCGGACGCATAAAACTTTTTAAATTTTGAAAAATATGTCTAAAACCAAAAAATAGTTAAGCAAATGGTAGGTACCTACTATAAATTCCTTCTTTAATCTATATGTATCTACTAGATTTTTGATTGATCTTGTTAGTGTTTAAGTTTGTTATTACTAAATAAATTGTATTGAAATAAAAATATATTGGTACAAATTTACTCTATTTTTATTTTTTTCGTTAAAACTCAAAAATGAAATGGTAAGTTAATTATTATAACAAAAAAGAAGGATCTTTAAATCCCATTTTTAGCAAGATAAACTTTTAAGGTTAGCTATAAGAAATAGTAGCTTTTGCAAATATATTAATCTAATTTAAGTAAGATCATCAATTTATTGTTACAAATAAAAGTATGTAACACAGCAAAAGAATAAGTTTAAATAGCATGGTAAGGATACCAAATACAGCTAATGCATTTAGCTTCTTCTATTAAACGCCTTCCTATTTTTAATAGGTTATATATTAAAACTACTAAATACTTTTAGCTAGCGCAACAAAAGTTTATAGTAGCTCCAACTATGCAGAAAACAGTAAATATTTTTAGTTGCAACCAATAGATAATTCTAGCAAAATAGATTTAGTAAAATCAGCAAGTCATCTAACCTGGGGCCTATTCTACTACAGATTATAGTTCGGTTAACTAAATATCGAGTTATTTTAACTAAATTTTTTTCTCGGTGTAGCTATCGGCAATCGCCACGCGCCCTAGTATTAGACGTCTCCTAGTATTAGTTTTAACGTATTTGTTGCGCAGGCCACATCGTTGTTCGGAGTCTTCTAGCTGTCTGTCTGAATTTGAACTTTATTAATCGTGCCAATACCTATTTCAATTAATTTATTTTTACTTTGTATTTAAGTTCTTTTAAACTTTGCATGTCAAACAATAAAAGATTCTAGTTTCGCACCACCCATCATTAGTATTTTACTTTATACTTAATCTATGGACGAATTTTTCCATCCCAGTAAATCATGTTGCATAATAGATAATCATATGCATTGTTAAACAATAAGAACAATATTACACTAGAAGATAGTTACATTTTTGAGAACTACAGTACTTATTTTTAGTGGTATATGCTTAATTAACCGTAGTAAGCAAATATTATTATGAATAATGTCAAGTTTAATTACAACCGCCAGTCGGAACTAATACAGTATATAAAACCAGATTACACCTCCAATAGAACTTGATAATTACAGTGAGTATTCAAAGCAATAATATCTATAAACCATTCTATGGTAGCAATAACTCCTAATTCTTGTTGGCTAAATTACCGTGATATTATTACTACACAACGGTCTAGCAATTTTCGTTGTCTTATAGAAGGAAGCGCGTTGCCGTCACATAAAGTATTAAACAGGTGTATAAAGCGTATGTAAATTCGTAAAGGAATAGAAAACTTTTTCTCAGTGTGTTAGGGTGAATTGATTCATGCGTTGCAGTAGGCGGCTGTCATTTTCAACAATTATTTTAAATATTATTAACTTATTTTGTAGGAGTAGGTTAATTTTTATCTTGTGAATGATCTAAGTTTGTCACATCACAATACAATCAATAAAAGACCCATATTTTCGCTTATTTTTCAAAAACTACTATGTTGGATTGCACATAGGTCATACTTAATAATTAACTAACCAATAGCTTTGACGTTGACATAAGTTTAATCTCAATATAACTAAGAATAAGCTACGGCGCAATATCTGACGTGGGCTAAGTTAGGCGATTTGGGTATTTTTCATATTCACAACATATCACGGACCTCCCTATTCCAAATTTCTATGCGCGAAGCGCATTTTTTAAATTTAATTAACATTCACTGACATTTTTTAAATTTGATTAACATTCACTGACATTGTCGTGCCGTAAAGACTGTGACTTATTCAATCAATCAAAAAATATATCTATTTTAGTCATTGCTTACAGCACAAACTACACAATGCACAAAAATTAGAAATCCGACATATTATTAAACATCCACAATCAACAATAACCGAGTTCCTTTTAGTTGCTTTTAAATAACAAAGCTAATGGCTGAGTTGAGTGTAAATTTAACTCAGCTCAGCAAAGATATTTTCCTTCCCCCTTGCCGCCGTTAAGTATGCCCATCTATATTTCCCATACGATTATACGAATATACGATTTGTTCGCGAAGCGTTCCTTTAACAACTTAACTAAGCAAATATACCGTGCGAGCAAAAATTATTTGCATAAAAGAGGGCCTTGCATCTAAGGACGTAATGCTTAGCCGTAGAGCTTAATACCTGTTGGGTGTCAGTAATTACCTGAATCAACAATCAATCAGTTATTCCGTCATCTTTGACAGTCGTTACAAGTAATTTGATTCATCGCTAATTTTTCCAATTTCTTGAACAATTCACACAATGGGCTTTACGGAACAGCACAAAACATTCATGGTTGAAGCGTATTTTCCAAACGGGGTTAGAGTAAATGGTGAGTGGCAATACAATCCGGGTTTGTGCATGGACGATTTTCACGAACATTTTTCTAACGTTGCTTTTATTGCTGGGGATTTTTATCATTGCCTGAAAAGAACCGTGGCTGTGTTTAGGGAAACAGGTTCTATACAGCACAAAAAAGGAGCAGGAAGACCATCTGTAAGAACAGAAGAACTTGTTGCAAACGTTCGTGAAATAATGCAAAATACGCCAACAAATTGTATAAGACGCCTGTCCCAAGAAGTGGGAAGATCTTATGGAACATGCAGGACTATTCTTAAGAAGCAGCTAAATTTATTTCCTTATAAAGTGCAAGTATTTCAAGAAATACAAGCCGCAGATTTTGAAAGACGCAGGAATTACTCTCAATGGTTTACCCAAAATTTATTGGAAATAAATAATTTATTAGACCTGATATTTTTTTCGGATGAAGCCTGGTTCCACCTCTCCGGTTATGTGAATTCTCAGAATACACGCATGTGGAGTAGTGAAAATCCCCATTTTTTTGTAGAGTCCACATTGCACCCTCAAAAAATTGGTGTCTGGTTAGCTGTTTCCAGAAGAAGAATTGTTGGTCCTATTTTTTCCATGACACAGTTACGGCACAGCGGTATAGAGACAATATTTTGAATCCATTTGTAAAGCAATTATCTGACGACGAACTACGTTTCGTATATTTTCAATAGGACGGTGCAACCGCCCATACAGCCGCCGAAACTATTAACTACTTACGAAATTTTTTCGAAGACAGATTGATCCGTTTTCGATCAGACATTGAATTCCCACCTAGATCACCTTGTTTAACGGTTATGGATTACTTCGTTTATCCTCATTTAAAGAACACTATTTTTGAAACACCAGTTGCAAATTTAGAACAATTACAAGAAAGGATTATCCAAGAATGTGGTAACATTTCTTCAGAGATGCTGGTCAACCCTTTCAAAAATATAATTGGCGGTGGCCAATTTCAGCAATTTATGTAATTTGTCTACTTATTTTATTACTCATTAGTTTGGCATATCATGTCATAATATGAATTTAACAAAATTTTAATCTAGATTTGGTTAGATAAATCGTCCCCATATCATTGAGATCTAAACCAAGTTCTACGTTTTTTAATCCAAGCCCTCTTTGATGGAAATAATTTTTGCTTTCTGGAGTTTATTTATTGATGTCGATAAAGAAGAAAAACCTTATAACAAGAGGGTGGTGCGCATGCCCATCCCTGCTGGACGCTAGGGTATCTGACCGATTAGTAGTGTGTACAAACATATTTCTTCACCGATAAAACTTTACTTTTGTTTGCGCACGAGATAAGCTGTACAGATCTAAATGTTTATGTCTATAGGTAACCCGCGAGCAAAGTGATTTTCCTGAATTGACAAAGGTGTCATTCTTTCCTATGACATTTAAATAGATTATACTGTTATCAGTATAAAAATATGAGGGAGACTTTAAAATCTATATATTTTATTGGACTAAATTTAAAACTCTATAGTGAATACTGGTGGTTCAAGTTTATATCCATCCATCAGTCATCAATGCCTTCTATAGTATTACAACAGCAAGTGGTACCAACCTGCACTCTCGCTTCAGTCAAGTCTAATCTCATTGCCAATTCTTCTCTAGTAAACACGTCGGGGTACTGGGTTTTTTCAAATGCCGACTCCAAAATATGAAGTTGGTAAGTTGTAAAGGTGGTACGTGAGCGCCGAACTTTCCTTGGTCGCTGTTCGTCTAAATCTTCCGAATTTTCGTTTGTGTTACTGATGCTATGTTTTTCGTCGTCGTTGCTACCTGAAACAAACTCCATGATCATTTTTATACACGGAATAAGTAGGTATATATATTGGTATATTAAAAAAATAGTATATTTCGAAAAACTTTTGCATATCTTTAAACCACAACAATACCCATCAAATACAGTGAAAGTATTAAACGAAATTGCGGAAGTAAAAAATACTTTTTCTTCCGCTGCCAATGGTAACTGCCATCTGACGAAAAAGCATAACTTTACCGTCAAAAATTTATTATTATTTATTTATTTATTTTCAACAAAACAGCATCTATAAGGATGAACATATAAATTTAAAAAAAACACATGAATGAACTTACTGTTAGTTGAAAAAAAAGGACTACATTTAAGCAAAGGTGTATTTGCATACACACAGAGCTCACTCTTCCATGTAGCCCTAGGAACTATATCTTAAACAAAATGAACAACATCTAAGTTACTATCTTAGCAATATACAAATAATTAATAATAATAAAATATAATCAATATTATAATTTAATAAAAAAAATGTCAGGTTTATTGATGTTTGAAGAAAACCATATTAATAAGAAATATAAATGCCGATCAATACCTATGCATTTTCACCCTGCAATGTTAACCCTGCATCAAATGTGCATGAAATTTAGGATTCACATTTATACATGAGTCAAAGTTGCAGCATTTTTTACCATTGAAAAGGAACGTTCTAATTATTTACCCACCCCATGCGATTTTGTCAAAATTCCCTAAACATTTCTGTTGCTAAAAATGATTTATAAATATAAGTTGGCTCATTTGAGAAAAAAATTAACTTGACATCTGTCAGTTTTCAGTTTTAAACATAATACCGTGCGAGCAAAAATTCTTTGCATCAAAGAGGGCTTGGATTAAAAAACGTAGGGCTTGGTTTAGATCACAATGATATGGGGACAATATAAAGTGTGTCCAAGATAAGAATGGGATAGCATTGAAATCTTGGAAACGGTAGGAGATACAGAGATGGTTAAATTAGAGATAAGTTGCGCATTACTGAATCCTGTAACGTCATGTTTTCAAATTTAAAAAATTCCGAATGCTTCCGAAGGTATTTGGATAAAACCGAATTTTCGCGATTTCGTTTTAATTGATTTATGATTATATTTGAAGAGACATGTCAAAATAACTTTTACATTCTCATTGTCACTTTTTCTCCCCTTCAAGGTGATTTAATTACATTTTTGATCCGACGTTTCGTTTAGTCACAACCATCATCAACTTTGTTATTTTAAATGGTCGGAAAATTTTATTTTAAGCTTAATAAATTTGACGTTTTATTCCAAATCTAACGGTGTATTAAACTTATTATTTATTAGACGTTTCGATAAAGAAAAACACATCATCAATGAAAATAGTCACATTATAGAAAATATTTTTGTTTTTATTATTGTATTTAAACACTAGTTGGATTGTAAAACATTTTTTTAAAAGAAACTTATAACAAAACATAATATTTAATAAAACTTATCTGAAAAATGCAACAAGTAATAATTAACTTTAATTATTAAATACAATTATTTTTTATTTTAAAAAAATGCATGATAATATTCAAACATAACGTACCATTTAAATTCGGCATAATATGGGTGGCTATGAAATTGATTGACGTTCGCAATTGTTTAAATAGTTTCTTTAGATCTGTCCCTTAGTTACAGAGACCTGTTAGTTTTAAATTTGGTAATTATTATTATGGTGTGTGTATGGAGAACTCAATGGTAGGAGGCCGATCGCAATGCATTGGATTCGGTCCCAAATTAGCATCGGTAATTCAGCTTTACGAGTCGCCGTAAGATGGCGCTCGTGTTCGAAGTGGGCTATCAAATAAATGGTTTCTTATGGACGCAATAACTATTTTTATTTAAATTAGTTCTTTAAAGGAACAAATAAGGACTTTTATATGAATTTACACTTACTTTGTTATACTTATTAGTAAACTCGGCCTGTATAAAGTTCCAACGATGCTTGGTTTTTAAAATACAGGGTATTAAACATTCTAGCTATACCTTTGGAGCTAGAAAGAGACTTTTTTGGCTTCGTGTCCTCTCTGAAAAAGATCCTGTCTTACACCCCGACACAAAGCAAACTCTACTTTTATAAATTGTACCATTATTCATTATAAATATGGAAATCAATTACAATACAACGTTATTTGTCTCGTCTTGTCTTCAAACGTTATTTGTTATTTGGAAAATAAAATGTCAACTTGTCAAAAGTAAAAGTAAAAAGCGAAGAAGAAGAAGACACCAGCCCACTTGCGACGCGAGAGCATCTATCGGCCAATAGCGAACTAACTAAAAAAACGGGACAGAATTGGAAAATGCTGCCATTGTCGATCGGCCTCCTACCCTCTAGTTCTCCATAGGTGTGTGACAGATCGTCAATCAATTTTATAGCCACCCATATATTATGATGCCGAATTTAAATGGTACGTTATGTTTGCATATTATCATGCATTTTTTTTTAAATAAAAAATTATTGAATTTAATAGTTAAAGTTAATTATTACTTGTTGCATTTTTCAGATAAGTTTTATTAGATATTATGTTTTGTTATAAGTTTATTTTAAAAAAATGTTTTAAAATCCAACTGGTGATTAAATACAACAATAAAAACAAAAATATTTTCGATAATGTGACTATTTTCATTGATGATGTGTTTTTCTTTATCGAAACGTCTAATAAATAATAAGTTTAATACACCGTTAGATTTGGAATAAAACGTAGAATTTATTAAGCTTAAAATAAAATTTCCCGACTATTTAAAATAACAAAGTTGATGATGGTTGTGACTAAACGAAACGTGGGATCAAAAATGTAATGAAACAACCTTGTAGGGGAGAAAAAGTGACAATAAGAATGTAAAATTTATTTTGACATGTCTCTTCAAATAGAATCATAAATCAATTAAAACGAAATCGTGAAAATTCGGTTTTATCCAAATATCTTCGGAAGCGTTCGGAATTTTTTAAATTTGAAAACATGACGTTACAGGATTCAGTAATTCTCACCTTTTCTCTAATTTAACGATCTCTGTATCTCCTACCGTTTCCAAGATTCCAATGCTATCCCATTCTTATCTTGGACACACTGTATATAACTAAATCTAGGTTAAAATGTTGTCAAATTTATATTATGACATGATATGCCAAACTAATGGGTAATAAAATAAGTAGACAATAAATAACTATTTATACAATAAGTTGCGAAATAAGAGTCTTTTAGGCACGCGACGTGAAATTGTCCAACTAGGCAAAGCCGAGTTGGACAACACGTCAAAGTGACTAAAAGACATTGTTTCGTAACGAATTGTATACAATATTTTTTCTACTGAGGTTTTATAATAAAAAACTTAATTTTACTAACATTTTATTACCTATGTTTCATTGACACTTGCCAAAAAATATTAAATTATACCTAGTCTGTGGTTACGTTTTAATTGTAAATAATTACCTGCGTTACTTTTAAGCACGTTACTCCTGGTAACGTGCTTAAAAGGTTTTTAAGCACGCTGCGCTTAAAAGGAGGTTATTAAAAAACCATAATGACAATCTAAAAGAGGTTATTATAAAACGTCAGTAGAAAAAATGTATTTTTGTTGTTTACAAAATTAACAAAGTAAAACTATACAGAAAGAAAAAGAAAAATAATTAGGTACATAAATTGCTGAAATTGGCCACCGCCATGCTCCAAGCATAAATTCACACGTCTCTTCATATTTTCGAAAGTGTTGACCAGCATCTCTGGAGAAATGTTACCCCATTCCTGCTCCTTTTTTGTGTGGTATAGAATCTGTTTCCCTAAACACGGCCACGGTTCTTTTCAGGCGATGATAAAAATCCCCAGCAATAAAAGCAACGTTAGGAAAATGTTCGTGAAAATCGTCCATGCACAAACCCGGATTGTATTGCCACTCACCATTTACTCTAACCCCGTTTCGAAAATACGCTTCAACCATGACTGTTTTGTGCTGTTCCGTAAAGCCCATTGTGTGAATTGTTCAAGACATTGGAAAAATTATCGATGAATCAAATTCCTTGTAACGACTGTCAAAGATGACGGAATAACTGATTGATTGTTAATTCAGGTAGTTACTGACACCCAACAGGTATTAAGCTTATTAAGTATTACGTCCTTAGATGCAAGGTCCTCTTTGATGCAAATAATTTTTGCTCGCACGGTACAAGTTCCCTATAAAAGGACAATTATTTCAACGCCTTCGCTTCAAATTGTGTTCAAGTGTTTAATAATTTAGATCTGGCCCCACACGAAGCGAATTTTTATATCCAAATATCTCAAGAACGGCCGCTCAAATTAACGTTTACCTTTTTTAGGTAAAAGGCGGTTGGAGAATAAAAGTGGTTATTAAAGAAATTCAATTCAGAGTGGCTTAAAAAAGTTATTTGATTTTAAATATACGAGTATCGAGTATGTGCAAGGTACCGTAGTGACGGTCTTTAAATTTTACAATAAAAATGAGAGCATATTTTAATTATTTATCCCCACAATCCTCCTAGCCGAATATTGGGATAAAACACCAATTATTATAAAAATTATTTATGAAAAACTAAAATCAAATTGAACTCTTGACGCTCTGTATCTCCGAAATCATCCACTTTTTGACTAAGTTGATTAGATCGTCATATTTAAGCCGCGCTGTATAAACAAACAAGTTTTTTATACCCATTACAAATCACTGACAAACTTGCATAATAAATATTTTATGATGCGGCCCATCCAACCGTAATTTTATTGGGCCACTTGAAGTTGAACATCCCTGATCTACACCACTATACAAAAAGGACACCACACAAATGCCTAATAATATTCAAAAACATATTACTAAAGGGCGGATTATATGTACATACTTAAATTCAGCCAAAATATGAGCATATGCAGGGTGAGTCGGGAGGAACGGACCAAATTTCAGTAGCGTAATATACACGCAAAAACAATTTGAAAAAATCCATGTGTTCTTATTCGATAATCATTTGTTTTCAAGTTATAGCGTAATACCAAATAAAAAAAAGTTCATATATTAACAGTTTCCTAATCATAGCGTTCTTTTAATAAATGTTCAAAAATACCGCCATTGATTTCTAAACATTTTCTGCTTCGTCTACGAAGATGGCGGCCCGTTGCTCTTCTAATTGCTTCATGTCTTTCTTCTTTAAAATTGGCTGCAGTATTTCTAATACGTCCACTGTTACTTTGTACACTTCATTTTTAAACCAGCCCATAAACAATAATCTAGTGCTGTGAGGTCTGGAGATCTTGGAGGCCAATTAATAGGACCACCGCAACCAATCCAACGCCCTGGAAATGTTTCGCCTAAATGTTGCTTGACCTGACCAGCAAAATGTGCAGGAGCTCCATCGTGCTGATAATACATTTGCCTTCTGATAATTACAGGAACATCCTTTAGTAGTCCTTGTAACTCATGTTGTAAAAATTTTAGGTAGTTGTATCCTGTGAGACGATTCTCCAAAATGAAAGGGCCAATTAAATAGCTTAATTTATTATAGTAAAATGGGGTAACGAAACACATTGGGTTCTAAAAAATATGTTTATTTTCAAAAAAATGCAAAAAAAAACAAAAAGAAATAGAATTAAACAATTTTTTTAACCTAAAATTGTATCAAAGGCAAATTGTTACTAAACATTTTTCAAAAAGGATTGTCTTTAATTAGTAGAAATATGTTAATACAAAGAGAAGCTTCTCTCAACATGTACTGATGTAATCGGACAATACTGCAATTTAGGTAGCAAAATATAAAACCAAGATACAACTTCATTGGATGGTTCACCCTCATAAAATGCTTTTTACTGCAGTTAAGTATTTAAATCTTTCATTATTTTTTACAGTTACATCCAATTTGTTCCTTACTTGACCTCCTACTTTACCGGGAATGTTGTTACATTTAGCGGAAAAAGTTTCAACAATACTAATTGTGTCTCTTAAACTTAAATTTCTATTCTCCAACGAGGATATTATGTCTGGTATATAAAACTGAAAACCTTAATAAAAACAAGATATTTAGCTACACACTGGAAATATTAAAATCTTTCGACAAACTAAAACAGAAGTATTAGTATATATATATATATAGTTGAAGGGGTAGTCGTTGCTGACTAGTTAGGTAAGAAACTAGGGAAATATTGGGTTTAGCAGCTAAACCCAATATTTCCCTAGTTTCTTATATATATATATATATATATTACAAATCGATATAAATACAGTTTGTTAAGCAGGTAATAATAACCCATTATTAAGTAACAGTAAACAACCCCTTACAATCTCGAAAACGCATCATTTTATCGAAATTCTATAGGAAAAAAAAAAATGGTTATCTAAAAAAATATAGTTTGAAAGTCACTGGTGAACGTACTAAAAAATAGGGGGTTCAACGGGTACCTACCTACCGGACTTCCCTTATTTTGAATATTTGACAATTGTTTTTGTTTTTTTTTCAGAAGATGTAACTCTGTATGGTGAAGCAATATACCAAATTTGAAATGTATATCTTATATACTCGAATTATTTTTAAAAAAATCAGTTTTTAATTTCAAACTTTGACGCCCTCCCTGTATATTGAACATGCGGGTCAAAGATGAAAAATGGCATTTTAAAAGTCATATTATTTTTGCTTAAGGAATATATTATGGTAAACGAATTGACCTTATTTTTCCGGACACCATGTATATTGTAATGATACTTCCAATTTCCTTACTTGTTCGTCGCATTTTATATCGTGCCAGCAAAAATTATTTGCATCAAAGAGGGCCTTGCATCTAAGGACGTAATGCTTAGCCGTAGAGCTTAATACCTCTTGGGTGTCAGTAACTACCTGAACTAACAATCAATCAGTTATTCCGTCATCTTTGACAGTCGTTACAAGTAATTTGATTCACCGCTAATTTTTCCAATTTCTTGAACAATTCACACAATGGGCTTTACGGAACAGCACAAAACATTCATGGTTGAAGCGTATTTTCGAAACGGGGTTAGAGTAAATTGTGAGTGGCAATACAATCCGGGTTTGTGCATGGACGATTTTCACGAACATTTTCCTAACGTTACTTTTATTGCTGAGGATTTTTATTATTGCCTGAAAAGAGCCGTGGCTGTGTTTAGGAAAACAGGTTCTATACAACATAAAAAAGGAGCAGGAAGACCATCTGTAAGAATAGAAGTACTTGTTGCAAACGTTCGTAAAATAATGCAATATACACCAACAAATTGTATAATATGCCTGTCCCAAGAAGTGGGAAGATCTTATGGAATATGCAGGGCAGTGGCGGATTCAGAAAAAATTGACAGGGGGGCACTTACTTGTTATCTTGGGGTGCACGAAGAGACCGCTGCGGACGAAACGCGCCGCAGGTGAAAATTTTTTAAGACCACGCCCAAATTTGGTCAATAATTTTTAGTAAATATTTTAAAAATGTATGATTACCTACTTATTTTATTGAAAATGAAATAAGATAAAAAAAATAAAAAAAGGCCAATTTATTTTTCATTAGCGGGTACATTGTTTAAAAGTAAAGTTCAATCTTCTGGTTTTATTTCCAGCAAACTTATCAATAACAATAAATTCCCTAGATCTACACTTTGTGATCTGTGTCAAGTTAATTTCGGGTTTAGGTCTTTCATCAATTTTAATTTCAATTTTTTGCTCAATACTTAATGAGCTAAAATTGTTTCTCAAATATTCCACATTCATAGCCGTTTTGGCATGTTTATTTTTATTAAAATAAGTCCTTACTACCCCAAAATAATACACATTCTTTGTATACAAAACCACAGATTACAGTTTTCTGTAACAAAACACAAATTCTAAAATCCTAAAATGTATGCTTTTTATCTAACGTGCTTTTACGCCATCTTTTCGCTAATTATCAAACCACGTTGAAAACCTGATTTTTAATATCCATTTCTAAATGCTGTAAAGTTTTGGCATCAAAAAAATATTTGGTTGTTACAGTACAATGCTTTGTCACTGTGTTTGAAATTTTGGGTGTTGCGCTTAGGTTTGTTCATGCGAAATTATTATGACGGGGGGGGGGGGGGGGGGGCACGTACCCCTGTGCCCCCCCACTAAATCCGCCACTGTGCAGGAGTATTCTTAAGAAGCAGCTAAATTTATTTCCTTAGAAAGTGCAAGTATTCCAAGAAATACAAGCTGCAGATTTTGAAAGACGCAGGAATTACTCTCAATGGTTTAACCTAAATTTATTGGAAATAAATGATTTATTAGACCTGACTTTTTTTCCGATGAAGCCTGGTTTCACCTTTCCGGTTATGTAAATTCTCAGAATACACGCATGTGGAGTAGTGAAAATCCCCATTTTTTTGTAGAGTCCACATTGCACCCTCAAAAAATTGGTGTCTGGTTAGCTGTTTCCCGAAGAAGAATTGTTGGTTCTATTTTTTTCCATGACACAGTTAAAGCACAGTGGTATAGAGACAATTTTTTAAATCCATTTGTGGAGCAATTACTTGACGAACTACGTTTTGGATATTTTCAACAGGACGGTCCAACCTCCCATACAGCCGCCGAAACTATTAACTACTTACGCAATTTTTTCGCCGACAGATTGATGAGTTTTTGATCAGACATTAAATTCCTACCTAGATCACCTTGTTTAACGGTTATGGATTACTTCGTTTTTCCTCATTTAAAGAACACTATTTTTAAAACACCAGTTGCAAAGTTAGAACAATTACAAGAAAGGATTATACAAGAATGTAATAACATTTCTCCAGAGATGCTGGTCAACACTTTTGAAAATATGAAGAGACGTGTAAATTTATGCTTGGAGCATGGCGGTGGCCAGTTTCAGCAATTTATGTAATTATTATTCTTTTTCTTTTTGTATATTCTTACTTTGTTAATTTTGTAAACAACAAAAATATATTTGTATTAGTCTACTTATTTTATTACTCATTAGTTTGGCATATCATGTCATAATATGAATTTGACAAAATTTTAACCTAGATTTGGTTAGATATATCGTCCCCATATCATTGTGATCTAAACCAAGCCCTACTTTTTTTAATCCAAGCCCTCTTTGATGCAAATAACTTTTGCTCGCACGGTACCTAGGTATTGTGACTGACAGTCATTGTCACAATACAAAGCTGATGTAACGAAAAAAAAACAAGTTTGTCCTGAAAACAAAATCTATTTCCAGATAAGTAAGTTGGAAAGTTCAAATTTTCCACATATCAAGATAATGCGTAGGGAAAAATCTGAAATTCCAAAAATTTTTAACCATAAGCTGAGTTATAGCTAGAAATGCAAGATATTTATTCACAGAATGGTGATCGAATTGACAAAGGGCGGTCGGTAGTCAAACTGAGCCATGATAACCGTCTCGAGTCGATATTGCACGAAACTGCGTCCACATGAAGCGCGCAAGACCTGCTAATATTATATAAAAACTGATGATTTTAAAATACTTCCCTGTGGTACTCCAACGTTATTTAATATTAATGTTACACATTTTTTGTTTTAGATTTTTGTAATCGTTATGTTGGTATATTTTCTTCAAGGAAAAATTTAGTACACACTGTATACCTACTTATACGAAGAAATTTTTAAGCAGCTAATGTAGGGGATTTTTAGCAACCAACATGAAAGGCAATTTTAAGTGGAATTTAACTCGTTCTTGAAACAAAAGTGAAACGTAAGAGAGCACTCCTAAATAATGCATGCAAATGCAATTTATACTTTTATTCTATTTAATAAGGCAAAGTTAAAAGAATGAATGTATGCACTTGTCAATATATTCCAATAAACGTGATCAATGTGGGTGACTGGTACAAGTAGTACCAGAATTAAGAAAGAGTCCTAAAGCAGTCCATAACTGCACTTGTTTTATTTGATGATGTATTTCAAAAACAGTAAATCTAATTTAGAAGATGATAATATAGTGTCCGCGAAAATAATTAAAAGAAAATATTGTAGCATATCAGACAAGTGTGTAACTATTTTTTATATTGGAATACACAGGGATCCAAGTTTAATGGATACCCTGGGGCGGGTAGACTACGACGGCCGTTTCGTCCTTATTATGACTCTACGGGCAGGCATACCCCAAGCAATTCCATGAACGACGGTTAATTTTTCCGCTCAAAATTTGCGAAAAATAATTTTTTTTTCAGAAACGGATAGAGTACGACCAAATTTTTTTTTATAAAAGTTATTGTAAGGAACATAAGAAAAAATGGTATACCGGATGTTCTATTTTAAATAACCAAGTTTGTGACAACTTCCGGTATGACCGGAAGTCGCATAAGGTCGCTATTATTTCATTTGAAGAGAGCCTCCGTCTCCGAAAACCACATTATCCAAATTTGCAGGATTCAAACATAGACAATTTACCTTTAGATAAGCAAACAATAATCACGAATGTGGCAGTTTTATGGCCTCGCGCATGTAAACAAAACTGGGAACTATTAGACATGCGCACTGCAACATTATCGTTTGACGAATGGGAAAATAGACAGGTCCGGGCTTTAAAATTTAAATGCTTGCCAAAAAATTGGAATTTCTTCTAAATTTTTATGTGATGTGATTTCTGGCATTTTTAGTAGTAGCAAATCTATCAGATTTTAAGGATAGAAAATTGTTTTTAAGATTTCGTTTTTAAAATTTGTTTAAAAATGATTCGTCGTCGTGTTTTTAGTTCGAAAAGGAAGAGAACAAGAACAGGTAAATTAAACTATAAAATCGAATATAAAAACAAACAAAACCAGCAAAATAACCAATCTACGGTGTTATCGCGTACCTAACCTCAAGTCAAATATTAGTTGGTATATAACTTGTATTGATTTTTACAATTTGGCAAAACTTGTTTTGTTCAAGAATTTGAAAAAGTGTTTGCCCGAGAACTTGACCCATGGAATACTGCCTTTATTAAAAGCTTAATATCGGGGTGCACAGATTTTAACCAAAAAGTTAACCAACCAGCAACTTTGACAGAATTAATTTTCTCACAATCAGAGTGGCCCGGTTAGCTTCATTTTTGATTTACTAATCAGAAAACATAAATTGTGTAAATGTTTGCCAATGTCACAAAGTCGCCTGGTCAGTTACCTATTGTTAAAAACCCAAACATTAGGTTCTAGAAATCCGTAAATACTAAACACCCACAATTCACGATAGCTAAGAAAACTACAAAGGAATCCACAGAGAAACCTTAAAACACAACAACAAAAATGGCGGCCGAGCCGGTTCTGGAGAGTATCTTGAGCACGTCGATTATTGTCGATAAAGTAGGACAGGCCGATAATACGAGGTTTGTGCGCATGCACGAAGGTGTCCAGAAAGAATGCAGCTGACCGGCGAGTCATGCGCTCGGACGTATTTTTTCACCCATAAAACGTAACTTTTGTTTGCGCAGGAGATAAGCTGTAGGTATCTAAAGGTAAATTGTCTATGGGTTCAAATCGCATCACTTTCCGAAATATTCTAATGTACAGTCACCGTGCACTGAGGAAAAAGGATCTAATACAACAGGTTTACCAAGACATAGTTTCTCTTGATAGCTTATTTTTTATTAACCCATATTAAATAAACTGCTAGTGTATCAAACCCGCTTTAGTGTTATATCCATTCCAGATTTGTTAGAACAGTATTTTTATTGGTAATAATCAATTCCATTAGCGGCACAATTTTGTTGAATACTAAACTACTTTTAATACAGCAGTTTTGTTAAGAAATAAATTGTATCTTTTCAATGCGGCGCATTTTGTTTCCAGTAAAGCGATTTCTCTACAATTGAGAAAACAGAAAAGTGTCCCCAAAAACGAATTGTATCCATTAGAACCTAATCCACGAGACGTTGGTGGGGGTTCGTAGCGATTAGCAATCGCCGCGCACCGGTGTATAAGTTTTAACGTGTTTTTTGTGCAGGTCAAATTGTTGTTCGGAGTTTTCTAGTTGTCCTGTCTGAATTTGAATTTTATTGATCGTACCAATACCTGTTTCAATTAATTTATTTTTACTTTGTATTTAGGTTTTTGTAAACTTTGCATGTCAGATAAAGCAATAAAAAATTATTATTTCGCATAACCCTTCATTAGTATTGGACTTTATATTCTATGAACGAATTTTACCATCTCAGTAAACCATGTTGCATAATAGGTAATCATATGCAATGTTAAACGACAACAACAATATCACACTAGAACATATTGTCAACTAAAACCCACAGTGGTCCGGTATATTTTGGATACTCGACCACTGTGCGTTGTTGAGATTGCAACCCACTGTACGCTAGTCAGGGTCAAGTGCATTGCAATCTCATCACTTATTTTGGTATATAAACTGGGCCAACTCAAGCAACAGCATCGAAGCCTGCCCCTCGATCAAATCATCAATAAGTGACTATCCTTGACCATCGTCAAGTGACGCACCCAGTCTTCAGTTCTACAATAGGCGACTATCCTTGACCATCGTCAGGTGACGCACCTAATAACACGTTAGCCCTTTACCCGATCAAGTTACGGGCATGCTGGTTTTCCTATTAGGGTGAAAATCAAGAAGATACAATAGACGACCATTTTATAGACTCCAGACTTTCCTTTCTCTACCGCTACGACCCCCACGAAGAGGAAATTTTTGAGAACTACATTCTTAATTTTTTAGTGGTATACTTCATACGAAGTTAGTTGAGACAACGTAAATATTGGGGGTAGGATCAATTTACTGCATCACACACTGAAACTACAATACAAATATAACAAAATTTGTATTGATCGTTCCCTAAACAGATGTTCGAAGATAGTCCACGTGGACTTGACAAGTCTGTCATCGAATTTTTTTTTAGTTTTTTGTCTGTCTCAACTAAGATCGTATACACTTTAACTATATGCTTTATTAACCGTAGCAAGCAAAAAGCATGATTAATGTTAAGTTTCATTAAACTGTCACTCGGAACAGACACTATATAAAACCAGATTACACCCCAATAGTACTTGAAAATTACTGTGAGTATTTAGAGCAATAATGGCTATAAACCATTCTATGGTAACATTAACTCCTATTTCCCACTGGCTAAATTACCGTGATATTATCACTACACAACGGTCTAGCAATTTCCGTTGTCTTACAGTAGAAAAGCGCGTTCCTGTCACATACCGGGTGTTCACGGAAGGTGGTTCGCCCCTCTAAGTTTTTTGTTTTGGAATGGAATAAAATTTGGGGGATTTGTATATGACATAAAACTGCATTTTTTGACAAGTGACTCAACATTATGGAACTTCCGGTTTAACCGGAAGTAACATAAACTTTCGATTTTTAAATGGGACACCTGGTACATTTTTCCTTTGTTTGACTCCATATGACAATTTAAATATAACGATGTATCACTCTTGTCATTTTTTGTCACCAAAAAAAATTTTTTTTTTAAATTTACTGTTTTATCTAGGGGGGCTTATGAAAACCTTAAAATCACTTATTTCAGTTCTTTAATCTTGGGGAAAATACAATTTTACTATTTTTGGTCCAATGCTATGTGCTATGTAAAATTTAATTTTTACAGTTGTATAACTCATTTTTTTAAACGGCAATATGGGGGCTCGTCGGGTTAAGAAAAAAAGAGGATTTGATTATTTTGATACCACACACTATTATTGGTTTTAGAAAAGCTGCCATTAAAAAACTTTAAAAAGTTAACTTGGAACTTTCCTAAAATCAAGCATATTTTGAGAATAAATTTAGATTTAAAAGCATCAAGTAGCCAGTCTCCAAACAATAATAACATAATAACATCATCTTTTACACTCCTTGTAAAACTATTATTTTCCATGTTTTTTAAACAACAAACTATTTTACTTTGGAAGAAGCTGTCGGCATGATAATTTTCTTCAAGGCATGATTTTTTTTATCAGTTTTGCTAGTCACAAGCTATTTGATGCATTTAAATCTAAATTTATTCTCAAAATATGCTTCATTTTAGAAAAGTTCCAAGTTCCCTTTTCAAAGTTTTTTAATGGCAGCTTTTCTAAAACCTAATAGTGTATGTTATCCTACTAATAATGTGTGATATTAAAATAATCGCAATAAAATCCTCTTTTTTCTTAACCCGACGAGTCACCATGTTGCCATTTAAAAAAAATTAGTTATACAATTTTAAAGATTAAATTTTACGCAGCACATAGCATTGGACCAAAAATAGTAAAATTGTATTTTTCCCAAGATCAAAGAACTGAAATAAGTGATTTAAAGGTATTTATAGCCCTCTAGATAAAACAATAAATTTTGATAAAAATATTTTCTTGGTGACAAAAAATGACAAGTGGCACACACGTTATATTTAGAATGTCATATGGAGTAAAAAAAAGAAAGATATATAAGGCGTCCCATTTAACAATCGAAAGTTTATTTCACTTACGAATTAACCGGAAGTTCCATAATGTTGAGTCACCTGTCAAAAATGCAGTTTTATGTCGTATACAAATCCCCCAAGTTTTATTCCATTGTCTTGAAAAAAAAAAAGTTAGAGCGGCGAACCACCTTCCGTGGATACCCGGTATAGTATCAAACAGTTGTATAACGAGTATGTAAATTAATATAAGGAATAGAAGGCTTTTTTGTCAGTGTGAGAGACCCTGTATACTATTGCAAAATATTTGGTTTTGTTCAAGTTTCCAAAAGAGATCTGATTGTCTTGTCGAAATAAGAAACTAATATCTACTAAAACCAAAATTGTATACTTGTTTTGAGAATAGTAGATTTTGTAACGAGGTTGGAATGAAAATTCGATCCGACTGGAAGATTTCGAACGCGAGCGTAGCGAGCGTAAGGAACCACGAGTATCGAATTTTCATTTTAACCGAGTAGCAGACTATATTTTCTCCACGACCACCCAGTTCCATATCTGATTCATCCGATTTTTCACTCATTTTTTGACTTGCACTAAAATTTGTCTGAAAATAATTATTACAACGCGGCCATTTTTATCTGACACTGACAGTTTCGAAATTCATGGCAAACTATGTCGTTTATATCAATTACAGAATATTCATTCCGTATCTTGTTATGGAATGAAAATACACGCAAAACGCATAAGAAGCAAGTGTTTCAGAATAAATATTCCAACTCAAGAACGAGAATTTTTACATTCTATTATCAAAAATGATTTTGGAATTATTGCATTCAGTAATGGTCGTGAAGAATAGTAAATTTTGTAACGAGGTTGGAATGAAAATTCGATCCGAGTGGAAGAAACATGTAGAGACCTTTCTAACAAGAATTTTATTCTATTAAATTTTGTGGAGGAAGACTTTGTGTTTTTCTTTCCTTATTATATGGTTTATGCTTTATATATCCCGTTGGAATATGGTTATGTTTGGTTTGAATTATTTTAATTGATTGCTTACATACATTGCGTTATTGGTTTTTTAAGTAGGTAAAGTATTTTTGGATTCTGTTTGAAATAACTGCAAGAAGGGCGGCGCCCCAGAGCCCTTCATTAAGCGCTGCCACTGTATTTGACCACCTTAAATTCTTGCGATATCCTATATTGCACCAGCCTATTCACCACCCTGTACATATACTTACTTGTTGTTAAAAAAAAATCCTTACTCCATGTACTTGAATAGCCGCCACTGGAAAACTAATATCCCAGAGAAGAATGTGGAGTTTAATTTTAAACCGCTTTTCCGCCATATTTAATTTAGCAATCATATAGGTAGCATATTAGCCCTGAACAATTAAAACGAGGATTAATTAACTTTATTTCGTAACGGGAAAACTACTTAAAGGCTTTATAAACTGCAAACCGGCTATAAAAGGGCAATTATGAACTTTTAAATACAATTTTTTTGTTAGGGACCCATATATAAGTAGCAACGTCAATCATTTTAACAATGAAGAAATTTAAAAATATAATTAAATAAGTGCACAATTAAAAATAAAAATGTTGGAATAGCTTTTCTCCACGACCATTACTGAATGCAATAATTCCAAAATCATTTTTGATAATAGAATGTAAAAATTCTCGCTCTTGAGTTGGAATATTTATTCTGAAACACTTGCTTCTTATGCGTTTTGCGTGTGCAAGTCAAAAAATTAGTGAAAAATCGGATAAATCAGATATGGAACTGGATGGTCGTGGAGAAAATATAGTCTGCTACTCGGTTAGAATTCCAACCTCGTTACAGAATCTACTATTCTCCACGACCATTACTGAATGCAATAATTCCAAAATCATTTTTGATAATAGAATGTAAAAATTCTCGCTCTTGAGTTGGAATATTTAATCTGAAACACTTGCTTCTTATGCGTTTTGCGTGTATTTTCATTCCATAACAAGATACGGAATGAATATTCTGTAATTGATATAAACGACATAGGTTGCCATGAATTTCGAAACTGTCAGTGTCAGATAAAAATGGCCGCGTTGTTATAATCATTTTCATACAAATTTTAGTGCAAGTCAAAAAATGAGTGAAAAATCGGATGAATCAGATATGGAACTGGATGGTCGTGGAGAAAATATAGTCTGCTACTCGGTTAGAATCAAAATTCGATACTCGTGGGGTACTGAGGATTACCCCAAAAACTTTACGTTTACCTAACAACATTATTGTGCTACTGCACTTCTATCCTCATAATGTGTTACTTATGCTGGATATAAATTTCAAGAATTAAAACTAAATAATTTCCGACACCTTTTTAGAAGTTTTTCCCGGGTTTTTTCTTTTCTCCTCTTCTCCATTTAGTTTGGTTGGTTTAAGCCTACTTTAACAACGTTTTTGAATGCTCAGTGTTAAACCATTGTCAATTTTTTCAAGCCATGTTTCTACATTTAAAATGTTTTTCTAACAAAAATTTTACGTCCATAAAAGCTCCAATAAGGTTCTAATTTTCTCTTTTGCTAACAACATCAGCATAAAATAGATTTCTGTCTCCTGATGATGAACGTTTTTACGTTCGAAACATGTAGAGGCCTTTCTGACTAGAATTTTATTCTATTAAATTTTGTGGAGGAAGACTTTGTGTTTTTCTTTCCTTTTCATACTTTCAACTCCACTTTAAGTATGGACTATTTCTTCAAAATAAACCATATAGTTAATTCAATACCAAATTACAATGAAAACTTTATTCTTAAAGAAAATTATACTAGGTTTGATAAATTTAAATTGTTAAACTTAAATGAACTAAAAGAAATAATTTTTAGTTTTTCAAATAAATCTAGTACAGATGATATATCAATAAATTTTTTAAAAACATATTTTAATGAAATATCTATTCAACTATTGGATTAACGCCAATAAGAAAGGTTAAAAATACATCAAAACCAGAAGAATTTAGACCAATAAATACACTTGTAGCTGTCGAAAATTTTTTAGAACGAATAGTCTATTATCAGTTATTAGATTTTGTAGAGGAAAATTAAATATTATCAAAATTTCAATCAGGATTTAGGAAGAAATATAGTTGTGAAACTGCTGTACAATATGTTTTAAATTATTGGAAACTTAAAATTGATAAGGGTGATATGGTGGCCGTTATTTTTTTAGATTTGAAACGTGCATTTAAAACAATTGATAGAAAAAAATTATTAGAAAAATTACGACATTACGGAATTGGTGGACAGGCACATAAATGGTTTGGTTACATGACTATTTAATGAATAGATGGCAGGTAGTTAAATGTAACGAGTATGTGTCAAATAAAAAAGGTATAAATGTTGGTGTACCTCAAGGCAGTATACTTAGTCCTTTATATAATTTATATTAATGATTTGGCCTACAATCTAGACATTTGTAAATATCATTTTTTTGCTGATGATACAGTAATTTATATTTCAGATTGTAATTTAATATCTCTAACAAATAATATGAACAATATACTAGAACATATATATAAATGGATGTGTGAAAATAAATTAAAAATAAATATTGATAAAACAAAATGTTTGTTACTAAGGTCTGATAAACAGTATAATGAGTTTCAAAATCAAAATCTTTTAAAATAAATAACGAAGCTATTGAAATTGTTACTAAAGTTAAATATTTAGAAGTTATTATTGACAAAAATGTAAAATTTCAAAAAAAAAACAGGAGTTCTAAATAGATTAAGCGAATACTTAAGCATTTATAGTAAAAAAATGATTTTCAATTGTATTATTTTACCTCATTTTGTTTTTTGTAGTTCAATTTTATATATAATATGTTCACAACAAGATAAAAACAGATTACAGATTTTACAAAATAGAGCAATGAGAATAATATTGGGATGTAATAATTACACTAAAATAACGGAAATGCTAAATTGTTTACAATGGATGAATATAGAAAATTTGTTATTATTTCGTATTTTGATTTTTATTCATAAATAAATTTAAATACAGTGTCACCAGTAAAGTCCGCATCATATGGGATTTTTTTTTATTAATAGCTTTATTCAAAATTTGACTTTGGCATCAAGCTCTGCTTCGATCGAGATGAAAATTAAGCAAAAAAATAGTAGTCACGTGATACGCATTATCTGTCAAATTTTAATATTTTCAAAAAAATAATTCAAAAGTGGGGTTATTTCTTAAAATACCGAAAAAAGCAGTTTCTAGCCCACATGCAAAATTTCAGCCGCATAAGATAATTTTCAATTTTTACCTATATTTCGTAAATTGCACCACTTTTGCAAAATAAGACTCAACGCAACCTACATAAAACTTCTTAGTTTTGACAATGCTTTATTTCAGATACATTTTCTTTAAAGTAGCGCCATATTAAATGTGTGTAAATCTACAAAATCAAAATTGGCTATTAAAATTTGGTCGCATGTGATGCAAAGTTTATTTGTTTTTGACCCTGTATACGGTAACTTTATAAAATAAGTATTTTTGAAAACGTAGTTTGTGCCTGAAAGTAAAAAAATAAAAATAAAAAAATAAAGTAAAGGAGTTTTAAATTAAATCGTTGAAAATAGATAAACTTTACGTTAAGTTAAACTAAAATTTATTTTCCACTTAAAAAATATTTTACTGAAGGCACTGTTTTCTTTTTATCTTAACCTTAAGGTGTATTACTTTCAGACACAAACAACCTTTTTAAAAATACTTATTTTATGGAGTTACCTTATACAGGGTCAAAAATAAATTAACTTTGCATCACATGCGACCCAATTTTAATAGCCCAATTTTGATTTTGTAAAAAACACACATTTAAAATGGCGCTACTTTAAAGAAAATGTATCTGAAATAAAGCATTGTCAAAACTAAGAAGTTTTATGTAAGTTGCGTTGAGTCTTATTTTGCAAAAGTGGTTCAATTTACAAAATATAGGTAAAAAATAAAAATTATCTTATGCGGCTGAAATTTTGCATGTGGGCTAAAAACTGCATTTAAAAAAACTTTTTCTAATAACTTTTTTCGATATTTCAAGAAATAACCCCACTTTTGAATTATTTTTTTGAAAAAATTAAAATTTGACAGATAATGCGAATCACGTGACTACTATTTTTTTGCTTAATTTTCATCTCGATCGAAGCAGAGCTTGATGCCAAAGTCAAATTTCGAATAAAGCTATTAATAAAAAAAAATCCCATATGATGCGGACTTTACTGGTGACACTGTGTAACAGCACCATATTATGAAAATTTCTTGACAAAATTTAATGAAGTTCATATTCATGAAACAAGAGGAAAAAATAACTTTATTTTGGATCATACAAATTTGAAATCGACTCAAAAATCAATATTTTTTAGTGGTGCTATAGAATATAACGAGTTAGGAAATGAAATTAAAAGGTGTAATTTAAAACTATTTGTAAAAAAAATAAAGAATCAAATTTTATGTAAAAAAGGCTAATAAAATAGTCTTTCTAGATTGTAATTACCTATCTATCAAGAGAGAAGAAAAAATTTAAAATTTGAAATGTAATTAAATAGTTCAATGAACTAAATTTGTTATTATTATTATATTATACCGAATAAGCATTTTCTATTCGCACAAGCAAGATAATAATAATATATCAAGCGCGGGCGGCCGATTATTCGTCCCCATTCAACGCGACTATTAAGTCGGTTGCCATGACTACGGAGGCGTGACGTCACCTACAGATCGCACAACGAGCGGCCCTAATGGGCTCAAAATTTTTCCTCCAACAACAGCTGTTCGCGTTTCGAAGCGATGCGAGCTGTCAATGCCGCTGATGTTTTGTTTTGACTAATTTATTAGTTATGTTATAAAGTAAAAAAATGTCTTCTCATATCTAGGTCAGTGTTGTACAGAAGCTTGTGTTTAGTTCTCTGAGCTTAAGTGAAAAACTTGATTAAAAAAATATCGGGCGGCCACTACCAATATTGAACATATAGTACAAGTGCAATCAAAATGTAAAATTAAGGCACTGTTTTCGCGTAAGTTTTTTGGCAAGGATGATAATAGATTTGACTTTCACTTCAAAAAATAATATTTGTTAGTGTTATCATTTGGCAAAAATAAACGATTTGATTATAGTTATCCGCATTATTTAAAGCCAGCGCCTCCCCTGACTTGCTAGTCACGAGCCGCCACTGGTCAAATACACAAGCGTCTATATAGAGTCTGGCTGCGGACTTTTTAACCGCAAAATCAACGTTTACAATAAAGCGCGGGAAACTTAAAAATTAATGTGTTAGAATGCACACATAAATCATTGTAGTATTGTCTAGTTTCGTATTGCAAAATACAAAATATTTAGTAAAACAAAAAAAGAAACACATGACAATTTTGTGTTGGTTTTAAAATATTTTTATTAAACAATTCTCATTACTTTAGTAACAAATTTAGAAAAATATCTAATTTTTCTTTTGATGTTGGTTTTCCAATTTCTTTTTGTTTTTTAAATTTTTTTTCGTAGAAAATAATCTTCTTTGACTTTCCATATTTTTGTTAGCTTTCTTCGCTTGATCTCTTCATCTACATTACCGTTTTTTAGGATATATTTTTAGACTCATTCATTGCACTAACCGTAGTTGCTATTGTTTTAACTTGACATTTTACATACTGAAGATCTTCTAGACTTGCATTAGATATTAGGCCTTTAAATATGTCCAAAACCCTGCATCTCTCTTCTTACAGCCTAATTTCTTCGTCCACTAATTTATTTTTGCTTATTTCAATTAGAATCGAATTTTCTACAACATTTTCTTCTAAATAATATGAATGTAAGTCTAAAGGGTGATTATTATTACTCACAATAATTAATGCACTTCTACATAAGTGAAAATGTTTGCACATATTCCACTGGACAGCATTGTCAATGCACGAGCAAATAAATTGGTGTATGCAATAAATACTTTCAGAGCACTTTACCTACTAAGTACTTCAATTTAAGAGTAGGTAATTCCAAAGTTTAACGAAGTATTGGGATCGATGACATACAAAGGTTTGACTTGTATTTTGATTTTTGTGACTGTTGCTACAAATGTACAATTGCTTGAAGTTTCTTTATTTTGTTTCCAGCGTAAAATTTCTTGTTCTGTTTCAAACGGTTTATCTTCTGGAGTTAAATTTAAATTATGACACATTTTTAAATGGTCAAGTATTGCATTTATTCTGTAGGTAATGTTGATACTTGTAGTATGTACACTTGTAAATCTGCTTATTCCTAACGTATGTATTGTATTATTATGTTTCATCCTTTCATGCCTTGAAAGGCACTGTCTATTGTAAAATTGTTTATTGCATCCACAACACTTTTTATTTTGTGATATAATATCTGTTTATCATCAGAAAAAGCTAATAGATTACCATATTTAATGGATAAATAAAAATCATATGTACACATTATTAATAATAAAGGACCCAGTACAGGCCCTTGAAGAACTCCTTCTAATACCTTTAATGAATTTGAAATACTTGTAATTTGAGATATATTTGATAAATACTTTGCAAACCATTCACAAGTATATTTAGTAGGGACCGACCGACGATTCGGTTTCGATTTCGGCTAGTTTCGGCCAAAAAATCTATTTTCGGTGACAGTTTCGGTTTCGTCCAAAAATCGGTGGAAACTTCGGGTGCGCCGAAACTCAATGTTCGTGAATTGTCGCGCACCGTTCGGCTAACTTTGGGTGAGTTCGTAGACTGTGTTGTGTATATGTCATAGGCTGATAGTGAAATCCGTCATTTCATGAAACGCCTAGTCATATCATGAAGCGTGGCTAAAAGGTATATTGCAACTGGTTTGTTCGTTGTTCCCCAGAGCATTTTTTTCAATTTTTTTTAAATTTAATTTAAATTTTATTTTTATAAAATAATATTAGTTGAAAAAAATGATCTGGGGAACAACGAACAAACCAGTTGCAAATATACCTTTTAGCGTGCAGCATGATATGACTAGGCTTTTCATGAAATGACGGATTTCACTATCAGCCTACGACATATATAAAGAGATATCTTTGTTACATATTTCATGATATTTCAATTATTGTTTTTTATTTCATTTAACACGAGTTCACTAACCGTATATGTGTAAAAAATATATTAGATTTCAGTATACCTATAATAGAATTGTTAACATGTATAAATAAGTTTCGGTTTCGGTTTCGGCTATAAATCTTGTTTCGGTCGGACACTAGTATTTACTAAATCCTATATATTTAAGTGTTGCAAGTAGTAATTCATGATTTAGGAAATCAAAAGCATTGGCTAAATCTAGGAAAACGATACTAGTAACAAAATTTGAATCCCAATTTTCTAAAATATCATCTTTAAGTTTACATAAATATCATTGTGCTACCTGATCAGGTAATTATGGTTGAAAACCAACATAAATGTTTCCATAATTTCAGCTTCCTGAGAGTTACCGTTTTGGAGATCTTATACTTTTTAATATTGGCATTAAATTAAGAGCAGCTCCCCCCGAAGGAAAGGGGCGGCCGTCAATGTATACAGGGTGTCCCAGATAAGAATGCACTCTACAGATCTCGTAAACCATAGGAGATACAGAGATGGTTGAATTAGAGAAAAGTTGCGCATTATTAAATCCTGTAACGTCATGTTTTCAAATAAAAAAATTCCGAATGCTTCCGATGATATTTATATAAAACCGAATTTTCGCGATTTCGTTTTAATTGATTTATGATTCTATTTGAAGAGACATGTCAAAATAATTTTTACATTCTTATTGCCACTTTTCTCCCCTACAAGATGGTTTAATTACATTTTTGATCCGACGTTTCGTTTAGTCACAACCATCATCAACTTTGTTATTTTAAATAGTCGGAATTATGGGACAAAATTAAATGAAACATAATATTATTATCTAATAAAACTTATCTGAACAATACAACAAGTAATAATTAATTTTAATAATTAAACACAATTATTTTTATAATAAATTATTTTTTATTTTTTAAAATTCCACCCGCATTCTCCAAACATAAATAACACCGGTAAATAATTTCTTCCATAACGTTATTTAACATTTCTGAGGTTATTTTTTTTTATTGCACCTCGAACTTCAGCCTTCATCTCATCATTATTTTGAAAAATCTTCCAGTAAACTTCATTGTCAAAGAATCCCAAAAAAAAAAGTCCATTGGTGTAAGGTCTGGGGTTAGCGGAGGCCAGTTTATTTTGAAAACGGTCTCTCAGATATTCCATATTATTTCTGGAATTATAAGGAGGAGCCCCATCTTGTTGTAACCACATATTATTGGTTACTGCCAGAGGAAGGTCGTCTTCATAAATTATAGGTCCAATGATTCGGATTCCCAAAATACCGCACCACAGGTTAAATCAAAAACGATGTTGATATCTAGATGTATGAACTCAATTTTCATTTTGTGTTGACCAATAGTAACGATTTTTTCTATTAAAGATACCGTTGTTAGAAAAATTACTTTCGTCTGTCCAGAGAACATTATAGGGAAAATGACGATTTTCATCGCATTGTCTAGTAAACCACTCGCAAAAAGTCATTCTGCGTTCGTAATCGCCAGGAAGCAAAGAATGACATATGCGGAATTTATAAGAATGGTACTCTTCCTTATGGAGAATTCTTTGCGATACTGATTTAGGAACAAAATGTTCCTTTCACGAAGTCCTACAGTATCATCTTCTGCTACAGCAAGCAAAACGGTCATTACGTGTTCAGGGTCATAATTTTTTTTGCGATGTAACACAGGTTTTTCAAACTCGCCAATATCGTTTAAATTTGTAACTAGCCTTTTAAAAATTGATCAATTTGGTTGACGTCGTACGGTATATTTTTGAAAATATTGCATCTCTGTTTGCGCACAATTCTTATGACTCTTGATGTAACAGCAAATCATGTCAAATTTTTCTTCGTTAGATTAATGTTCCATTATTTTAAATTTTACTGCGCAATGCAACAGTTAAATATTTAAAAAAACATAATAATAATTACCAAATTAAAAACTAACAGGTCTCTGTAACTAAGTGACAGATCTAAAGAAAATATTTAAACAATTGCGAACGTCAATTACTTAATTTCATAGCCACCCATATAATGCCGAATTTAAATGGTGCTTGTTGCATTTTTCATATCAGTTTTATTAGATATTATATTTTGTTATAAGTTTATTTTAAAAAAATGTTTTAAAATCCAACTAGTGTTTAAATACAACAATAAAAACAAAAATATTTTCGATAATGTGACTATTTTCATTGATGATGTGTTTTTCATTATCGAAACGTCTAATAAATAATAAGTTTGATACACCGTTAGATTTAGAATAAAACGTAGAATTTATTAAGCATAAAATAAAATTTTCCGACTATTTAAAATAACAAAGTTAATGATGGTTGTGACTAAACGAAACGTCGAATCAAAAATATAGTTAAACCATCTTTTAGGGGAGAAAAAGTGGCAATGAGAATGTAAAATGTATTTTGACATGTCTCTTCAAATAGAATCATAAATCAATTAAAACCAAAACGTGAAAATTCGATTTTATCTAAATATCTTCGGAAGCACTCGGAATTTTTTAAATTTGAAAACATGACGTTACAGTATTCAGTTATGCACAAAATAAAACAGAAAAAAAAGGGTTAGTTGTCTCAGTTAAGAAAACTTATTTTCAAAAAAAAATGCATTTTATAAATTAATTTTCGGAAAAGTAAGAACTCCCACCTTTATTATTAAAAATAAACTAAAATATTAAAACCCCCTTTCATCTAAGTTCCTTTATGATTGAAGAAAACAATAAAAACCAAACTAAAAACATCCAATATTGTCCGTCTATAAGAAACCATGCACCACTGTACGAAATAATTCGAGTTAAATTCTTCTGTCTCAAATTCAATCGACTGAATACCGGGGACTCTACTCTATCTATATTTTGTGTAGTTAAGACATACATTAAATTAATCGGTGCATCGATTTTGTCTGAGTTCTGGAGAGTCACGTAGAGACCGTCTATTTTCCGCATATAAAGAAAATAATGTGATCTAGATTAACAACTTCATGGCAATGTTCACACAAAGCGGTTGGTAAAACCTTGATTTTTTTAAAGATAAAAGAGATAACCAGCATTACCAAATCTTAACCTAGTTATTGTGATTATAAATTATATGGAAACATTAAAGCTGTCGTGCCATTGTGCTGTAGGAATTTGAGGGCTTATATAAAACAATCTGGTGTTGGTCGCTTGACCAAAATTGAGCCAATGCTGTTGCCATTAAAAGTGTCTATTATCGGTATGGGGTAGTTTTAATTGCTGCCTAACAATGTAGCTTGTTTTGCCAATTTGGTCATATGTTCATTGTGTGTAAGTCCTGTGTGGGCCTTCATCCACATGTAAATGAATTTCCGATGATTCAGCTGCTTCTTTTTTCTTCGTCTTCTTATTCTTCTTCTTCTTAATCTTTGATTAAACCTGAGGTCTGTTAATTGCGAAGGCTTCGCCAGTATTATTGGTTTTCCTGTGAAACGGAGTTCCAGCTGTCTTTCCATCTCTTGGGTGGTCTTCCTAATGGTCGTCTGCCTGCTGGTTTTCCATCTTCCGAGGATGCTTTTGATGATACTGGTGAACAGCTTCATGGTGGTACAGAGTAGTGTTATTCCTTTGTAGTTCTCCGGATTGGTTTTTTGTCCTTTTTTGAAAATAGTGATGCTTTTGTGCCACTCTGTTGGTATGTTGGATGTGGCTATTATTTTGTTGAACAGCTCAGTTAATTTTTTTGCTAGCTCCTTTCCGCCATACTTTATAAGTTCATTGGGTATGTCGTCTACCCCTGGGGCTTTCCTGTTTATCAAGTTTTTCATTTTCATCTTGACTTCTTCCTCCGTAATTGTTATTCTTTCTTCTATTTCTTCCTCAATTTCCGGTGGCTGAATTTCTGGATTGTCTGTGTTGTCTATAGAGTTCTAAAATATGTCTCCCATTCGTTTAGTGGTATCTTCTTGGTCTGGATATACTCGTTTACGGGTTTGTTTCTGCTTCTTTCGAGTAATGTTTTTAATTTCAAGTAAAATGGAAGACGTTATGTATTTCCAGTCGCTGAGTCGTTCCAAAGCTCTAAGAACAGAAAATAATCATAGAATGACAATATTTCCAATGTTGTCCTATCAGTTATCCTCACTAAAAAAAAGGGTTTCTTATCCGTTTGGGGTTTGGGAATGTGTTCGTAGAGCACGCAATTTCCAAACAGTTCGTAACTAGTTAAAACCCACGCTTCCGGCTTGCGGCAGAAAGAAATTGGAAATCGGTTGAAAATTTGCTTAAACTTCGATTTCCACTAGGCCCAATTATTAAAATGCAACGATGCACGTCACGTGATATTTAGATAGGCGACGCGTCGGCTCTTGACGCCCTCCATAGACACTTCCTTCGAATTAACACAGGTACTTTCCAATTGCTTAGCAAAGCTTAGTTGCTAAAGGAACGCTCGCGAAAAACTTCGTATAGTCCGCAAAGGAAATAGAGAAAGGCATACTAAGCTGCGACAAAGGGGGAGGAAAAATTCTTTGATGTGCTAGATTAACTCAACTTAGCCGTTGGCTTTGCTTTTTAAAAGAAACTTAAAAGAACTCAGCTAACCAATGCGCTTGTCAACTTCCTAAATCTGTAATCACGCCACGCGGTTTGTTATGCTTGCCTTTCGAAGAAAATAATTTTTAAAGTTAACTAACACAAATTATAGTATATTTTAAAAACCAAAGGATAATCGAAAAATCTGTTACGTGAGAGACACAGTTTATGTATAAGTGTTTCAATGCTTTTAATTTGTCATTATTCAGCATTACCTTTGTTTCTCTTGTTTCGTATTTGTCCACTAGAGTGTTTTTTACTGGCAAAATATCATAGCAAAGGCATGTTTTCTAGTGGAAAAACTCTTAATTATATACACCTGGACAAAATCAACTTGGCTTTTTAGCGGCATAATTTTGATAGAAGTCAGGTAAAAACTATTGTTAGTCTGCCCAAATATGTCATCCTGGTTTGAAAAAGACAAAATGAGCAATTTAAACGAAAATGCAAGATTTGGGTGCCAATCTATCCAAGAAATAAAAAAATCGATATATTCGAAAATATTTCACTTAACAAACAGAAATCCAAGAACTCAATTTGGGCACAGTTCTCAGAGTTTCTAATGGTAAGAAATTATAAACTGGAAAAATGTACTACTGCAGGTGATGGAACTGGCGAAAATCCTCGAAGATTACGCCTTTAATATGAAGAAGGGTAATGGCGAAGACTATAAAGAATCTTCTGTAAAGGCTATATGGAACACTACAGCAAAAATGATTCAAGAAATGTATTTTACAGAATAAGAAATAAAGATTGACCGTTTTACGGATATTTCCTTTTAAAATGCGCAAATGGCCAGAGACGCAAAGAGGAAGCAGCTGCAAAGTTGTCAGGAAAAAAGGAAAGTAACTTCAAAAGCATTATCTACCAAAGATTTACTAACAATAATGCAAAGCTACAATGAAGAGAACCCCGACGAAGCACAAAAAAACTGTTCCCATCTCTGCTCATTTGAACTAGCTTGGAGAGGCAATGAGGCCTAAATTGCAAAATTCAATATTTTCATAAGGAGTTTGATACCATGGAAGAATTTACCGGACGAATTGAATATAACAGCATATTTTCCAAGACAGCTCAAGGTGGGTTAAAAGGATTGGCGAACAGTAAATGATTGGTAAGAAATTCATCAAACAAAGACTTATGCCCTGTAAGATTATTTTTAAAATTATTGGAAATAAGAAGACCAAACATTTCCACAGACAGACTATTTCTCTCCGTTCATCCAAACGGACAAAAGGGATATTGGTTCAAAAACTAGGAATAAATACAGTAGGTATCTAATGGACTAAAACTTCAGCGGAAAGAATTGGGATAGATACGAAGAAGCATAAAATAACAAATCATTCTCATCGATCTTCCGCTGTGTCTGCCTTATTTAAACAAGGTGTTGGGGAACAAGAGTTGATTAAGTTAACAGGCCACTCAAACGCAAATTCCCTGAAACCATATCTGCAGCTAGATCCTAGTCATCATCTGAAGCTCATCGAAAATCTCAGAACAACAAATGAAGCATGTGGACCTTCGACTTCTCAAATTTAAGTCAATCATACCCAAAACCATGTGTTGATAGAAAAGAATGGACAAACTATTACTGATAACAACTGTACGTTTAATATTAGTAATAAATAAATAAAGTTTCTAGTTTGCTAAATAAATAGTGTGTTTTTGTTGTTGTATCGGCCAAATTTTCTCTTGGTTTTATTCAATTTTGTTACTTTTTGGTAATTGCCAAGCAACAAACTTTCATACCAATCGAAAATTTTACCGGCCAAATGTTCTCTCTCATGATATTATATACGATTCTATTTTATTATTTGAGTTGTATTTTTGTTTTTATTGTCGCTTTTTTTTGTTGCTTTAAATGAACTAAGTGTCGAGTTTCGACTTGACATTCTTTTGCAAATAAAAGATTTACAAAATAATAGGTTTGTTTTCGTTCTATTATACATGTCTTTCCCAGTTTCTACCACCAAAAAGAACAAACATATATTTATGAAAAACTGGTGAATGCACCGTAAAAAATTTTCGTCTGCAGCGTTGTCCTAGTTTTCGTCCCCCTCCATATTAAAATCCTTGGACCGCTACTTTGATCCAATATATATACTAAGCGCACTACTTTTTAAAATAATTAGTTTTAGGTTTATTCACCCCGGTGAAACTTTAAATGGGCGATTTTGCATCACGAGGTCATATTTATCTTACGCGGCGGCCATCTGGCCATCAGAGTCACATTGGCGCTGTTGTCGCTTAATGATTCTCCAGCTGGCCGAGTAACCGGGTTCTGTCGCATATTTTTGACGTATAGAAGAGAAGGACAGTTATATTCTGATCTACTATAATGCTTCCCAACCTGCGCCAGGTGCTAATTGGAACAAACCAGCCAGCCCCGCCAGCCCGCAATATCAAAACTGTCAATTTTTCTTGTCCACGTTTTTTTCTCAGGAAATTTAATTAATTTTTTATTATCATTTTAATATTTAATACAATTCTATTAGTTTCTATTCTAGAAAACTTCGCCGATGTGTATAATTTTTCAGTTATTATTCCAGCTTACTATGCAGGTAATTTTTTTTTATTGTTTATCAAATTGATTTTACACTTATAATTTTTATATAGGAAATGTAAGTTTACAATAAATAAATTAACATGAAATGTTTCTGTTTCACATACGTAATAGGTGTTGGTTAACAAGCCAATCTTAACAAAATATCACTGGGCAGCCTGCAGATAACTGCAACACATTTGTGCCCGAGGTGATACCTAACAATCTATCAGTTACGAACAGATAAGTTTAGTCTCTTGAAAAGATAATTTTAACATTTCTGTTTTACTGAGTATATTAGAAATATAACATAATGGCACAAAGATAATGGTTTGAGCTAACTCGATAAGTAGATACTTGGCCATTGGCCATATTTTAGAGAAATTTAATGTCTACCCGATACTGTTTCTTTTGTTTCAGAGAATGCTGTAAGAATCACCTGATAGTTCATGGATGTTTTAGTACGTATCTCGTTGCATCCTAGTGCTTGTGTTTTATAAAGTATTTGTGATATATTATATGAATTGAGACAATTCCTGATGAGTGAGACCTGCTAGACGTATCCTAAGGACATTAGTTTATTATAAACAGTTATTTTTTGTTATCGTTGTCTGTGCAGTTTTTATTTATAAATAAACGTCGAAAAAAATTATTTACGATAAAGTAATTCCATAATTATTTTCCAAATCTTGGTTACCTAATATAAAAACGTGCAATATTTATTCCATAAAATAAACACTTTTGTGCGTCTTTTTATTGATTTATTTTGTGATTTAATAATACTCATATTGAATCACAAATTAAATCAATAAAAACTCGTTCAAAAGTTAATAATAAAATTGAAAAGTTCTAAAACCGCTGTTCAAATTTCCCACCATTGTTCCTCTCATGGCCAGCGGGCACACTAACACCCCCCCCCCCCCTCTCTCTCTCTCTCTATCTCTTCTTTCTCTTTCTACTGTGTTGAGATTTTTTAACAAGGAGTGAACATTTCTAACCCTATAAATTTTCTTTGGGTTTATTCATATTTCTCTGGGTTTTGCCGGCAAAACATCAACTCCAAGGCTATCTTTTTACCAGTTTATTTATACACAGATCAAAAACCCGAATAGTAAATCATTTTTTTTTCATGGACACAAACACTTAAAAACTTGATATGCATTTATAGTAAGGCTGTGATTTACAAAATATAAAAGTAAATCTATCTTTAAATTCTGTAACGGCACTTTCGCGTCAACTCCGAAGAGTCAATAAAATTCGACGATTTTGTGACGCACATAATTTCCCTATTTTTGTCTTTGTGTCCGAGAGTTAGTTAATTTACATCCAGCAATAAGAAATATGTGCGTTGTCTGGCGGTGTTCTCTGAAGAAAATTTGTATCTCTAAAGGTAAGCGTATGATTTTATAGTATCAACACCCAGTTCTTCTTTCAATTGTAAATTGTTCTTATTATTACATTTTATACCTTCCCCGATAACTCTTTGCGTGTCAGGAGCTTAATCTACCATTATCTTGTATGTAATTTTATTACATTATTTCCTTTATTACTATATCTGAGAAAAAATCAACTACGAATCCTAGCTTCGGAGTTGATAAAGAGCGTTAAAGTGCTAAACATTACTCAAAGCACTATTATTGTTCCTTAGAAAACTGAAAGTTTATATATTTTTTGTAAGTTAAAACAATGGCGAATAAAACGAAACGCCAGAAAAAGAAAAATAAAAAACTTAGTGGTAGTGTTTAAGCAGAATAAAAATAAAGAATAATCCAGCTGCATATAAGCAAACTAAAGCGAGAGGAAGAGAAACATGAGCAAAAAGTGAGAACGTTTTTTGGATGCGATACATCAAGTCGGCAATGCCCTGGAAAAATGATACCTACAATAATTACTAGACGCAGAATTAAGAAACGAAAACGATTTCTTAACAAGTCTTTGAAATCTTTACATAAAGTATAATTATTAAAAATAATTTTTCCATCAATTACCTTTTTGTAAGTTACGGCCATTTTAGATAGTTTTTCCCAATGTTAATAAAAGAGATAAACTGAGAGTAAAACTGAAATGACGTTAATATCAGCATATTATTACACATATCAATATTTACTATTTCAAAATATAATAATTGTGTTTACCCGTAAAAGAATTATTATCAACTCCGAATCAAAGAAATATTTAATAAAACTATAATTTAATTTTGAAGAAGTAGTTCATGCTCAAAGTGGAGTTAAATGTATAGAAAAAAGAAAAGCACAAAGTCTTTCTCCACAAGTTTATTAGAATAACTAGGCGAACCTAGAATAATTCTTAATAATTCGACATATTTCGAGTGTAGATACACTCATCATCAGGAAAACAAAGTGAATGGTACAATGCTGATGTTGTTAGCAATAGCGAAAATAATAAGTGAGATTGAGCCGTGATGGAGCTTTCAATGGTGTACACGAGGTGTAAAATATGAATAGTCAGAAGACCGACAAGAATTCAGCATACTGGAAAGTCAAGGGATAGTGAAAAGGCCCTGTTTTGGGTAGAACAATGAAAGAGCAAAAGAAAATTAGAGAGTTTTAACAGACTTTGTCAAAATCATTTAGGTATAAGTAGTGAATTGAGGGGAAAGAAAAATCTTAAGTTTTAATAAACTTTGTCGGAGGCATGTAAAAGTAGTGAAATGAGAGGGAAAGAAAAGAAATTGGTTTTCGTAAAAGTCAAAGCATCATTTAGCTTAACGTATAATGCCAATGGGGTACTAAGCCAGTTACCCCGGCAGGAGTCAAATTATTCATCACATTGTGTGCAAAACAATAAATTTAAAAGATTTTAAAAAACAATTTTAATTTTACTAGAACATCTTAGAAAAAGTAACTTTTATTTTTTAAAGAAGTTCAACTGCAAGCAGCACGTGTAAAAGTAAAATTGTGTTTTAAAGTCTTTTAAATTCATTGCACACAATGTGATGTATAATTGGACTCCTATCGGGGTAACTGGGCCGTAACAAGCCTGGTACCCCAACAGCATTATACTTCAAGCTAAATGATGCTTTGACTTTTACGAAAACCAATCGTTTTTCTTTCCCTCTCATTTTACTACTTTTACATGTCTCCGAAAAAGTTTATTGAACTTTAAGATTTTTCTTTCCCCTCAATTCCTTACTTACCTATACCTAAATGATTTTGACAAAGTCTGTTAAAACTCTTTAATTTTCTTTTGTTCTTTCATTGTTCTGCTCAAGACAGGGCCTTTTCACTACCCCTTGACTTTCCAGTATGCTGAATTCTTGTCGTTCTTCTGACTATTCATATTTTTCACCTGGTGTACACCATTTAAAGCTCCATTACGGCTCAATCCCACTTATTATTTTCTCTAATTGCTAACAACATCAGCATTGTACTATTTACTTTGTTTTCCTGATGATGAGTGTTTCTACACTCGAAACATGTCGAATAATTAAGAATTATTTTAGGTTCGCCTAGTTATTCTAATAAACTTGTAAAGAAAGACTTTGTGCTTTTCGTTTTTCTATAATTTAATTAATAATTAAATTTAACCAAAATTCAATTATTAAATTTATTAGATTAATTTAAAGAAAATCGGGCAATAGCGCATATCGTTCTCTGCTGAGTATTAGTATTACGTTAGAACAACTAAGATGTGTACGTAGCCATTTTCAAAAAATTAAATATATTTTAGTAGATTTTCATTTCAAATAAGTCATACATCAAAACTGTCCCCAATTTGTAGAATGAGCCTTATTAAAATGCCTACAATTACAAAACGATTAATGATAGGGATAGTGACATATTAAAAAGAATAAGATAATTATAGAAAATTTGTTTCTGTACTTTCATCCTAGTAAAATAAAACATATAGTGTTCCATTTGCAAAAATTGACTTATGCACTGTAGCGGACATACATACAAAATATAATTTTATCAACAAATTATTTTGTAGGTATTTGCTGGTACGTGCTCATGAAAGGGCAATAGAAAATGTGCATTGTATTTTAACCATCCGTTTACAGCTGTACCCTCTGACCAGGGGTCGGGAGTAATATAAAGTAATAAAAGCTAACAATTCGGTACAGGCAATAAAGCACGCCTCTAATTCCAGGGCATCTCTTAGAAATATTGCCGACGCTTTTTGGGGATTTTCCAATAAGGTAATAAGAAAGACAGTTAGTTAATCTCAGCTAGCCATACGATACGCTCGGCACTCTGAGACCGCTCACAACCCGCTCCGTTGTAAATATCGTAATGTTTATGTAAATATATAGTTTAAGTGTACATATAAACATTCATCTTTTCATTTCACTAAACACCTTATACACGACCAACACACCCCCAAATTGGTGACCCCGGTAAAAAAAGGCGGAGTGTTTCGATTTTTTTGTATAAGTGTTAGTGTTATAGTAATAAAATGACGGATAACGGGAAAACGAGTTACGGTGAGAACGAACAAGAACGGGAGGAAGTATGTGTTACGACTCGCGTAAAATTACCAAAGTTTTGGCCACAAAAAATAAACTTATGGTTTCGTCGAGTGGAAGCGCAGTTTCAATTAAGTAAAATTGTGAAGGACGAGATGAAATTTACACACATCATCTGTGAGCTTGACGATAAATATTTGGAAGAGATCGAGGACATTGTGGAAAACCCCCCCGCGACAAATAAGTATGAAACCATAAAAACCGCGCTTATAAAAAGGCTGACCGATTCCGACGCAACGCGAACACGTAAGTTGCTAGAACCGGAAGAGATCGGCGATCGCACACCTTCGCAGTATTGGCGACATCTAAAACAACTTGGAGGCAGTTCTGTTACAGAACAATTCTTAATTGATCTGTGGAAAAGTCGGCTGCCTACAAAGATGCAAGAAATTTTATCTGTCTCTGAAGATAGGACATGCGAAAAGTTGACGGCCATAGCAGATCGCATTCACGACATTCCAGTGGAAAAGCCGAGGATTGCGGTGGTGGCAGAGCCACAGGCAGACCAGGTAAAAGTGCTATTGGAGCAAATAGAGAGTTTGCAGCAGCAAATCAGTGCTATAACAAAAAACACACATTCGCGGTCGCGAGACAGGTCTCGTTCACGCGCACACGACAACACACGCGACGCTAGCCAGCCACAAAAACAATACGACTTGTGCTGGTACCACTTTAAATTCGGTGAAAAAGCGACGCAGTGCAGGCTACCGTGCAACTATAAAAAGACAAAAAACTAAGTGACCCGTCGGTATGCGCGGCTGAATACGACGGTAACAGTGTTTCAAAAGGCCGCATTTTCGTGACAGACAAAATAACTAAAGTGCAATTTTTAATAGACACTGGCGCAGATCTATGTGTGTACCCGCGAAGCAAAGTGCGCGGAAAATTAAAAAAGTGCGAGTACGAACTTTTTGCAGCCAACGAAACTCGCATCGCTACATACGGCACCATAGCGTTAAGGCTTGACTTTTCGATGCGGCGCGATTTAACCTGGCGTTTCGTCATTGCTGATGTTGAGGTGCCAATTATAGGAATCGATTTCTTATCATTTTTTAATCTACTCGTCGATCCGCGCAATAAAAGAATCGTCGACGTTACGACGAATCTCAGTGCCATTGGACGTTCAGTGAACGACGACGTTTCGTCAATAAAAACAATTGTTGGCGAAACTAAATATCATAAATTACTCGCAGAGTATCCCGATTTAACAAGACCTGCGGTATTTAAAAAAGAGTGTGTCAAACATAGCACTGAACACCATATTAAAACTACTCCCGGGTCTCCTGTATATTGTCGACCGCGCAGACTCGCGCCCGACCGACTAAAGGCTGCTAGAACGGAATTCGAGTTGCTACTCCGGCAAGGAATTATCCGACCATCGAAAAGCCCATGGGCGTCACCGCTACACATCGTGCCAAAAAAGAACGGAAGTTTACGACCATGCGGCGACTACCGCGCAGTTAATGCTCGTACGATCCCTGACAGGTACACGCCGCCACATATTGAAGACTTTACACAGCAGCTACATGGTAAAAAGGTTTTTTCTAAATTAGATTTAGTACAAGCGTATAATCAAATTCCTGTTGCGCCCGACTCTATCGAAAAAACTGCTATAACTACCCCGTTTGGCTTATTCGAATTTGTTTTCACCCCTTTTGGTTTACGAAATGCATCGCAAACGTGCCAAAGATTCATCGATGGAATAACACGAGACTTAGACTTTGCATACAATTTTATCGATGACATTTTTATTGCATCCGATGATGAAGAACAACATTATCAGCATCTAAAAACATTTTTTGAACGATTAAGCCAATACGGAGTGGTTATAAATCCGGCCAAATGTGTTTTTGGTGTAAGCGAAATTGAATTTTTAGGTTACCAGGTCGATTGTAATGGTATCAGGCCGTTGACCCATCGTGTCGAGGCTATAAAAAACTTCGCAAAGCCACTTACAATTAAACAACTGCGACGTTTTTTGGGCATGATAAATTTTTATCGGCGTTTTATTTCTAACGCCGCGACGCTCATGCAACCTCTTCACGACCTGCTCAAAGGCGCGAAAAGCGGCAACACTCCGGTACCGTGGACTGACGCAGGTGAAAAAGCTTTTCATGATATCAAAATTAATTTGTCAAATGCTACCTTATTAGCTCATCCGGCTGCCGGCGCGCCAATAAATATTACGGTAGATGCTTCCGATTTTGCATGTGGTGCCGTCTTACAGCAACGGGTTGATAATAGCTGGCAACCACTGGCATTTTTCACAAAAGCTTTTTCAACTGCCCAGCAAAAATACAGTGCATATGATCGCGAATTATTAGCCATATATCTTGCGGTCAGGCGTTTCAGGCACTCAGTAGAAGCTCGAGAATTTTTTATATATACCGATCATAAACCGATTACATTCGCTTTTAATCAAAAGCTGGAAAAATGCTCACCGCGGCAGTTTCGATATCTCGATTATATTGGTCAATTTACTACAGATATCCGACACATTAAAGGCGTCGATAATCACGTAGCTGACGCACTTTCGAGAATCGAAGCAATTACGCGAGCACCCGATTACAAAACTATCGAATGTGAACAAAAAAAAGATGCAGATTTAAGAGATATTTTAAATTTAAATTCGACTTCTCTTAAACTAAAAAAAATTTATTTTCCAGAATTTCAAATAAATTTATATTGTGACACGACAAATGATTCCGTACGACCATATATTCCTGCAACATTGCGTAAGACTATTTTTGATTCACTCCACGGATTGTCTCACCCCGGAGTTCGCGCAAGTCAAAAATTAGTCACAAAGCGTTATATATGGCCTTCTATCAATAAAGACTGTCGCGAGTGGGCGCGACATTGCATCGCGTGTCAAAAGTCAAAAGTCACGAGACACGTTTCAAGCCCCGTAAAAGACTTTATAAGCCCAAGTGGTAGATTTGAGCATGTGCATATTGATCTCGTAGGACCATTGCCGATATCTCAGGGTTACAAATACGTTTTGACATGCATTGATCGATTTTCGCGATGGCCGGAAGCTATGCCGCTAGCGGAAATCGATGCTGAAACGGTCGCGACAGCATTTTTAAATATTTGGATTTCTCGCTATGGCGTACCCTTGCGCGTAACCACCGACCAAGGCCGCCAATTCGAATCTCAATTATTTAACGAATTTACGCGTTTAATAGGAACTTCACACTTACGAACGACCGCGTATCATCCACAGGCAAATGGCATGGTGGAGAGATTGCATCGGCAACTTAAATGCGCTATTAAGTGTCATGATAATGACAATTGGGTCGCCATGCTTCCAATTATCTTATTAGGCATTCGCACATCGTTAAAAGAGGATCTAGACGCAACCGCGGCAGATATGGTGTTTGGCTCTCCTTTGCGTTTACCTGGCGAATTTTTCGGAGAAGCAAGCAAAACAGTTAATTCTTCCGAATTCGCGAGAAAACTTCGCCAGCATATGCAAGAATTAAAACCAACACCCGGTACGCGACACGGTTTTAACAAAACTTTTATTTTTAAAGACTTGAGTACTTCAAATTTTATATTTTTACGTCACGACGCTTCGAAAGGTTGTCTAGAACCTCCGTACGATGGACCCTTCAAAGTCATTGAGCGAGGCGACAAGAATTTTATTATAGACATGTACGGCAAAAATGTAAAAGTGTCAATCGATCGATTGAAACCAGCTTTCGTTCTTCGCGATGTAGATAATCAACGATCGATTGAAACTTCCCTTAATTATAAGGTTGACCCAAACAATGTCAATGATCTACCCATTGTAAATAATAACTTTCAATCTCGAAAAGGTAGAAATGTAAAGTTCCCAGATCGTTTTCAGGCTGGATTTGCATAATTAAGTACTCACTTATACTGCTTAGACATTAAGAAGTATTTAGGTATTACCTTTATCTGTGATTATTTTTTGTACAGTTGTATAGTTTTGATACATTATTATTTCTTTATTTAAACCGCATACATTTTCTTCTAGGTATGTAATGTTATTATATTAAAAGATTAGTTTTAAGCTTTTGTATATTTGTATATAAAGATGTAAGAATCATGTAATTCGTTCTTCTTAAGAAATAGCCCTGGATTTAAATACGACATTTTTTTTTTCTTTTCTCTCTCGTTGTATAATCCTTGCGTTGTCACTGGTAAGGGGGTAATGTAGCGGACATACATACAAAATATAATTTTATCAACAAATTATTTTGTAGGTATTTGCTGGTACGTGCTCATGAAAGGGCAATAGAAAATGTGCATTGTATTTTAACCATCCGTTTACAGCTGTACCCTCTGACCAGGGGTCGGGAGTAATATAAAGTAATAAAAGCTAACAATTCGGTACAGGCAATAAAGCACGCCTCTAATTCCAGGGCATCTCTTAGAAATATTGCCGACGCTTTTTGGGGATTTTCCAATAAGGTAATAAGAAAGACAGTTAGTTAATCTCAGCTAGCCATACGATACGCTCGGCACTCTGAGACCGCTCACAACCCGCTCCGTTGTAAATATCGTAATGTTTATGTAAATATATAGTTTAAGTGTACATATAAACATTCATCTTTTCATTTCACTAAACACCTTATACACGACCAACACACCCCCAAATGCACAAAAATTATCTATATGGCTAGATTGACACAGTTTTTAAAAAACCCTGTATAATAAAATGTGATATTTAACTGACGATTGGTTTCAAAGTTAATGAATTTTTTCTAGTTACGTTTTTACAAAAAAAATTAAATCAATAATTTGTATCTTAAAATCGTTCAGAAATAAGTCTAGAATATTATTAACAAAAGTTAAAATATACACTAACATATAATATTGAAGTTGACACGAACTTTCGGTCAAACCGGATGTGATGCAAACGTTATAATATTTTTAAAATTTAAAGTCCATTATGGAAGTTATTTAATGGTTAATAATATGACTTTTTGTTCCTAGGATCTTCTAATAGGCCGCTAAACGTGAATCACCCTGTATACTATGTTAACGATACTGTCGGCTTTTTAACACCTTTTTTTTTTTATTTATTTTTTATTACTAGCTTTATCTGTATGTTTGTTTGAATGTTTGTATGTATGTTTGTAACCGACTTCTTTGAACCCGATTTTGACCCACTTTAAACGGTCAGATTTAATTTATATTTTGTAGACTTATCAAGAACCGCTGACAATACAATAATCTACACGCAAAAAATTCTGCTGTCAAATTTTGACAGCTGTCAGGTATAAAACGAAGAAGCGATTTTGACGAAACAAATTATGGGGTCGTATAGTATTCGATGCGGAGACTTCGGGAAAAATTATCCTGTCAAAATTTGACAGCTGTCAATATGTCAAATCGTTTAAAAAAACATGATCTTAATGAAAAAACTATAAGGTCTTATGTATATTGACGGTGGAAAGTTGAGAAAAATACGCAAAAAATTCTCTTGTCAAAATTTGACACCTGTCAATATGTTAGAATTATTACAATAACCGATAGTAATGAAACAAACGTGGGGTCGTATAGATATTGTCGCTAAGAATAGAGAAAAATAATAAAAAAAATTCTACCCGTCAAAATTAAATTATGACAATTTTTTTTTTTTAATTTTGCAAATTTTGTCGTTTGTTCGGGTTTGTATGTATGTTTGTTTGTAATCGACTTCTTTGAACCCGATTTTGACCCACTTTAAATGGTCATATTTAATTGAAATTTTGTAGACTTATCAAGAACCGCTGACACTACAATAATCTACTAATCAATCTACTCAAAAAAAAATATATTCTTAACAAAAACTTAAACTAAAAAATGAAAAATAAATATAGTTTAAAAAACTAAAAAATCAAACTAAAAAGCGGAAAATAAATATAGTTTAAAATAATTCTTGAAATTCTTAATATATGCAGAAAATAATAATGAACGATAAACATTAGTATTATAGTGAAAAAAAAGCGTGGGGCGCTTTGTGCTATATTTTTCGTATATCGAGCACCCCACGCATTTTCCATAATAATACTAATGTTTATCGTTCATTATTATTTTTTGCCTATATTAAGAATTTCAAAAATTATTTTAAACTATATTTATTTTCCGCTTTTTAGTTTGATTAATTATTAAAGCGTGTTTTTTAGTTTTTTTTAACTATATTTATTAAATGGTGACTTAATTCAAATAAACTAATAATTGCACACTGGTATTGGGAGTTAAACAAGTAAAAAACGTTTATGTGGTGTTTAATAACAAAAATCCAAGAATAAAGAGACAAAAACAAAAAAAAAAGTTGGTCAGGTACGGCATTACCTTGTGATAAGCTTTGTTTGACATTAATGTAAAAATTTATTAAAGCAATTACATTAATTTTAGCTCCGCGCAAACTGATATATTATATCGAATTATCAAATAGGTAGATAATATTTTCTTAAAATATTTTAATTTGAAAGATCAATTGAAATTTAAATACTAATTTTGACAATAACAAGTCAACAGCTGTTTTCTATCATTTTCTGTATATAAGAAGAATAAAAATTATCATTAAACTTATTATCCGTCATATCCGTATGCATATTGTACAAACTCATATTAAAATTAGCCAAAGTTATTTAAGTGTTCAAGAAACCCAATTATTGCAATTAGGTTTGTAAATTAAGTTTTATTCCTTACCAGAATTCGTTGAAGTTGATGTAAATCCCAAAATTTGGTCAATGCTATACACAGTACGCGATTTATGATCCCTTACCGAATGAGACATAACTTTAAATTGAATTTGATTTAAATATTTAATTAAATATCTAATTTAATCACTTATGTCGCCTCTGTCATCGACTGCTCTTTCGGTTGTATATCAGTTACTAAACTAACATTTTTAGGCTCTTTTAGGGGAAGTTAAACCTACCCTCACAAATTCCCCGCCTTCTTAGATTAAGCCAATAGCAACATATCTGTTATTTACGCATGCTTCCTCCTGATTTAACCACGCCGACCAGAGAGTTTAATCAGTTTTAATCTGTTTGAACAATACGATAGCATAAATATATTTTACGAAATGTTATAACAGTTAATTAAATTGATTACACCGGTTTATAAGGTTTATTAAAACTTTATTAGTTTATTAGCTGCTGCTTGTAAGTAATCAGGTGTTATATATTAATACAAATGTAATATTGTTTGATAAAAGAGTACATTTGCTAAATTAAAATATATATGTTTGTTGTATGAAAGGTAATTACATCGATAAGAAAACCAATTAACAATAGCTTTAACATTAATGAATTATAAATTACTGTAATAACCTTTTTTAATATAAAGATGATCTAGTAATAAAAATTAATAACCCAAATAATATGCACGTGTGAAACCGAAATTTGTTATCGAACTACCTTGTTCCCCGTGTTAATTTTCTTCTATTTATTAGTTTAATTATTTATTAAATTTTTTTTATTATTATTATTATTACAAATAGTAAATTATTAATAGTACCGTGCGAGCAAAAATTATTTGCATCAAAGAGGGCTTGGATTAAAAAACGCGGGGCTTGGTTTAGATCACAATAATATGGGGACGATATATCTAACCAAATCTAGGTTAAAATGGTGTCAAATTCATATTATGACATGATATGCCAAACGAATGAGTAATAAAATAAGTAGACAAATACAAATTTATTTTTGTTGTTTACAAAATTAACAAAGTAAGAATATACAGAAAGAAAAATAATTACATAAATTGCTGAAATTGGCCACCGCCATGCTCCAAGCATAAATTCACACGCCTCATCATATTTTTGAAAGTGTTGTCCAGCATCTCTGGTTGAATAATCCTGTCTTGTAATTGTTCTAAATTTGCAACTGGTGTTTTAAAAATAGTGTTCTTTAAATGAGGAAAAACGAAGTAATCCATAACCGTTATACAAGGTGATCTAGGTGGGAATTCAATGTCTGATCGAAAACTGATCAGTCTGTCGTCGAAAAAATTGCATAAGTAGTTAATAATTTCGGCGGCTGTATGGGCAGTTGCACCGTCCTGTTGAAAATATCCAAAACGTAGTTCGTCGTCAAGTAATTGCTCCACAAATGGATTCAAAATATTGCCCCTATACCGCTGTGCTGTAACTGTGTCATGAAAAAAATAGGACCACCAATTCTTCTTCGGGAAACAGCTAACCAGACAACAATTTTTTGAGGGTGCAATGTGGACTCTACAAAAAAATGGGGATTTTTACTACTCCACATGCGTGTATTCTGAGAATTCACATAACCGGAGAGGTGGAACCAGGCTTCATGCGAAAAAAATTTCAGGTCTAATAAATCATTTATTTACAATAAATTTTGGGTAAACCATTGAGAGTAATTCCTGCGCCTTTCAAAATCTGCGGCTTGTATTTCTTGGAATACTTGCACTTTATAAGGAAATAAATTTAGCTGCTTCTTAAGAATAGTCCTGCATGTTTAATATAAGATCTTCCCATTTCTTGGGACAGGCATCTTATATAATTTGTTGGCGTATTTTGCATTATTTCACGAACGTTTGCAACAAGTTCTTCTGTTCTTACAGATGGCCTTACTGCCCTTTTTTGTGTTGTATAGAACCTGTTTCCCTAAACACAGCCACGGTTCTTTTCAGGTAATGATAAAAATCCACAGCAATAAAAGCAACGTTGGGAAAATGTTCGTAAAAATCGTCCACGCACAAACCCGGATTGTATTGCCACTCACCATTTACTCTAACTCCGTTTCGAAAATACGCTTCAATCATGAATGTTTTGTGCTATTCCGTAAAGCCCATTGTGTGAATTGTTCAAGTAATTTTTGCTCGTCCAGCATATCGTCGGTCTTATGGCATAAGGCCCTATCTCGTTTTTTGCAAGTTTTCAGGAGAGCAATTTAAAGAAAACGAATATCTTTACGCCAACAGAATACAAAGAACTATACCGATTTTCGCTATTTTTTTTTTGGAATTATGAAGAGCAAACCATGTAAGTTTTTTGTGAAATACCACATTTCAAAATAGAAATTAACATTTGGTTGTAATAATGGTTTATGTGAGATAGGGCCTTTTGTAAAGACACTAAAAATGTTGTTGGTATATTTTGGTCGAGATAGGCCCTTCGAAGTAGAAATAAAATGACCGATTTTACGCATGTTTTTTATAATAAATAAAACACAAAACAGTAAAAAATAACAAAAATAAAGAAAAACTAAATTTCATATTCAAAAAACATGATTAAAAATATTATTTTAAAACGAAAACAGAATAAACTCGGAAACAAATCGAATTTATAGTCATTATTTTAACATAAAAAACGAAAAATGTATCTCTACAAAATTTAAATCTTTATTATTACAGCCTAATGCTATAAACAGTAAAAAAATACGACAAAAAACTTTTATTTTGTTTTTGAGTGTGGTAATGAGCGGTAAAATAATTTACCCTTAGGCGAAGAAATAACAGGCTTAATGCCAGAACAAAGGGACATTAGATTTTCATACTTTAACATAGATATATAGGCCTTTGCTCTTTATTTAATTTTTTGACCATTAAACAATGTAGCATTTGCCTTTTTAAAGACATTAAACGGTATTGGTTGTCCACGTGGCTAGTTTTAAAAAATATTTTATTAGGATCTTCCTTTTTTACAAAAAACTCAAATAAATCCGACCATTTAAATTCATTTCCGGTGTCATCCGTTTTTATAGATTTGATTCTTAGATCTTCGCTTAACTTTTGATAATCTAAAAAGTCATCATAAAATTATAATGACTATCTAAATAGATGGTAAACTTTATAAGGCTTGTTTTGCCTTGCCAAGCGAAATATTGGAACCAACTGTGACGGGCCTAAGTCGAGATTCTATCAAAAATTGTCACGACAAAAAGTCCTATCTCAAGATTCGCCTTTATGCTGTAATAAAACTGTTCATATTTCCAGATAGGGCCAAGTGTTTTGTCGCTTTTATAAAGAATTAAAATGATTTCAAGATAGGACCCTTGGCTAAAAACAAGTATACATTAAAACAACATATTCTATGACCTTAACGCATTTTGGCCCTATCTCGAGATAGGGCCTTATGTCATAAGACCGACGATATTATGTATTAAAACTATGACAGAATATTTAAAGGAAAAGTTTTTTAAAAATGCACCTTAGGACGGGTACTCCAAGACACTGACGTAGCTAGGATTTGATAGGGAGGAGGGAGAGCCAGGTACTGCCGAGGCGTTAAAGCGCTGCATAGGAGACAAATTTTGGACCACGCCCGAATTATAAACTTAAATTCATTGGTCAATAATTGTGGCGCATTCTCCATTTCATTTTCTTGTCAATATTTTGTTTATTTCTTGTTTTCTTTAAAACGCGGTCAAATACTCTTCGAGTAGCAATTTGTCTCGTCGGGAATCGAACTTAAAACCTAAATTTGGCAGAGAAAGCCAAGATTTTTTTTCAACAATAAAATGCAAGTAAAAGTATTGTTAAAGTTGAAAATAAATACGGACAATGAAATTTTTTAAGGCTGTATTCACCAATTTAGATGTTAATCAGAATTAGTTATTTCTCCAATTTGTTTTAATCGCGATTTTTTAAAAAAAACCCCGCACTTTTCTTATGGAAAATGGCCCTCCGTTAAATTTGCTAAACTTTTAGTATGTTGTAAAGAATGTCATTCTGATCAAAAGTTTTTTCATGGCCACAACAATATCTGCCGACCAGTTGTCCAAGTTGCAAAATAAAGGTTTTCAATACATTATATTTCAGTAGTTTATACTATTAATTCGTTTTATTTTTCTACATTTTTGTTGACCCTATCGAAGATAGGATAGAATACTATAAAAGTAGTTTAAAATTTTTAATTATTCTACTGAGTGAGCGACGAAAATTATGTAATTCTTTGTATCATTGTATTTTCGGCATTAAATTAAATATTATAGTTATTAATATAACGAGATTATTATACGATTTATAATAGTCGAGGACATTGCTAGGTGACGAGGCGACAGCCGAGTCACCCGCAATATCCGAGACGGTGTTAAATCGCTAATAATCGAGTTATATTCAAAGCTTTATCGTATCATTGACAACGGCGATGCGAAAATAAAAACAAGGTTTTTGACATTTCATTTTGGCATTTCAAAAAGTCATCATTAAAATCATGCAAGATTTTGATATTCCTGACGATATATTAGCTACAGCCAACATTATAAGGTTGAACTTGCTTCCGGACAAATCTAAAATCCATTATGAAAAAGAATATCGGCAGTTTTGTGAGTGGCGAAACAAAGTACATGTTCAAGGTGCAGAAGAAACGGTATTGCTGGCGTATTTCTCAAAACTCTCTGAGGAATACTCTGCTTCGTCCTTATGGCCGAAATATTCCATGTTATGAGCGACTTTAGAACTGAAGGAAAGAGTGGAAATCGACAAATACGGCGCCTTAATACGTTTCATCCAGAAGAAAAATGTTGGATATAGAGCAAAAAAATCGAAAGTATTTACAAGAGAACAAGTCAACGAATTTGTGTGTTCTGTCTCAGACGAGAAGTTTTTAATGATGAAAGTGGCTTTTTTAATTGGAATTGGAGGAGCCTGTCGAACTAATGAATTAGCGAAGATGACCACGGAAGATGTTGACGTTTTAGAGGACAAGCTGATTGTTACTATTCCCGACTCAAAAACCCACAAGAAACGTATTTTCGCTGTGATATTTGACGGTGAAGTCAATCCTGTGCTTTTATTTAAAAAGTACGCAATGTTAAGGCCAGACCATGTCACTCACCAAAGATTGTTTGTATCATATAGAAAAGGGAAATGTACGGTACAGCCCTGCGGCATTAATTTCTTCTCTGAAATACCTCAAAAAATAGCTGAGTATCTCTCACTTGAAAATCCTAATTTGTATACTGGTCACTGCGTTAGAAGATCTTCGGCAAATTTTCTTATTAATGCTGGAGGAGATATAGAACTACAAGAACTTGGTGGATGGGAATCGTCGAAGGTTGCTAGAGGGTATTTAGAAGAAAGTGTGACCAAGAAAGTTTCCATTGCTCGCGAAATTCAAATCGGCGATGTTTCCGACAGTGGATTAGGTACTGGGGAACCGCACGAAATCGAAAGGAGTGCTTTCTCGGTCATTAATCAGTCTTCAGAGGGCATACCCAAGATCGTGGACGTTAAAGACAAAGGTGTATCCATCAAATTTGAAAACTGTCAAAATATTGTTTTAAATAATCATGAAAAATAGTTCTAATATTATTTGGTATCTAACGTATTATGCTTTCGTAACTAACATATTAAATTATGGTAACTAATGTATTATGAGTAACTAAGGTTTTATGTAGGTTTTAGTATGTTTATGATGTTAATAATTATTAATAAAGATATCATATAAAAATGACTTAATCTTCAATGATACGATAAACAAAGTAATACTTGCTTGGAGCAAGCTATAAGAATTTATATTATTTAAAATTATATTGGGTAACTTAAAAAAATTAATATTTTTTTTATTAGTTTTAAATTAATTTAAATATTTCTTTATGGACCTACTGCTTGTCACTTATCGTATAGTTCCAAATATACAGCGTGGGCAAAAAGAGTGGAACACCCCCAATATTTTCATAACCATGTATATTTCCGAAAAACGCTCGGACCCGTCGATTTTATTTATCATTTTTACAAATTTTAAGAATTTTTAGTATCATACAGTATTGCTCAAGAAGTCGTGGCACACATTAACTTTAATTTTTTAAATAAAATACCCCAAATTTTATTCGATTTTTAAATTCTACTTAAAATTCTAAATATTGTTCATGTAACATACCCTATTTCGATATTCAGCTGTTTTCGATATATCACAATCTAAACAATAATGATGTAAATTTTTATGGAATTATTGAATAGGGAAGAAAATACGGAAACTTATTACCTTTATTGTAGTAACCCTGGTGACGATGCAGATTATTGTACTTTTTCGCCATTGTCATTTTATTTTATTTTAAATGACAGTATTGCCAAAAAAAGTTACATTGTATTATTAGAACACCATATTTTAATTAAAATGCGCTTAAGTAAAAGAGAGTGCATAGAAATCCTCATGATGGTTGGCTATGGCGATAGAAAGAGATCTACATTTGAAGTATGTGAACTTTTTAATAATGTTCATCGAGAGCGAGCGCCGATATCAAGGTCTACGGAAGTAAGATAGTTTTAAAATTTACAGAAACTGGATCTGTGCGCAATAAACCAAAAAGTGGCCGTCCCAAAATGTGCGATGAAACTAAATTAAATGTTTTACTATCGTATCAAGACAATCCCCATTCCAGCACTCGTCAAGTGGGTCGGATTCAAAATATTGATTATAAATCTATACAAAATATTCTTCATAAGGAAAAATATCATCCTTACAAAATTTGTCATGTCCACGAACTAAATGGGAATGATTACGATAAACGTCTTCAGTTTTGTGAGAATATGCAAAACATCTGCAATAATGACGCAAATTTCGCGCAGAATATTTTATTTACCGATGAGGCTACGTTCTGCCTTAATGGAACAGTCAACCGACATAATAATTGTAGGTATTGGTCGACAGAAAATCCTCATTGGATGCAAGAGGCCCATACATAGCACCCACAGAAGCTAAACGTATGGGCAGGAATTTTACGTATATATAGGACCTTTCTTTTTCGAAGAAACGTTAAACGGCGAGAGGTATTTGGAGTTTATTCAATATGGATGGATAAAAATTTACATCATTATTGTTTAGATTGTGATATATCGAAAACAGCTGAATATCGAAATAGGGTATGTTACATGAACAATATTTAGAATTTTAAGTAGAATTTAAAAATCGAATAAAATTTGGGGTATTTTATTTAAAAAATTAAAGTTAATGTGTGCTACGGCTTCTTGAGCAATCCTGTATAATACTAAAAATTCTTAAAATTTGTAAAAATGATAAATAAAATCGACGGGTCCGAGCGTTTTTCGGAAATATACATGGTTATGAAAATATTGGGGGTGTTCCATTCTTTTTGCCCACGCTGTATATAATTATCAAGGTTATACAGGGTAACACTGTATTATGCAAAAATAAGAAATAAATACAAATAGTATAAACAAGCAAAATCTCAATACAAAAAATTACATATATCCTAAAATAGATTACCGCCGGAAAATATAGAATATGATCTTCAAATAGTAGATTATTATACAGGGTGTTATTTAAGTACGGGGCCAAACTCCAAGGGGTGCTTCTTTAAGTGATTTTAGGAAGAAAAGTTCATATAAACATGGGTACGAAAATGCATAGTTTTTACGATACAGGGTGTCAAACTTTTAAGAAAAAATTGGATGTACGTAAATATCTCAATACTCTTTTATTCGATTTTGTTGAAATTTGGCAATTCTGTTTGTAATAACAAGAGGATAAAGTAGCCTCAATTATATTAAAATTATTAAGTCCAGTGGCGTCACGGAAGACAGTCTAACTAATGTTTTTGACAAAAAAAATGCGCGCCACTGACTTTTTTTAAAATTATGTATTTTTCTAGAATTAAGCAACTACAAATACAACTCTTTTATCTCCTGAGTTTTTTTCATATCTGGCTTTGTTTTCGAGAAAAAAAATAAAAACCACTTGATTGCTTGTCCCCGGGAAAATAAGCGTAAAAAATTTAAACTACTTACCAAACTATTAAGCAATTAAAATTACACGAGTCCTCTTTTGAAATTTTTTTGCGCAGAATAAAACTGTTCGATAAAAGAAATAAACATAAACAACTGCCTAACGGTATTTATTACTGCGATGTTTACTTAAGTATTTAACAGAAAATAAGACGAAACCTATAATAGTTGCTGAAAATGCCCTCCTTCAACTTCAATGCAAGCATTGGCTCGTCTTAACATTGATTTTCGAACTCGTCGAAATATTCGCGGCGTATGTCTTATCTGATCACATGAATCCCGTATCCTTTGGGTTAGTTCTTCTTCAGTGTTGACTGGAGTTTTGTAAACGAGAGACTTTAAATGCCCCCAAAGGAAAAAATCTAAAGGATTTAAATCCGGTGATCTGGGTGGCCATGCCTGTGGACCTGCGCGACCTATCCAGTTTTCTCCATAAGTTGCTTCAAGAAATTGTCTTGCTACTATGCTAAAGTGGGGTGGAGCCCCATCGTGCATAAACCACATTGCTCTTCTTACTACCAGTGGGACATATTGTAAAAGTCCAGGTAAAATAAATTCCAAAAAATTACGATACTCTTGACCATTTAATCTCGGGGGTAAAAAATGAGGTCCAATGAGAAAATCACCTACAATACCAACCCAAACATTCACGGAAAACTGGTGTTGATAATTAGTTTCTGTAACCGCATGGGGATTTTCTTCTGCCCAGACATGATTATTATTAAAGTTCATAATGGAATTTCGGGAAAAACACGCTTCATCGGTAAACAAAATATACGATAGAAATCTCGGAGATGCTACACGTTGTTGCAAAAGCCAAGTACAATAAACAGCTCGTTGGAGATAATCGGCAGGTAATAACGCTTGAACACGTTGTATGTGATAAGGATACAGTTGATTTTCCCTTAAAATCTGCCATACAGTAAAGTGGGAAATGTTTAATTGTTCTGCAATTTTGCGTGTACTTGTATCAGGGCTACGTTCAACTTCATGTAGAACTGCTTCCTCCATCTCCACTGTTCTTATTGTGGCAGGTCTCCCAATTACAGCAGTCGACCTTTGAAAGGTGCCTGATTCGCAGAGCCTTTCATGTATTCTCACAAATGTTTTTCTATTTGGTACAATACGATGTGGATATCTTTCTTGATAAATGCGCACAGCCTCTGTGGAGTTGCCTTGGGCCATTCCATAAACAAAATGCATATCGGCCATTTCTGAGTTGGTAAATTGGACCATTTTACAATAATTAATAATTTTAAAACTGTTAAAAACACTTCAAATAATTACTTGTCACTCTTTTAAGTTATGACATTTATGTAAAAATCAAATTAGCTTATTTTCCCGGGGACAAGCAATCAAGTGGTTTTTATTTTTTTTCTCGAAAACAAAGCCAGATATGAAAAAAACTCAAGAGATAAAAGAGTTGTATTTGTAGTTGCTTAATTCTAGAAAAATACATAATTTTAAAAAAAGTCAGTGGCGCGCATTTTTTTTGTCAAAAATATTAGTTAGACTGTCTTCCGTGACGCCACTGGACTTACTAATTTTAATATAATTGAGGCTACTTTATCCTCTTGTTATTACAAACAGAATTGCCAAATTTCAACAAAATCGAATAAAAGAGTATTGAGATATTTACGAACATCCAATTTTTTCTTAAAAGTTTGACACCCTGTATCGTAAAAACTATGCATTTTCGTACCCATGTTTATATGAACTTTTCTTCTTAAAATCACTTAAAGAAGCACCCCTTGGAGTTTGGCCCCGTACTTAAATAACACCCTGTATATAATATTTTTGTATGTTTGTTCTACGGGTGTTGTGATAGAAGATCTGTCAAAATTTTATTACTGTGTATATTAAGTTTTCCCAAGGCCTACTTATTATTTTTGGATAAAATTTTCTTTGTATTGAGACTATTTATATATATATTTATTATTTGCATAATACAGTGTTAGAATACCTTAATTATTCAAAAGACCCTGTGTAGAATTAAATATATTTATTTTTAACCATAAGATGAACTTATATAACAAATTTTGTTGCAATTAAAAAAAAAATTGGTAGGCCTACCCCACAAGACACTTTTTGCAATGTAATTTTATTTTGATATCTTCATAATTATGACAATTTTATCCTTATAATGTCTTAATGACATAGATACACTTGAAAAGGTTTATAAAAAATTTAAAATAATCTTTGACCCCTTCTTTTTAGGAAGATTTTTTCTTCTTCCCCAGTTTATTTGGTTGGTTTAGACCCCCTTTAATAACTTTTTTTAACCTACTCGGTATGTCGACGGGATTTATAGAACCCAGTGCGACATCTTGCGTCCCGGTACGGTACCTTAGAAAAGGTCAATCGTAAAGGGGTTATTCTGTAAAAACAGAAAATTTTGCAAGTGTGCTCCCAAAACCGGTACAAGTGCCGCACCACAGATATTAATTCAAAAAAGTTTTGTCTGTTTCCTTCCGCCAAACACATCCCCAGACGCGTTTCGCCGTTATTACGGCTCATCAGTGAGGCTCAGTTTGGCAGAAGGAAACAGGGCTCAAAGACAAATCACTTGTCAGGATCGATTATCGACGGGATTTATATAGAAGAAGCCGAAGCCAGTGCGACATCTTGCATCCCAGTACTGCCAAACTGAGCCTCACTGATGAGCCGTAATAACGGCGAAACGCGTCTGGGGATGTGTTTGGTGGAAGGAAACAGACAAAACTTTTTTGAATTAATACTCGGTATGGTTTAAACTTTATTAATTTTTTTCTTCATATTATATTGTCTCTTCTACACATCAATTTTTTAATTCCATAAAAGCTCCAATAAGGTTCTATACCATTTTCTCTTCTGCCAAAACCATCAGCAATAAATAAATTTTATGTCTCCTGATGATTAACGTTTCTACGATCTAAACAGGTAGAGACCCCTAGAGAATTTTTATTCTATTAAATTTTGTGGAGGAAGACTTTAGGTTTTTTCTTTCTTTCCCAATAACTAAATTATTTGAAATGTCCCCCGTTTCCTCTTAAGCACTCATAAATAGTTGTTGTTACTTGTTCTGTTGTAGCTCTCCGTATTTCTTCTCATTCTTTTAATCCTAGACATGCCCTAACTTTTTTATCTCGATCAATGATACCTAAAGTGTTCTATATCGAACCCCCGGGGGTCGACTACGACCGGCAAGGCGTTCATGTCAGCAAAGAAAAAAATTGGGGTCCATGAGATGTAAATGGGGGTCTACGATAATGTATCTCCTTTAAACAGGTCGTGACCTAAATTTAATGATGTTAACTTGCAGTTACAAGATGATAAATTTGATTGATTTTTCCAATTTGCCACAGACAAACTGCCATTAGGAAGATGTTGTTCAACATTTAAATGCTCTCTACAGATTTTACAACTAGGTTTGAGAATATTTTCACTGTAGTAATACAAAAGCGGATAATCAATCCATATGGTGACATTGCAGAAAGGGAAGTAATATTTTTTTCCCTTTACACAGTTGATTTTTGTTATTTTTTAAAGTACTGTAGTTCACATCAATACGCTGATGATACCCAGATATATTTTACATTTGATATGTTGTTTCTGCTGTTAGCAATGGATAAAATTAACCATGCTCTAGCAACAATCTCTAAGGTTTCTAACGCTCACGGATTGGTTCATAATGAGGGCAAAACACAACTAATGCTAATAGGGAAGGATAGAAAGGAGCTCTTTGACAACGCTGCTTTTAGGATCATATATACTTAATGGGGTTGCTTTACAACCAGTTAATACTTGTAGGAATCTAGGCTTGTATATAGATGCTGATTTAAGGTTTAATTGTCACGTTAACGACTTAATAAAAAAAAACATTTTTTACACTAGCTATTATATTATTTGCTAAGATATTTTCAGGACCGATTTGAAACTTAACCAATTCCTTGGTATTATCACAATTGACTTATTGTAACATCGTATACTGGTCTGCATTGTTGAGAAGGGATAAAACACCCTACAAAAAATTCAAAATTCCTGTTTACGCTTTTGTTATAACCTCTGAAAGTATGGTCATATAACTGCAAGTCTGATACAGTCCGGTTGGCTTAATGTTGAAGAACGTTTCAAATTACAATTGGCTAAAACTGTTTTTAAAATTACTGGTAATGGTTCTCCATCCTATCTACTTGATATTTTTACTAAAGGCAGTGATACACATAACCTGCATACCAGACAAAGAGAACTGTTAAGAAGTGTACCTACCTCGGGATCGTTTTCCTACAGTGTTATCACGCTGTATAATTCCCTTCCACTCCATGTTAAGACCTCCCAATCAATTTATATGTTCATTAGATTAGTTAAGATAGTGATAGTGATAAAACTAACGGTTGTTTTTATGTTTTTTTCTTTTTTTATTTATTTTTGAACACATATTTTGTTTAAACATTTTCTTTCGTAAGATTAACTAATTTATTAGTGTAATAGGTTTTTAACTAGCTCATTGTTATAGTTTAGTATTTTGTTATGTAAATAAATATCTTTTATTGTAATTTATCTAGGGTGGTTGTATAGAACAACTGGTTTGGATACCGCCACCCCTTTTCCAAATTTTACACAACCACTATATGTTTACCAAAATAAAAGGCATTTTAATTGATTGATTGATTGATATTACAAGAGGAACTGATCGGAATAGGCACAGACGAGGAACTTTACAGTTTAAAAACGGTTATTAGGCATTCTGGCTTCAAAAAAATATAGGTACCTTTTACTTATCCCGTATATACTAAATTTGATGCAGCTGTCAAAAATACATTTAAAGCTGATAAATTTGCAAAAATTCACTATCAGGTAAGCTACCCAAAACCGAAAAACATGGCAAGTAGTCCACGAGATAAAAAAGTTTGGTTAACTCTACTCCAACTTGGTGGTAACTGAGGTTTTATAAAAAAACTTCTTTTATTGCATTCCACAAATAAAAATTGTCGACCAATCCATCGGTCCTCAAACATTTTTAATAATTTTACGCGCACTTTTTAGCTATAGGTAGGTAGAATGGGCTGGTGCTCCATATAACTAACACGGAGCATATTTAAGGGTAAGTTAGTTATCTGAAAAGTCCGAAATGACGGTTCTTAATATTTTCCACCCATTAGGTTTTTAATGCTTCAATTAATTTAACAGTTTTTCTTTTTCATTTGTTTCCGAACAAATTCTGCTAAAGCATACTATTAATTAAACATTTTTATTCAGTTATTCATTTTCTAAAATGCCTTGTAAACTCGAAACGGTTAAAGGTAGCTATAGGAAGATGTTTGGTTAGTAACTTATCGTCGGCGACACAATAAAACCTCGTAACTCCATTTTTTTAAAGTTTACAAAACGACTGTTAGCATTTCATAAGTAAACCCTCTTAACTCCATGACAAATGTAAAATTAGTATATTACGTTTGTCGACAGAAATCCTCGTAACTCCATCAATAAAGTAAAACAGGTAAATACACACTAGAATCGAAACATATCAGTTAAAAAAATATTTAAAAATATATAAAATAACTTACCTAAGATAAATTAAGATGATTATACTTTCTTCTATTTAAGAATGTTGAGTTTCTTGCCTTTATTTATATTACGAAGATAACGTGTTTTTAAGACAAATATTTTAATAATCGTAAAAATTCTAAGCTGGACATAATTTAGGAAACTTCTTTAAAAAAAAAATATGTTCCAGGTGCCTTGGTCAAAAATATATTTGACATTCTAGTGAGCATATTTTGGCCCAAAAAAGTACTAATAAACTAATATCTCAAAAACTATCAAAGATAGACATAATACATAAAATGTTTTTATCTTATTAGGCAGAATTGAAAAGTAAAATAATATACAGGGTTTCTTATTTAATATTCCTAAATTGCTATGAGTAGAAAAGCGCCTCGCCGATACTATTAAACAGTTGTATAAAGAGTATGTGAATTCTTATAAGGAATAGAAGGCTTTTTTCCCAGTGTACACATGGTCCGAGTACAAGGCTTCTTTTGAGAATTTTTCATTTATTTCCTAGTACTTTATATGTTCTATAAATATGTCTTGTATTTTATATACTTACATAGGAAATAAACTTTATTATTATTATTATTATTATTATTATTATTATTATTATTATTATTTTGGCTATTAAGTGTATGTAGAATCCGATTCAAACTTGAATGGTACAGAGCGTCATCGGTTTCTCATCAACTTGAAAAAGGACAACGTATTCTATCGCACTCCAAAATCGTCGGGCGCGATCGATACGCCAGTGGTGTAGTCCCTTTGAAAACCAATAAAACAAATATTATAACAATAAAATATTAATTTATTCGGCCTAAACCGAATTAAATCAGGCTACTTAAACCTAACACATAAATTGGTTACATACCTGTAGTTTTTCAAAGGAATAGTAATTCCTTCTTCTGCTTCTTTCTGCATAAACTTAATAAAATTGCTAATAATTTCTTATACCTTACTATGTATAATAGAACCTCTCTTTCCAACTTTTTTTGGGGACATTGCAAAAATAATTTAGTAAATTATTAATATTAAATACCTACACTAATACTGTAAATACACAATAACTAAGACAAAACTGAGAATAACACAATCTAAGAACCACATACAGAGATGACAGAGAAACTGAACTCAATAAAGACACAATAGGTCTATTTGTATAGGTACCTAATTTGTTAAATTAAGCTAAATATTTTATTGAAGGCATATAATCATAATTACAACCATAACAACCATAAAATTGCTCGAGTCTTTAGGGATAAATAAACTTAAATATTCCAAGAACACACTAAATTAACATCTTAACAATTTACCCTTATTAAATAATTATTATATATTTACGTACTTAAGAACACTCACAATTATTGTTGTGATACCTACTTACCTTAATATTAATTATTTAATAACAAAATTATGGGTTTTCTAAAGCAGGTATGTACCTGCCAACTTAAAACATATTTATTTAAATGTAAATTTTACACTACCTACCCATATCACCAAACACAAAATTAATTTACAATTTTAAGCTCCAATTTTATTATTATGGGTATCCAGAATCGACCGATTCTATAAAATGACAAAGGTTAAAAAATAAATATCTTTACTTTGTAGGACATATAGGTAAAAACCGTAAAGTTGGCAATATTGAAGAGATGCTTTCTGAGACTAAGTAAGAATGGAATGCATGTTTAGGCGACCGATTCTCGTCGCCTTCTGATTTTGGCACGGAAACGTTGTGCAGCGTTATCAAATCATTTAACTAACGCATTTCTATGTTAAGGATAAATAAAAATGTTGGTGATTTAAAAATGGGCGGGCACTGAGTAAGACGATAATAGATGCGGACTTTGTCAGGTATGACCGTCCTGTACCATTCAAGTTTGAATTTAAGTCTACCGCGTATCTGAGATACTTACTTATTTTAACAAGAAATGCAAATCTTTCAAAATGAATTGGTTTTAGTAATGATGTAAACAACAAATCCCCTTGTCGCACTAGATTGCGTTTTAAATCATAAAAGTTTTATGTTTGTTCCTCCTATGCCTTTTATTCTAACAGATATTATTGTTCTATGTCCACCCCCTTTTCAATTGTAAATAGCAGCGGGGGCTCGTGCACAGGGCCATGACCCTACCTAAACATACCTACCACACCAAACTATTTATTCATTCTCATAATTATTACTTTGTCTTTCAACGCCTAATTCTTTTTGTGAATAATTTAAAATTTAAGACGTTGATGACTAACGGCACATAATATATAGTTGCGTAGCTATAAATTCTGTGCTAACGGCTAACGGTGCAAAAACTTCCTAGCCCCACAAAAACTTGCGCTTCGCGGTGCCGAAAAAACTCCATATGCCTAGGCCTGGCCAGGTTGTCGCATAAAACATATAGAGAGAGCTAAATATATATTTCTCTCTTACTGGCTCATTGGGATTTCTTATGTTATTAAATAATAAAGGTTTGCTCTTACATTTTTTTGGGATGGTTTATTTCTGCGGCTCTTTTTAATGTTTTTCTAATCTCATAGGGGACGCCAACCCCCTGGAACTATCACCAGCCACTGCTACACTGAGGAAATGATCTAATACAATAGGTTTACTGAGTCATTGTCTGTATTGATAGCTTATTTTGTATTAACAGTGTTGTTATTGGTAGTAATTAGTTCCTTTAGCAGCACATTATTGTTGAGTAATGAACTACTTTGAATACAGCAATTTGTTAAGTAATAAATTGTATCTTCTCAATGCGACGCATTTTGTTTCCAGTAAAGCGCTTTCTGTGGGGGTTCGTAGCGACCCGCAATCGCCTCGCGCCGTATAATTAGTTTTAATGTACTTGTTGCGCAGGTCACATCGTTGTTCGGAGCCTTCTAGCTGTCCTGTCTGAATTTGAATTTTGTTGATCATACGAATACCTGTTTCAATTAGGTAATTTATTTAAGTTTTTTTAAACTTTGCGTCTCAGATAAAGTAGAATATTCTTATTTCGCACAACCAATCATTAGTATTGGACTTTAGAATCTATGGACGAATGTTACCATCTCAGGAAACAATGTTGCACAATAGATAAGTATATGCAATTATAAACGTCAAGAACAATATCACACTAGAGGCTATTTAAATTTTTGAGAACTACAGTACTAATTTTTAGTGGTAAGTATATGCTTTATTAACCGTAGCAAACAAATATTATTATTAATGTCAAGTTTTATTACAACTACCAGTCGAAACTAATACAGTATATAAAACACCCCCAATAGAACTTGCTAATTACTGTAAGTATTCAGAGCAATAATGGCTAGACACGATTCTATAGCAGTGGCGGCTCGTCAGAGGCCGGCAGGGTCGGCAGTGCCGACCCAACAAAATAGGAACCGAATAGACAGTAATAAATATGTCATTGAATATTTAAAATTTCTATATTTTTGATTTCAACTATTTTTTAAAGTCAATTTACCTTTAAATTTAACTGTTACTTCCATTTATTTAAACGAATTTACTCTTTTATCGGTCGGTCATCTCCATAGTAGATAACTTGACTACGGCCGACGAACCGAAAGTCATTTTAGCAGGTCGCGGCTTGACGCAAGAAAAATCAGCAACCAAACATACACCCATTTGAAAAAGCTTGGAAGAACTGTCTAGTGCCGCACTAATGCGAACCATAGACAATTTACCTTTAGATACCTACAGCTTATCTCCTGCGCAAACAAAAGTTACGTTTTATGGGTGAAAAAATACGTCCGAGCGCATGACTCGTCGGTCAGCTGTCTTCATTCGGGGAACCTTCGTGCATGCGCACAAACCTCGTGCTATCGGCCGTCCTACTTTATCGACAATAATCGATGCGCTCAAGAATACTCTCCAGCAAAGAAAATTTATAGGGTTAGAAATGTTAACTCCTTGTTAAAAAATCGCAACACAGTAGAGGGAGAAAGAAGAGAGAGAGAGGGGTGTCTTAGTGTGCCCGCCGCCCATCAGAGGCGCAATGGCGGGAAATTTGAACAGCGGTTTTAGGACTTTTCAATTTAATTATTAACTTTTGAACGAGTTTTTATTGATTTAATTTGTGATTCAATATAAATATTATTAAATCACAAATTAAACCAATGAAAAGACGCACAAAAGTTTTTTTATGGAATAAATAATGCACATTTTTATATTAACCAAGATTTAGAAAATAAAGATGGAAGCACTTTATCGTAAATAATGTTTTCTACGTTTATTTATAAATAAAAACTGCATTGACAACCATAACAAAAAATAACTGTTTAGAATAAACTAATGTCCTTAGGTTACGTCTCACAGGTCTCACTTATCTGGAATTGTCTCAATTCATATAATATTATCACAAATACTGTATAAACACAAGCACTAGGATGCATTGAGACACGTACTAAAAGATCCATAAACTATCAGGTGATTCTTACAGCGTTCTCTGAAACAAAAGAAACAGTATCGGGTAGACATTAAATTTCTCTGTAAAATATGGCCGATGGCCAAGTATCTACTTATCGAGTTAGCTCAAACCATTATCTTTGTGCCATTATGTTATAATTTTTAATCCACTCAGTAAAACAAAAATGTTAAAATTATCATTTCAAGAGACTAAACTTATCTGTTCGTAACTGATAGACTGTTAGGTATTACCTCGGGCACAATATGTTGCAGTTATCTGCAGGTTGCCCAGTGATATTTTGTTAAGATTGGCTTGTTAACCAACACCTATTATGTATGTGAAACATTTCATGTTAATTTATTTATTGTAAACTTACATTTCCTATATTCCTATATAAAAAATAGGTAAGGAAGTGTAAAATCAATTTGATAAACAATAAAAAATAATTACCTGCATAGTAGGCTGGAATAATAACTGAAAGATTACACACATCGGCGAAGTTTAGAAACTAATAGAATTGTATATTAAAATGATAATAAAAAATTAATTAATTTCCTCAGAAAAAAACGTGGACAAGAAAAATTGACAGTTGTGACGAGGCGATGGATGGCGGGCTGGCGGCTGGCTGGTTTGTTCCAATTAGCACCTGGCGCAGTTTGGGAAGCGTTATAGTAGGTTAGAATATAACTGTCCTTCTCTTCTATACGTCAAAAATATGCGACAGAACCCGGTTACACGGCCAGCTGGCGACAACAGCGCTAATTTGCCCTGATGGCCGGCGGGCACACTAACACCCCTCTCTCTCTCTTCTTTCTCTTTCTACTGTGTTGCGAAATCGTCCATTTAAGCTTCACCGGGGTGCTCTCCAGAACCGGCTCGGCCGCCATTTTTGTTGTTGTGTTTTAAGGTTTCTCTGCGGATTCCTTGTAGTTTTCTAAAGTTTTCAGCTATCGGATCGGCTATCGTGGATTGTGGGACTGGTGTTTATTATTTATGGATTTCTGGTTTTTGTGTAGTTTAGTTAGTGAATTGTGTTTGTGCTTTTAGTGACTCGGATTGTAATATAAACAATGACTAGTACTAGTTGCAGCCGTTGTATAATTGTATTATGCCCAAATAGGGGTGAAATAAACCCTCTATGGTGGCATATGAGCAAGAATTTAAATTTTAAAGCCCGGACCCGTCTATTTTCCCATTCGTCAAACGATAATGTTGCAGTGCGCATGTCTAATAGTTCCCAGTTTTGTTTACATGCGCGAGGCCATAAAACTGCCACATTCGTGATTATTGTTTGTTTATCTAAAGGTAAATTGTCTATGATGCGAACTCGGTTGCAAACATTTGTTTACGGCAAATCTGGATTTGCTACCGGTTGCCAAATTGAGCAGTTTTTCATTCATATTTGGATAACAATACCAAAATTAATTATTAATTACAATTTATTTCCTTAATGTTTGAATAATAAGTAGTGTATAGTGATGCTTTTAATTTTTTAATTTCTTGATTTCTTGTGAAATGGTTCTGATTTTATTTTATAATCATAATTTTAACGGCTAACTTAAAAAAAAATGCGGTAATTGGCAACTGCGGAAGTTCGCGAAGCGTGGTGACATGTGGATTTTGTTGTTGAAAGTGCATTTTTAAAGCTTAATCGTTAGTTCGTTCCTTATTATAACGATTTTCTTTGGTTGAAGTTATTGAATGAACTACTTGCTTAAGTGTCTTTGTGTCTGTGTAACTTACATTCAAGTGTTTTTTGCCAACCAGCTCTTAAAAGTGGATTTGTGATATAGGTGTGCGTAAGTCATGCAGCTCAAATTGTAAGTAGGTATTACTAAGAGTAAAGATATTGTAAATGACCTTTTATCTTTTATCCCAAGAGTTTGCATCGCTGCCGCATGATGAAAATTTTTTTATAAAAAACGATGGTCGTCCCATATGCCAAAAATGGCTTCATTAATTACTGCTGCTGGCGGCAAAGGTTCAAATAGATCATTTAACATAAACTGGTATCAAAAATATCAATGGCTTACTGGAAGCGAGGCCAAAAATAAACTTTTTTGTTCGACATGTGTGCTTTTCCCAAAAAACAACACCGGACAAAATCAAAATCCTTGGAGTAGATGCGGGTATAATAACATGAAAGATCCACTTAAAATATGTTTTTGTCCATTTAATAGGGCTTTCTTGATAATATTCTTGATCAAAAAATTAACAACAAACTTAATATAAGATACAGTAAATTAGGGCGTGGCACCCAAAAAATTTTCGCCTGCGGCGTAATTTTTGCCTCCGGCGGACTCTGCCCACCCGACTTTATAGGGCACGAGCCGCCACTGTTCTATGGTAGCAATAAGTCCTATTTCCTATTGGCTAAATTACCGTGATATTATCACTACACAACGATCTAGCGATTCTCGTTGTCTTACAGTAGAAAAGCGCGTTGCTGTCACACATTATTATAGTATTAATCAGTTGTATAAAGAGATGTGAATTCTTATAAGGGTTAGACGACTTTTTCTTCGTGTAGTAGCACTGATAATAGTTTATATTCTGAAAATATGTCATGTTTATTTTCAAACTTCCTTCCCCGCCCTTAAAAACCTTCAATAATAGGTAAACAAAAATCTTAATAAATCTATTTCCGCCCTTCAGACATTGTTTGGTATATGATTTCATAGAAAAACTAATGCAGAAAGCATACTACTAGCATACACAATTTCTTATGATAGACAATTAGACAACATATATTGTTTGAAATGTCAAAAGCAAAGCACATCAGTACCAGTTAGTTACATTATGCAGCAAAACTGTCAAGCAGTAACAGTTCTATATTAAACATCTGAGGTCCAAAATTATATTTCAACAGTTTAATATTAATCGTAACGATAATAGAAATGTTAACAATACATGTCTTTAACTGCCTAACTTCAAAGTATTTCGTAATTTGAACATGGTACAATTACCATTATTTAATATCTCTGGAATTGTTAATTCTGGAATGCCTTTTAGATGAGCAGTGCTGGAGGCGCTGGATCGTTAAATTGTAATTAATTAAACTCTTTATTATAACATTTCTCGTAATAAGCCGATATACAAAGTTGAAAAGGGCAATAATGTAACGATAAAGAAAGGAGTTTCAATATGAGTGTATAATACCATTCTGTAACGCAGATACGTTGCATATTATACAGGGTGGTGCGTTGCCTGGCGCAACATACGAAATCGTATGCAAAATGAAGTTGCCTTTAACATTTAGACTAATAGTGTGATAGGTGATAGGTTAAAAGTGAGTGGGTTACAGCTAACCCTTCACTGCACACAAAAAAAGGAATACTCTATTCAATTATATATGCTTTCTCACACTTTTCAACTCAATTTGAAGATACAGATACTCTCTCGAAGAAATGATACTTCGCTTGATTATCGACGTTTATTTAAAATTAGTATTTGAGATACTTGGTTACTTTTCTTGATTTGAGTAGATATTTTTAATTGAAATACCATATAAACTTGGTCAAAGTTATAATTAATGCTAATTTCAAGTCAAAGTATGCATTCAATAAAGAATACTTTAAGCTCTAAATTAGAATTGACAGTTTAAAATAAGAAAAATTATTGCTCAGTTTACGACTTCTATTTACTTCATTTAAATATTATTTAACTACATTTAAGATTATGTAATTCTTAATTTGAATAAACATATGGTTTAAAATTTGGCGTTTCTTAAAATGAGTATATATTTGAATTTATTAAAGCAACTATGTTTCTCTTTTTAAACAAGTCTACTGTTTCAAATTAAAAAAAAAAAAAGAATATTTACTAATATTGAAAATCGTTGTGATCAATTTTGCTTAAATGAAGAATTCGCAAGTATCACTTCACCCCTTTCCACTTCCACGCAAGATATTTGCCAATCGGCGGCACAGTCTTGCATCGGACAGCGGAACGCGCCACGCGCCAATCCAAGTTACGAGTCTGTTATATCGTCGGCTTAGTTCAAAAATTCGTTAAGTCAAAATTGACAGTTTTGAGTAAAACCCAGTTTTAAGAAATGGCGGAGTTTTAAGTGATTTATTAAAAAAATGTGCAATAATGTTATGCCTACAAAGTTGTCGTGTGCGTATGTACAAACTTTTTTCAATATATTTTTACAGAAAAGTATTTATTATATGCACAATTCATTAAGTGACTTAGTGAGTTTTCGACCCAACTACAAATAACTAAAATTACTTAGTCTGATTTTTATATTGGTATTTTTAAAAACTTATTGAGTTTTTACTTTTGTGATATTTTTTCAAATATTGTATCGGTAGAAGACTTTGTGAAAGTGAAATTTACAATAATCTCGAAACCTGGAAATATTGACTTAGTGAGTTTTTGCACTAAGCCGACTGGTGGGCCCGTGTTTCCCTGGATTGAAACTTGATGCTTCCTTTTCGGGAAATTTAAACACAAGTTATATTAAGTGGACTGTATTACTACTTTTTTATAAAAAGAAATTATAAGAGTAAAAACATGACGTTCTTCATGCCACGTCTTGTCAAGTAATTCTTTTCTGTTGCGCAGCAACAAAAGCTTTGTTGCCTCAACTCACATATTTTTAGTTATATGAAGATAAAACTTAACATATCGCCCCCCTTGAAAGGATAAGGCTTTCAAAACAAAACATTCAAAATTAAAACTTTATAAAGAATATTAGAACACTAAAATAGTTCATTAATTACTGTGTCCTCTTTCTTTAGCTTATTGGTAACAATGACAGTTTTGACACAGCTCGTTTTAGAACACCACCCTTTGTCTTAACGCTGACCACACGAACTGCTAAGTCCCTTCCTGGATGGATTTCGATTATTCTACCCAAGGGCCAAACCATAGGAGGAACGTTGTCTTCTTTAATTAATACCAAGGAGCCGATATGCATCTTAGGATCGTTGTCGAACTGCCATTTGGTTCGGGTTTGAACCTGGTGCAAGTATTCCTTAGCCCATCGCTTCCAGAAATGTTGCCTGATAAGTTGAAGATGGCGAAATCGATTGACAAAGTTAATTTTGGAGTTGGTTAAATCCCTTTCTGGTATGGTTGTTAACTGTGTGCCAATCAAGAAATGTGCCGGTGTGATTACTTCAAGGTCATTAGGATCGGTTGTGAGAGGAATCATAGGCCTAGAATTTAAAATTGCCTCGATTTGGGTTGTCAGGGTATAAAATTCTTCATAATGCAAGTGAGTGCCATTTAATACACGTTTTAAGTGGTGCTTACACGACTTAACCGCCGCCTCATGTAAGCCTCCAAAGTGAGGTGATCTGGCTGGCATGAAGTGCCAATTAATTTTTGAATGTGTTAAATAATTCTTGAATTCACTATCTTTAATTAATTTTTGCAGCGACATCAGTTCATTGTTACAACCCACGAAATTTGTTGCATTATCTGAATAGATATCCGTGCAAAAACCTCGCCGTGACACGAATCTTTTTAACAGACTCAGAAACCCTTCACTCGTTAAGTCTGATATGACTTCGATGTGAACGGCCTTTGTTCCAAGACATACAAAAATACACACATAACCCTTTATTAATTTGTTACTTCGAGTTTTGCTAGATTTAAGTTCAAACGGTCCCGCGTAATCTACAGCAACAGATAAAAAAGGGCGTGAGGGTGTAATACGAGCCTTAGGTAATTCACCCATTTTAGGAATTACACTAATATGTGGACTAGCCCTAAAACATTTTATACATTTTTTAATATATAATTTTACCGAGTTTTTGCCATTAATAGGCCAATATTTTTGTCTAATGTGTGACAATGTACATTGTACACCAGAGTGAATAGTTCGTTTATGATTAAAATCAATGATTAAATTGGTAAATGGATGTTTTGCCGGTAAAACTATTTGATGTTTTATATCATAATTGTAGTTGGACAATTTTAATCTGCCACCGAGTCTAATTATACCGTTTGCGTCTAGAAAAGGACATAATGCCCTTAGTTTACTTTTACGAGAAATGGAATTTTTTGTCTTTAAACTGTGAATTTCATTAAAAAATGAACCTTGCTGCACTATTTTTAGTAAAGTTATGGTGCTGTTTTCAATTTCTGAAATAGTTAATTCACCGATTTGTCTATTTTGTTTAAGTGTCTTTAAATTATTAATAAATCTTAGGCAATACGCAGTAACATTTATTAATCGAGTTAACGTATCGAACTTATTAAACATATCTAAATTTTCGTGATTTGATTCTTGTAGCACAAAGGCATTAGTTTTAAATTCAGGCATTTCCGTCTTTGAACGTGAAAAATTCGCTATATTACAGTTTTCAGGCCAATCGTTGAGGTGCACTAAAAACTGTGGACCATGAAGCCATAACTCTGAATTAATTAAATCTTTAAGATTAGCTCCGCGAGATATTATATCAGCAGGATTATTTTGAGAAGAAATATAATTCCAATCATTAATTTCTGTTATTTGTTGAATTTCTGCTGTCCGATTTGCGATAAAAGTCTTCCATGTTTTTGGTTCACTGGCAATCCAACATAAAACAATAGTAGAGTCTGTCCAGAACATGGTACGGTTAAAATTGATTTTTAAAGCTTCTTTACATTTTATAAATAATCTGGCAAGTAATAATGCGCCCAATAATTCTAATCGCGGCAGGGATAAAGATTTTAATGGACTTACTCGTGATTTAGCACAAACTAAATAACTTTTAATTTGATCATTTTCATCCAATGAACGCAAATAAATGCAACATCCATAAGCTTGCTCGCTGGCGTCGCAAAATCCATGCAATTCGATAAATTTCGGCCTTTTGATTAATATATGACGTGGTACGCGTATTGATTTTACTTGAGATAATTCGGTTTTTAAATTTGACCATTCTAATAGTAAATTTTCTGGAACCTTATCGTCCCAATCGATATTTAACTGCCATAACCTTTGTATAATTAGTTTAGCTCTTATAGATAAAGGACCTAAAATGCCAAGAGGATCAAAAACTTTGGCAATGAATGACAGTATTATTCTTTTTGTTGTTTTATTATTTTCTGTTGACATATTTTGATAATTATACTCAAATTCATCAAGACGCGGTATCCAAGATACGCCTAAAGTTTTTACGCTGAAATCATCCGAGATTGTATATTCCTTATTTTGTTCAGTGCTCGCGCTAATTTGTACAATATTAGGGTCATTTGATTGCAATTTTCGAAGATCAAAGCCGTAACTGGATAAAATTTGACATATATTCGTTTTTAATTCAGCAAGCAATTGACTACTGTCGGCACCCGTTAACAAATCGTCTACGTAAAAGTCAGAACCTATTATGTCACTTTCGACAGGCCATTTATCAAAATTGTCAATCGCTATTTGTCGTAAACAACGTGTTGATAAGAATGATGCCGATGCTGTACCATAAGTTACGGTATTAAGCTGAAAATATTTAACTTCCTCATTTGGACTGTTTCGCCAAACAATTCTTTGCAAGTTTCGCTCATTTTCGTCTATCAATATTTGTCGATACATTTTTGCCAGGTCGCCTATTAAAACAAAATTATGTTTACGAAATCTAATTAAAATAGAAAACAAGTCGTTTTGTATTGTTGGGCCAACCTTTAAAACATTATTCAATGAAATATTACTGGATGTTTTACATGCCGCATCGAAAACAACTCTAAGCTTAGTTGTTGTACTTTCAGGTTTCTCAACATAGTGATGGGGTATATAATAAATTGGTGTTTTCGAAGGAGCATCACGTGATATTTCTGACATGTGCCCAAGCTGTAAATATTCCTGCATAAAATGTTTGTAAGACATTTCAATTTTAGAATTTTTAGCTAAACGCCTTTCGATAGAATATAACCTATTAAGCGCTGTTTGTTCGGAGTCACCTAACTGATTAAAATTATTTTTTAAAGGAAGCTTAACAACGAATCTTCCGTCTTTATTTCGAGTTGTGGATTCAACAAAATGATTTTCGCATTCGATTTCTTCTTTATTCATAACAGATTGAGGCCTTGGATCAACCTCTTCTACCAACCAAAATTTCTCGATATTTTGGTTTAATGAATTTTTTATAAAAAAACAATTTGATAACATAACATCTGATTTTCCTTTATTACCATTACCGCATGGAATTTGACCTGCTACGATCCATCCCAACAAAGTTTTTTGTAAAATTGGTAGATTTTTACCTAATTTTATTTGACCTGTACATATAAGCTCGAAGAATATTTCGCAGCCCAAAAGCATATCTATTTCCGAAGGAATATTAAAGTCAGGATCTGCTAATGGTAGGTCAGATGGTATATTTAATTTAGAAATGTCAAAATATTTTTGCGGGCTTAGATCTGATATGTTAGGTAATACTAAAAATTTTAATTTTGTTTCAAAATTGCTATGTTTTGACTTAAAATTAACTTCAATGCGCTCTGAAATGTTTGTCTTTATTTGATTTATTCCGACCACTGGAATATGGATTTTTGATGAATTTAATTTTAATTTATTAACCATTGATGAGGTAATAAAATTAGATTGAGACGCGCAATCTAGTAATATTCTGCACGAAACAGGATTTTTATCCTTGTCATATGCTGTTACAATAGCCGTGGATAGTAAAATAAACTTATTTAAATCATTTTGACAAGTAATTGACATGATTGATTCAGAAAAATCAGCTCCATTATTTTCTGTATTTATTAAATTGTTATTTTCAGTTTTTGTTATGAACGATTGACTACTACCCGGGTTTTGATTTGTTTGAATAATTGCTAATGAATTTGTATTTACAGGATTTGTGTTTTGGCCTGATTGATAATCGTACGATTGATGTAATAGAGTAGCATGATGTCGTTTACAGATTTTACAGCCAGCGGACTTACACTCTACGGTTTTATGTCCGTATCGCAGACAGTTTGTGCATAATCTTAATTTTTTTACTTCATTTGTACGATCTTGTATAGAAAGTTGTTTAAACTTATCACAAAAATAAATAAAGTGCTTATCATTGCAATAAGGACATTTTGGCTGATACTTATTATTATTATTATTTGTAGTCATGAATGACTTGGATTCATACGATCTTTTATTACCATATGAGTTAGAAATATTATTATTGGCAGGCACTGGTTTTGTGTCTAAAGCTTCCAAAATTTGGCAACGTTGGGATAAAAAAGTGTTAAAATCATCGATTTTTGGTGATGGCATATTTTTACAAAATACTTCCCACTCGCGCCTTGTATTATTGTCTAATTTTAAGACTATAATATAAATTAAAATGCTATTCCATTCTTTCACATTTTCTCCCATAGATTCAAGCGATCGGTAACTTTTAAAAAATGTGTTAACGAGACTGCGAAGTAACACATGTGATTCCTTTGCGATATTTGGTATATCTAATATGTCCTTGATATGCGAATTTATAATTTTTTTTAAATTTTCATATCGTTTTTGTAGCAAGTCCCAGGCTATTTTATAATTTTCGTCTGTGGCCGATAAAGATGCAATAATATTTTTTGGCTCGCCCTTTAACGCACCTTCCAAATAAAAAAATTTAGTTACATCTGGCAATAAATTGTTATCATGAATAATTGCTTTAAACATGTCCCTAAATTTCTCCCAGTCGCTATAATTTCCACTGAACTCCGGTATTTTTAACATAGGTAATTTCGTAGCTATGTTTGGCAACATCGCGCTACCATTAGACACGTCCGCGACCCTTCCCGCTTGTTTGTCGCGCCAATGATCGTCTAATAATTTTTGGGCCTGTACTAACGTATCAAAAAATTTATTTTCAAAACTTTCGCGTTCATCGTGTATTTCATTTTCGTTATAATTTTCGGGAAAATCACTTAATAATAATTCTTCATATTGAGTTTGTATGTCTCGGAATCGCGACAAAACTGATTTTATACTTTCAAAACGTATTTGTACTGATTCAATCGGTTGATTTTGAATATCAGTTTTATTTAAAAATGACTGAAAGCGTGTTAGCTCACCCTTTATTTGGGATCTGCTATTTTTTATTCGTTTTAAATCAAATTCAGGATTAGTATCGCCTACACTAGACATTTTTTACTGTTTTTATGAAACGTTTAATTAATAACTTTATATCGTGTATGATATTAAAGTACTTTGCACGAATATCCTATTAATATCGTGTTTAGTCATATAAAGTTTTAATTATAAATGTATCGGTGTAAACGTATACACTTGTTGGGTTGATGCAATGAAAGATTTGGCTACAATGCAATATTAAACAAATTTTCGTGTCAAAAAACTACTGCACCCCATACAAAGCGAGATCCCCTATTTGCTTATCAAATTTTTCGTGAAATCGTTACTGATTATCGTGTAAACAACAGTTTAAACCGTGACCAAAAGATTATAGGTACTAAGTAGGTACGTGATTCCCGAAGGAATTGTTTGGTATTTCCAAAAAGGTTTTAACGTAAAAAACAAGATTATGCGAGATTCCCAAGGGAATTGCTTGGTATTTACACCCAAACTAACGTGAAAACGAGATTATACGAGATTCCCGGAGGAATTGCTTGGTATTTACACCCAAATTAACGTGAAAACGAGATTATACGAGATTCCCGGAGGAATTGCTTGGTATTTACACCCAAATTAACGTGAAAACGAGATTATACGCGATCGTGGCAACTTTAAATTAGTCTAATCGGTTTGGTAGGCATTTATTTTAGGGATAAGGGAATAATTGGAAAGGACTGACCTTTTTTTGATTATAACCACACTCAAATGTCTGTCTATGCACACACAAAATCACAACGCCATGTTTTTCTTTTGGTGATTCAACTGCATTTTTGTCGCTGATGATCCGGCTCGAAGGACCAATGGTGGGCCCGTGTTTCCCTGGATTGAAACTTGATGCTTCCTTTTCGGGAAATTTAAACACAAGTTATATTAAGTGGACTGTATTACTACTTTTTTATAAAAAGAAATTATAAGAGTAAAAACATGACGTTCTTCATGCCACGTCTTGTCAAGTAATTCTTTTCTGTTGCGCAGCAACAAAAGCTTTGTTGCCTCAACTCACATATTTTTAGTTATATGAAGATAAAACTTAACACCGACGATATGTTAGAACTTGTTTGAACCTTCGGAAGCGTAGGTACCTTATTAAGTAGTTAAACGGCTATTACTATACAAACTTTAATGATTTTTTTCAGATTTCGTGGTACGAAATAAATGGTATTAAATATGAATCAAATAGTGTTGTAAGGCTTGAATATGATGAAACTATTCTTTTATTTTGCCAGATAAAAGAAATATATGTTAATAAATTAAATTCAAAGAGTGTCTATTTTCAATGTTTGGTAATGAAAACTGTTGATTACAACGCACACTACCATGCATTTAAAATAGAAAAAACGGACATATTTAAGTTTTGTAATAGAAATAAGTTTATATCTGACACTTAAACAATTTGTCATAAAATAGAAGGCGAACTTTTTGTGACTGAGATTTAAGGCACTGTAAGGAATGTATTTTGTTTTTTATTTAGACGTTTTTCTGTTTCGATATAGTTTATGTTTCTGATCTAACTGATCTAGTCTTAGTAGACAGATAGATCATTAGTTTTGTTCGTATTTAAAATGATTTTCAAATAAAAAAATATATTTCTTTTTTTACTTACCCACCTATGGATTAATTTGTGTGTCAGAGGTCTTCAGGCGTAAGGGATTACGGAAAACAAGGTAATCCGCCATAATTTATTTGTTTAAGAAGAAATACCTATACCTACTTACAAAATTTCGCCTCGGATATACCTACATGTTTTTATTTAAAACAAAATTTGTTCGACCTATGAAAAGTAACATGTAAATAAATACTTTGTTGGCATTTTTGTAAAAATTATAGAGAGCTTTTGGGATACCTTATAGTAGCTCAATTATTATAGAGATATTTTACGAATTAATTCAATAATTTCCATATACTCGAATAGATCATAATGTTCTCTATTCAAGTATTCCATATTATACTCGAATGGATAAAAATATTATCTATTCCAGTATATGAAAATTCTTGAATTGATTCGTAAAATATCTTACATCATTCTCTATTCGAGTATATGAAAATTCTTGAATTAATTCGTAAAATATACATGATTCTCTATTCGAGTATTCCATATACTCGAATAGATTAAAATATTATCTATACGAGTATATGGAAATTCCTGAATTAATTCATAAAATATACAACACTCTCTGCTCGAGTATTCCACATACTCGAATAGAGAGTGTGCATCTTTATTACTAAATGCAGCATTTCTCTTTCTAAATAAATTTTAATACTTAAGTAAAAAATATGATCATTTGGTATTTTTGCAATAAGAACCAATAATACTTATTTTAATTATCAACAAGCTTTAAGTAAAAAAGCGGAGCGTCAATTTAAAAATTTGTTTTCTTAAAAAAAGTCACTTATTTTTGTTCCTAGAAATATATTTACTTGCTTCACTACTTTAAAATTTTTAAAATGAACAATTTTTTAGCTCAATTTCTAACACCATAAAATACTTAACTTGATAATACAAATTCTCATTTGGAAAAATTAATGTATTACTACGAGATTACTTGTGTATCCAATTAAGTATTGGAAATACTTATTTGAAAAATATATTTCTTTGCGTATATACAAAGCTAAGATTTATTCTAATTAAGTATTTTATTTTTCAAATAAGTATTTCTTTTTTTGTGTGTGCGACCATGCGGTCTATTGTGGCTCACACCTTATATTATATAATAGGTCTAACTTTTTGACGAAGTTAATGATGGTATCGGGAGAGACATTTTTCATATCATCCGGCAGCAGAGTCACCTCGCCAAATTGGGCGCATCTAATTCTTCCTGCTGCGGGGCAAGCGCACATTACGTATTCTACTGTTTCTGCATCTTCCCTGCAAAGCCGGCATTCATCAGTTGGGGCTTTTCCAATTTTATACATAGCTTGTCGGCAGCCTCATTACCCTCCAGACCCATGTGTCCAGGCAGTGGCGGATTTAGAGGGGGGCACGGGGGCACGTGCCCCCCCTGTCATAATAATTTCGCACGAACCAACCTAAGCGCAACACCCAAAATTCCAAACACAGTGACAAAAAATTATTGTACTCTAACAAACAAATATATTTTTTCGATGCCAAAACTTTACAGTATTTAGGAACAGGATCTTAAAATCAGGTTTTCAAATTTTCTTCTATGTTTCCTAACATACAGTGCCTCTTAAGAATTCTTTGTGTTTTACCAATCACAACTGCAACTGCTGAATGGTCTTTCAGCGCTTTAAAAAGAATAAAGACATTTTTGAGGTCCACTATGGGTCAGGACTCAGGAGGGGTTTAATGGCGTAAGTATGCTGAATATTAACAGAGGCATTCGAGTAGATCCTGAAGAGGTTATAAATATATTTATAAAGAAGCATCCTCGAAGACTACAATTAGATTTTATTTAAACTGTTTATTCTAGGTTTATAATAATTTAATAAATAAACCCTTTAAAAATAAAACTGTCTGTAAACTTATACTCAATGTGTGCCCCCTCCCCCCCCCCCCACTAATGAAAAATAAAATGGCCTTTTTTATTTTTTTTTGTCTTATTTCATTTTCAATAAAATAATAGGTACCTAAACATAAATTTTTAAAATATTTACTAAAAATTATTTACCAAATTTAGGCGTGGTCTTAAAATCTAGGCTTTTAGTACACCCCAAGTTAACAAGTTACGAATCGTCGTTGGTGCCCCCCCTGTCGATTTTTTCTGAATCCGCCACTGTGTCCAGGTATCCATAGTGTATCTAAGTTAAAGAACTGAATTGGCGAAACTCACTTGCAAAAGTTTAATAAGTTTCATGCATGCACTCTAGTATTTCACTCTCGTCTCGCTTTTTCTCGTTTCGTCGTCTCAAATTCAAATTCAAATTCAAATTCAAATTTAATTTATTCTACTAAGGATCGTGCATTATGATTTGAGGTTCGTCATATATAAAACTATAAAATTAATTAAGTTTAAAACATTAAGACATTAAATGTACGAGAAAAATCTACACACACAAATATAACAACGTTTAGGCATTCAAAAAGTCTTTCAGTGTGTAAAATACACTTTTTATAAGAAAGTCCTTTAGTTTTCTTCCAAATATACCTCTTGTTATGGACTGTTTGATTTCTTCTGGCAGTTTATTGAAAATTTTGATGCAGGCATAGTGGGGAGATTTTTCATATCGTGTTGAAGTGTGTCTAGGGACTATAAGGCCATTTGCGTTTCTTGTAGCATAGTTGTGATTGTTTCTGTTTTCCTGGAATTCGTTCTTGTTGTTGTATACATATATGGAGCATTTGAGGATGTCTATTGAAGTGACTGTGAGGATTTTGTATTTTTTGTATATTTCTCTGCATGTTTGTGTTTTTTTCAATCCAAAGATGAGCCTTATCAGACGTTTCTGTGCTTAAAATACTCGGTTTATGTTTACTGCTTGTCCCCACAGTAAAATATTATAGCTGAGATGAGGATAAGCTAATGCGTAGTAAGATGTTATTTGAGTAGGGACAGGCACTGTGTATCTTAACTTTAGTATAGCGTAGTAAGCTTGTGCCAGTTTTGAGCATACATGATCCAATTAAGGTTCCCACGACAGTTTGGAATCAAGATAGGTTCCCAGAAATTTGGAAGAGGACGCTGCCTGGTTCAATTGCATTTTTGGAGAAGTTTTGTAGAAATGTATGTGAACCGTTTTGTCCTCGTTTAGTATAAGTTGATTCGAAAAACACCATCTGTTCATTTCTTCTGTTACATCTTGTATTTTCCTGTGTGCTTCAGGGTCATCTAGTGCTGATATGGCAACCGTGGTATCATCGGCAAATTTGATGGTAAATCCCGGCAGTAATAGATCGTTTACAAATAATATGAATATGAGAGGTGCGAGGACAGATCCTTGGGCAGCTCCGATATTTAGTTCATATTCTGAGGAGGTATGATTTCCGATTTTGACCAACAGCCTTCTTTCGGTTAGAAACGACATTAATAAGGACAGTGCATTTCCCCTTATTTCAACAGCATAGAGTTTATGTTCGAAAAACTTTAGGTTCAAAGTATCAAAGGCCCGTGATAAATCAAAGAACATTCCGGCAACCACCTTGTTTGATTCTAGTTCTTGATGTATAAATTGAACAACTCGGAATGCAGCTGTCTCGGTGGATTTACCCCGTTGAAAACCATGTTGATCATCCCTTATCACTTTAAATCGGCCTAGAAAATTCATAAGTCTGTCGTACAGTATACGTTCGAAGATTTTCGAAAATACACTGAGCAGGGCCTGTAGTTGTCAATGGTACATTCATTGCCCTTTTTAAAGATTGGTATTACAGTGGCTAGTTTTAATGTGGATGGAAATGTTTCAGTGATAAAGGTACTATTTATTAGATGTTGAAGGGGCTCTTCTATCTCCTCGCGCACATTCTTTAAGACCTTTGTTGGTATTCCATCAAAACCAGTTGATTTTTTATTTTTTAGATTTATTATAATCCTTCCGACTTCCTCTCTTGTAACAGGCCCTAAGAAGATGGTGTTTACCTGTGGTTCTAGGGTCGTTGGGTTCATTGAAATGTTGAGTTTAAAGTGGTTTTGGATTTTCTCTTTTGCTATAGTTGCAAAGTACTTCCCAAATGTTTCTGCAATATCTTGTTTGTTGTGTATTTTATGGTCATTTATTGATAGTTGTATTGGTTTGGTTTGTCGATTTCTATTAAGTTCTGTGTTTACTATGCTCCATATTTCCTTAGACTGATTTGTAGAGTTTTCTATTCTGTTTTTGTTATAGTTTATCTTTGTATCGTTTATAAGCTTCTTATATTATTTTTTTTGGTCTCGGTAATATTGCCAAATATCATTGTTGTTTAATTGTTTAGCGAGATTATAGGAATCCTGTACCTTTTTTCTTGTCGATTATGCCTTCGGTTATCCAGTTGTGTTTAGGTTTGCGTTGCAGTTGTTTTCTTTCTGGGCAGGTGTTATTGAAATGACATAGAAATATTTTTAGAAATGTCCCAAAGCTCTCGTTTATATCTGTACCTTGTACATGTTGCCATTGCTCCCCTTTTAACGCTAATTTGAGGTTGTTTAAGTTGGGTTTTGATAGAACTCTTATAGTTTTAGGGTGTGTTTCCCGGTCTTGTACAGGGTTTTTCCGTATATTTTGGAGCACCCCTGGGGCTTTTATTTGAAGACCTAGAAAAAACTTTAAATTACCAAAGTTGCATGATTTATCCTAAACTGCCAGAATTTGTTATCGGACAAAACAAATGAACATCGTAAATTTGTTTAATAATGCCAATGTCGATTTTTTTAAATTGAGCACCCTATATATTAATTTTTTTTTAACTTTTTGCTCTTGTCTGATTCCAAATATGTATATATGTTATATGTTTACTTTAGTCATTTAGGCAAAACTTCATTTCAAAATATTGCGATTTATTAATAATTATTGAATTTTTCATCTTTAGAGTAACCCATTATACCAAGACAAGACCATTCAAGGTATGAAATATTATTTTTGAGACATAAGTCAGTTGCCATAAGCGATTAATAACAACCAAATTGTTTCTCAGGGCAATCTAGATTTTCTAATCCGCAATATTTTGAAATGAAATTTTGCCTAAACGACTAAAGTAAACATATAACATATATACATATTTGAAATCAGAAAAGAGTAAGGAGTTAAAAAAAAATTAATATACAGGGTGTTCCATTTTAAAAAATCGACATTGGCATTATTTAACAAATTTACGATGTTCATTTGTTTTGTCCGATAACAAATTCTGACAGTTCAGGAGAAATCATGCAACTTTGGTAATTTAAAGTTTTTTCTAGGTCTTTAAATAAAAGCTCCAGGGGTGCTCCAAAATATACGGAAAAACCCTGTACTTGTACAGGAAGTTTAATTATTAATTCTTGGACGTAATGGTCTGATATATGTTCTTCAATGATTTTACTATTTAATAATAAACTGTTTACGTTTGTTGCCATGTAGTCTATGGAAGAAGTCGATGTGCTCAGCACAGAAGTGTAAACCGTTGGTGGTTTGTCGCTGTAATATGTTAAATGGAAAGAGTCAAAGAGGTCTTTTAGTTGCTTGTAATTTTGTTCGTGTGTCCTTATACTGTCAATGTTGAGGTCTCCACATAGTACAATACGGTCGCATAATTAGGTAACATGCGAAAGAAGGTCAGCTAGCTGTTGGAGGAAGGTGTGTATATTTTTAGATGGGGGTCTGTAGATTGCGATAATTACTAAACTCAGCTTCATTGTTTTTATGAGTATGGCGCAGCATTCTATGTGTAATTCGGTGCTAAAGCTTGCCGTTTCGCTGAGATATTTTACTGTAGTATTAGAGTTTGAGTATGAGTATATTGCCACGCCTCCATGTATGTGGAATTTTCTGCAGAAATAAGATACAAGTGTATAGTTCGGGATACTCATGCTTTTCATTGCTTCATGTGATGTCCATGTTTCAGTAATGCAAAAAATTTGTGGTTGTAGTTCTCTAATAAGGAGTTCTATTTGATTAAATTTATTTGGTAGGCTTTGAACATTTAGGTGGCAAATTTTAGTTGTAGGTAGTGTTTCTATTATATCTCCATTTGTAATTGGCTGAGGCGAGGATATAAAAAATATGTCTGCAGGTCCCGATATTGGATTTCTCTCGTTTCGATTGTTTCGGTGGTGTTTGCGGATTCTTCTAGTAAGTTGGTTCCTTTGTTTGTGTTAGCACTACTGGTTTCTGATGTTACAGTGTGTTTTTCACGAAGATTGTAGCGAAAGATATAATTTATTAGTTGCCATTTCCCTGCAGTTGTGATCTCACCATTTCCCTGCACTTGGTAGGTATGGCCGTATTATTTTGTTACAATCAATAAAAAATGAGCGATTTTCTTGTTCTATTGCGTTTAGGATTGTCTGATTTTGTTTATTTATAAGTTTGTTAAGGATTGGCCTGTTCCAGACTAGGGGTGCTCCCACAAGGATTAAGTTAGTGTTCTTTGATTCTTCTATAATCCTTTTTAGATATTTCTCGTCAATTTTTTTTCCGAGTCTGGCATTGTCACTCGATGTGAAGATGATCTTATAGTCTCTCGTCGTAAAGTTTTTTGATAGTATGTTGCTATAGCTTGTAATATCTTCAAAAATGTTGCTGTTGGCTGATTGACAGTTTGTGTCAAAGTCGTTACTTGAAGCTTTTTTAATAATTTTTCCGTAGTTATAGCCATGTGGTCCACTCATTAGTCGTCTCACGAGAAAATATGCGAGAAGAACAAATCTCGCAATCTTCAAATCTTAAGATTTTAATTGGGATTTGAGTTAAACTATAAAAAGGATCCAGTTAGTATCACTCGTTAAAAAAAGCTGTCTTTATTACCAATATTGCAAGGTGGCTAGCAAAAAATCGCGAAACGTTGCCGAAAAACAATAGAAACAACACTGAGAAAAAAGCCTTATATTCCTTATACATATATTCTTTATACATTTGTTTAATACTGTTTATGACAGCAACGCGCTTTCCTACTGCAAGACAATGAAAATTGCTAGACTTTTGTGTAGTGATATCACGGTAATTTAGCCAATAATAAATAGGAGTTAATGCTACCATAGAATGGTAGTTGTAATAAAACTTGACATTAATCAAAATAATATTTGCTTGCTACGGTTAATAAAGCAAGTATAGGTATATATAAATCAGTACTGTAAACTCAAAAATTTAAATAGCCTCTAGTGTGATATTGTTCTTGTCGTTACATTGCACAATATGATTATCTATTATGCAACATGGTTTACTGAGATGGAACAATTAGGCAATAGCTGATAAATTCCAATTCTAATAATGGGTTGTATGAAATAAGAATCTTTCATTGCTTTATCTGACATTCAAAGTTTAAAATACTTAAATACAAAGTAAAAATAAATTACTTGAAACAGGTATTGGTACGATCAATAAAATTCAAATTCAGACAGGAGGACAGCTAGAAGACTCCGAACAACGATGTGACCTGCACAACAAATACGTTACAACTAATAATACGGCGCGCGGCGATTGCCGATCGCTACGAATAACCAACGTCTTGTGGATTATAGGTTCTAACGGATACAATTCGTTTTTGGGGACGCTGTTCTGCTTTCTTAATTGTACAGAAAGCGCCTTACTAGAAACAAAATGCGTCGCATTGAGAAGATATTATACAGGGTGTTTTATTAAGGGTGGCCACCGGCCATATCTCGGAAACTACTAGGCATAGAAATTTGGAAAAAAAAATTATCATTAAAGCGGTGATGAGAAAATTCTGGAAATTACTTTTAAGTTCCTCATTTCGCCGCAAGGGGGCATAATTGAATGTTTTTTTTAATTCTAAATTTCTCCGAAAATTCCCATATTAAGGTATAACTCTGATTACATCATCAAAAAGCTTCGAAAATTCTGCATCATTTTGGTTTAAGGCTCATTGGCGTACCGACCTTGATAAGAGTGGGGGAAGCTATTGAATGTGTAAACATTAAAATCGCTGTAACTTCTAAACGACTTATCCGATTTTACTAAATTTAAGCTTGTTTGGAAGGAAAAGGTAAGTATCTTCAATCGCCGTATCCAACAGTATACGATAGGGTTTAATAAAATTTCTAGAGGGCGCAATTTATAATAATAACAGTTTTTTCGATTTTATCCCGAAAATTCAAATCATACGGTATAACTATGACATCATAATCGAAAAGTAGATGGAATTTGCAGGAAAAGATGTGAAGACCGCAGTTCGATATCTTTGTTCGTTTCAGAGTTATTGCCAAAACAATAATTTTTAATACAAATTGCGCCCTTTAGCAATTTTATTAGAAACTATCGTGTACTATTAGATACGACAATTGAAGGTTCTTCCAAACAAGCTTAAATTTAGTAAAATCCGATGTCGTTTAGAAGTTACAGCGATTTTAATGTTTACACATTCAATAGCTTCCCCCACTCTTATCAAGGTCGGTACGCCAATAAGTCTTAAACCAAAATAATGCAGAATTATCTAATCTTTCCGATGATGTAACCATTATACCTTAATATGGAAATTTTCGAAGAAATTTAGAATTTAAAAAAATAATTTTCAGTTGTGCCCCCTTGCGGCGAAATGAAGAAATTAAAAATAATTTCCAGACTTTTCTCATAACCGCTTTAATCATTATTTTTTTTCCCAATTTTCTATGCCTAGTAGTTTCCGAGATATGGCCGGTGGCCACCCTTAATGAAACACCCTGTATAGATATTAGATATAAAGTAGTTCATTATTCAACAAGATGTGCTGCTAATGGAACTGATCACTACCAATAAAAACACTCTTCTAGTAAATATGCAATTGATACAACACTAAAGTGGGTTTGATACACTAGCAATTTATTTTATTTAATATGGGTTAATAAAAAACATGCTATCAATACAAACTGAGTCCTAGCAAACCTGTTTTGTTAGATCATTTTCCTCAGTGTACATATCACGCTGTCTTGTTTGCAGTGGCGCAACCAGGGGGGGGGCTGCCGGGCTGCAGCCCCCCCCCCCCCCCCCGAGCTTAGAAACTTAGCATATTCATTTAATTGCAAAACCAATTTTTCATGTCACGCCTTTTACTAATATTTTATATTCAGCCACATAATTTACATCAATCATGTTATCAATAGTGAAATTATACTACGTGTGATTGAATGGACTGACCGCAATACTTCCACTGAGGCATCTAGATTACTGGCCAGCATTATAAGTCCCAAATTTGTTATCGCACTAATGTGTACAGAAAGAATATATGCCTACACACTGCCTTTAAGCAAGATTCTACAAACAGTCGATTTGAACCTTTGTTAAGCATTACAGTTAGCTAATGACGTAACAGATCAAGTTAAAGAAATAAGAGGCCTGGCAGATGATAATTTTCAAAATATTTTTAAGGAAGCTCAAGATCTACTTTCGGAATACGATATTGAAATCAGAGTACCTAGACTACCGCCAAGACAAACACAAAGATTGGTTATAAAAACCGATTCCGCTGCTGAGTATTTTAAAATAACAATTTTTATTCCGTTTTTAGATGGCCTCATAGCAAATCTCGAGGATCGGTTTTTAAAACATCGATAAACCATTCAAAATTTTGAATGCCTCTTTCCATATGATAATCAAGATTTTAATAGTCAATTTAAATGTTTTTTGAAACTTCACAGCTTCTACAAGAATGAGTTCCTTGAAGAGTTTTCCAATAAAACGATGTTAAAAGCTGAACTTGAGCTGTGGTATAAAAAATGCAAAAACAAAAACTGAAGGAAGATTTGGACAAAGTGTATTCCGAATGTGATGCCAATATATTTCCTAATATAAAAAGGCTTTTACAAATTTTTTTAACTTTGCCTATTACAACCGCCACATCTGAAAGGTCCTTTTCAAATTTAAAATATTTAAAGACATATCTGCGTAGCACCACGGAAGAGGACAGATTAAATGGTTTGGCAGTTCTTTATGCGAACCACGATATTGATATTACCGTGGAAGAAATTCTGGACGAAAAGGCAAAAACAAAACGAAGAATTTTACTTTAATATTAGTATTATTAGTCATTACTTACAACTTATTGTATAAGGTTTTTGTTTTGTTTTAGTATAAGTATGATTAATATATGCGTTACTTATTTTAAATACATTTTTGCTAATTAAAATGAAATCTCTAATTTTTTTTTCATAAATATTTAGTTAGGGCCACCGGCGTATTATTGCAGAAGTTTTTTATAGGGGGCTGTCGCTCTCGTTAATCATACGTATTTTACCCCAAAAAGGGCGTGGCACCCAAAAAAATTTTCGCGCAAGAAGTTACAGCCCCCCCTCGAACTAAATTTCTGGTTGCGCCACTGCACTGCTTGTTTGGAAACTGTGAACATCAATGTTTATTAGTAGGTAAATAATTATTTCTTGGCTAACCTATGCACTAAACTCCATTTTGCTTTTTACGTTACTGCATTCAAAGTTTGCCAAACCTGTAAAAAAACTCACGGGCGGCGTCCCATGCCAATACAATAACGTTTCAAAATTCTTCATAAATAAGTAAAATAATATTCCATTTAAATAACTTGAGAAAAATTGGCTTAATAGATAAAATATATTTTAGTTGTAGTATCTCTTGACCCCTTGCCACTAATTTCACACAATGCCTGAATTGAAAAAATGCATTTAAATTGATTATTTTAATTCCAGAGCGGCAATTTTTTTTTAATCTTTTATTATTATTACTCCTGATTTATTACTACTGAAACAAATTCAATAAAATTATGAACTATTATAAACGACACTAATACAAACCTGAAAATACAAAAAAATATAGGGTGCCCCATTTATAAAAATACGGCTTTATATTATCACGTTTCTTTGGGTCACCCTGCATATGCGAAACTATTTCCTGGAATACATCCCGTGTTACAGTATAAGTAAGGATATTAATGAAATTTCTAAATTAATTCGTATAGAAGTTATGGAAGTCTGGCGCACTATTGCAGGACCCTGTATAGAGCGGCAGTATAATCACCCTGTATACATAGATTCGCTATATACCTTGCTACCTAAAGTAATAAGCTATGTACAAAATATAGTGAACCCAAGCAATATCACAGAAATTAAACTAAAAACAAATGAAGGGTGCAGGCAAAGAAGGGGAATGTCAATATTTCCTTATTTTAAACTAATCAAACCATCCGATAGCAAATAAGAAAATCTATCGAGTTATAACATCATAAAGGCGGAAAAGAAGCAGAGTAAAAAGATATCGTTACTTAAAGTTTTGCCATACAGGCGAAAAAGGGGGAATGTCCGCGCGGATCAGGCTAAGAAGGTGGAATGTCGCAAAAACAGTGCCAATAAAATCACGACCCAGCTTGGCAATAGTCTTTTTTGTCAGCGTATCTGTTGTTTATTTGAGTTTATGGACAGGTGTAAACAAGTAGTGCTTGTGTTACAAAGTAAAAAAAAAATAGTACAATGAATTTAAGTGGCAGTGCCTGCGATGACTTTGTTCCCGAGGTTCATTGGAAAAAGACAAAACGTTTTGGAAAACTATCTGATGTTTCAAAAAAACTTAACAATATTCACGATTAAAAGTGTACTCCTTTAATTTGAGCCACAGTGTAAATATATATTTGTTAACCTAATAAACTTTGTCATTTTACTTTTGAAAATAGTTTTTGTAAAGAAAATACGAAAATACTAGGAAATTTCTTATGTGATTCTATGGCATTTCCCCTTTTTATATGTTATGATTTGTACCACTGTAAATTTTATTACGTTTTACAAAAATTGTGAGGGAAATTCAGGTAACACATTTTTGTCTTTCAATGTCTACTATACTCGTACATCAAAATTTATTTTATAAAAATACTTTAAAATTGCTTTCCTGAACATTTACATTTTTTGACATTCCTCCTTCTTTGCCTACCCTCTTCAAATGGAATTAAATTTTTTTGATACTCTGTATATAGCAAACCCAAACTGTACCCGGTTTTAAGCAGTTTGAATACCTAATCCATATACAAAATTTCGTCGTTCCCCGTCAAGTAGTTTTTAAGCCGACCAACACATAGAACGAAGGAATTTGGAAACATGTTTTTCATGATCTAGAGATCCCAAAACGTTGACCTCTAAAAAATCGCAATTCTGGGAGGAAAGTAAAAATATGAAATTAATAAAATAACAAGTTATATTAATCTATTAAAATAATAAAGGGTCTAATTTTATCCCGCAAAGCATATTATTCGGTCTGGAAGTGATAGGGTTATTTGAAGTCGAATGCGATTGACAGATTCCTAGCAGGAGAGTAGAATTTAATTAGCAGTTGATATTATTAATCTATAAAGTTATGTTTTAATGGCTATAATATCATATTATACCCATCACGGAAAATTCATAGACAGAAAATGAATCTGTCAGGACAACCCAATTCGTTTATAAACTTTAATTTAAGAAGCCTTAACCAATTATTTCCGCTTTTATCTTCTGTACGTCTCCTATAATGGCGTAATACACTGAACAAATTTTTAAATAGTGGCGTTAGAAATAAATTTGTTGCTGGTAGATATTTCTATTGTATCTCAGTTCGTTCACATGAAATATACTTAACCACAGCAAGTAGGGTTGACCGGGCCTAGTTGAGTACAGTGGTAAGTTGGTACAGTCGCTATATTTATGTTATTATAATAATGTTGCAACATGGCTTCGTCAGGTGATTCACTATACAGATAAGCAAATCCTCCGAAGGTGTCCGGTTCAGGGATCTATCGGCTGTCGAAGGAGAACGGTGTTTGTGTTTTGTTTACTCGGAAGTAAATATATTTTTTCCCTTTTATACCTAATAAGTATCTAATGAGCAGACTTTATATTTTAATTATTTTTTATAATTTGTATATAATAAATATACTACCATTATGGCAATTTAGATAAATAAAAAACCAAAAATTTAGGACTTAGGTAACATTTAAGAAAAAACATGGCTATGGGGTTGGTTGGTACATTTTTGTTGGGGTTAGTTGATACAGTACCAACTAACCCCAATGTCAATAAACATTGTATCATTTTGGTTAAAATTTAAAAAAGCTTCGGTAGATCGACCAGTTTTGTTACTTCTCGACAATCATGATTCTCATCAGTCGAAGGACTTAGTTTTTGTAAGGATAATGGTGTAACTGTTCTGTCCTTTCCTCCACATTGTAGCCACAAGCTTCAACCCCTTGACAGGAGTGTATATGGCCAGTTAAAAAAATATGTCAATAGCGCTTTTGACGCATGGATGACCAATAATCCGGGACGCACAATGACTACATATATATCCCTGGAATTGTTGCTTCTACTTTACCTCTGGTTCTGGCTGCGATACCTAAGAATCTTACAAGTGGTTTTAAAGTATCTGGAATATCACCCTTTAATCGAGACATTTTTCCGCAAAGCGAATATATGACATCATAATATGTAACTGACAGACAGGATCCCAACATTGAATACAATGAAGCAACTGATCTGCTGCTTAATACCGAATCCACAGAAGTCGGTGATCTTAATCTCGAACCTGCAGCTCATAAATTGCCCACCGCGTCGACTTCAGTGGAAACTCCTTGTCATGCAATTGATGACATTTTAAACTTACCTAGCTGTAGTAAATCTTCCGTTTGTCTGGAAATCCTAAAAATGTTACCAAAAGCGGCACCAAAAAGAATTTATGTGTAGAACCATTCTCAAATAGTGCACCCGGTGAAAAAATGGATTCAATGTATAACATGCGTAAACTGTAGGCGCACGAAGCATGTTGTGATTCTCCTATGTTTTATATATGCCATAACTGCGATTCCGACGACTCCGAGTGACATAACATTTATAGTTTATGTTGATTCCGTAAAGCTTTAATGGTTGTACCAACTCACCCCTTAGTATGTACCAACATACCCCGCATATGGGGTTTGTTGGTACACATAACGTGTTGGAGATATATATATTTTTTTACCTTTTAGTTGCTTTAAAATCATTTGTAACTTAAGTAAATAGGTAGCCAACTAGAGGTAGTTTACGAACATTATGCTAAAATTTCAATAATACTCACACTTAAGTTAAAAAAAAATCAAAAGCCAAAACTGTACCAACTAGCCCCGGTCTCCCCTACTTTAAAAGGTGGAAACCGTTTTTGAACTCTACAGTTGGTTATAAATATTAAATTAAGTCCTACCATAGTATTTATCACATGTATAAATGGAATGGCCGACGTCATAATACCGTGCGAGCAAAAATTATTTGCATCAAAGAGGGCTTTGCATCTTAGGACGTAGGTAATGCTTAGCCGTAGAGCTTAATACCTATTGGGTGTCAGTAGCTACCTGAATTAACAGCTAATCAGTTATTCCGTCATCTTTGGCAGTCGTTACAAGTAATTTGATTCATCGCTAATTTTTCCAATTTCTTGAACAATTCACACAATGGACTTTACGGAACAGCACAAAACATTCATGGTTGAAGCGTATTTTTGAAACGGGGTTAGAGTAAATGGTGAGTGGCAAAAATTATTTATTTAATAATAAGGAACGGAAGCACACGTTAAATCTTCGACGCATAATGAGTCCAACAAATAAAGTAAATAAAATAAGAATTTTGCAGTGGAATTCGCTGTAGCCAAAAAACGTAGCCTTGAAATCTTTTTATATCAAAACAACATTGATATTGTCTTGTTAAGTAAAACCTGGTTTCGTCCTGATAAAAATGTCTCTTTCTCAGGATATAACATTCATCGTGAAGATAGAGCAGATGGTAAAGCTGGTGTTGCTATTTTTATTTCAAAAAAGCTATATTATTGTCCAATGATCTTTGTACGCAATTTTAATCCTGGTGTAATGGTTTGCGGTATAGCGGATTAATAATAAACCTATTTCCTTAATTTTGATTTATCGGCCACCTAATATTAGAACAAATGAAGGTGATTGGCAGAATATTTTTTCACAAATAACAAAACAACCCCTTATCTTATAGGTGGAGACTTTAACGCACATAGTGGAGCATCGGGCTCCTATAAAAACGACTCTATGGGAAAATAGATTCCTAATATTATAGAAGATCTTGACTTAGTAATTTTAAATAATGGTTCTGCTACCAGACTGGTTCAGCCTGGAGCTGGAAAGTCAGCTGTCGATCTAACTGTCTGTTCTCCTGTTATATCTAGCAAATTTAACTGGACGACCGATTCTAATTCACTTGAATCAGATCATTTTCCAATTTTAATAAATCTGGATTGGTCTACTACCGTGCGAGCAAAAATTATTTGCATCAAAGAGGGCTTGGATTAAAAAACGTATATCTAACCAAATCTACGTTAAAAGTTTGTCAAATTCATATTATCACATGATATGCCAAACTAATGAGTATTAAAAAGGGTAGCCAAATACAAATTTATTTTTGTTGTTTACAAAATTAACAAAGTAAGAATATACAGAAAGAAGAAGAAAAATAATTACATAAATTGCTGAAATTGGCCACCAATATAAATTCACACGTCTCTTCATATTCTCGAAAGTGTTCTCCAGCATCTCTGGAGAAATGTTACCACATTCTTGGATAATCCTTTCTTATAATTGTTCTAAATTTGCAACTGGTGTTTTAAAAAAAGTGTTCTTTAAATGAGGAAAAACGAAGTAATCCATAACCGTTAAACAAGGTGATCTAGGTTAGAATTCAATGTCTGATCGAAAACTGATCAATCTGTCGTCGAAAAAATTGCGTAAGTAGGTTATCGCCAAGTAATTGCTCCACAAATGGATTCAAATTATTGTCTCTATACCGCTGTGCTATAACTGTGTCATGGAAAAAAATCCCCAGCAATAAAAGCAACGTTAGGAAAATGTTCGTGAAAATCGTCCATGCACAAACCCGGATTGTATTGCCACTTACCATTTACTCTAACCCCGTTTCGAAAATACGCTTCAACCACGAATGTTTTGTGCTGTTCCGTAAAGCCCATTGTGTGAATTGTTCAAGAAATTAGAAAAATTAGCGATGAATCAAATTACTTGTAACGACTGTCAAAGATGATGGAATAACTGATTGATTGTTAATCCAGGTAGTTACTGACACCCAACAGGTATTAAGCTCTACGGCTAAGCATTACGTCCTTGGATGCAAAGCCCTCTTTGATGCAAATAATTTTCGCTCGCACGGTACAGCACAAGGTAAAGTTCACCCTAAAATCAAATGAAATACGAGAAAAGCTGACTGGAAAAGGTATACCAGTACTATAGATATGAAAGTTCGAAAAGACCCTTTACTTAAAGACATTAAAAAAAAATACTATTATTTGGAAAAGTGTATAAATGATGCTGCGCAAATAAGCATACCGATAAACAGGCCTTACTCTACGCACCGCCGCCCGCCTCCACCTTGGTGGGATCCAGTAGATTGTGATGAGGTTATTCGCAAAAGAAAATACTACTAAATAAATGTAAAAGCTATTCCACTCTAGAAAATTATCTAAAATGTAAAAAAATCGAGACGGGAACAAAAAAAAAATCTTAAAAAGAAAGCCAGGGACAGTTGGATTTCATGGTGTTCCAAACTATATAAAAATACTCCTCAACTATTATGGTTTCAGGCTAAAAAAATGACTAGAAAAAATATATTTCAAAAACCAATCAATGGTTCGAAGAATTCTTTCACAAGGTTGCACCTCCGACGGTACTAAATAACCCGGAGGGAGATCTGAATGACCTCCCAAATAATTACTTTCTTTGTAGATACTTTTCTATAAATGAATTAGACTGTGCTTTAAAAAACACAGAAAACACATCTCCTGGCTACGATGATATACGGTATTGTATGTTGTCACATCTACCTTTTAATGCTAAAAACTTACTGCTAGATATTTTTAATAGTATATAATATCTTTATGGTATAAAAATCGAGGGTTTTGAAAAAGTTGTAGTGATACCTATACAAAAACCAGGCAAAGATCCTAATTTGTGCACCTCCTATCATCCAATTTCATTGCTATCTTGTATTCAAAAAACATTAGAAAGGCTTATTAAATTTTGGTTGGAATATTGGCTTAATAACCAGAATCTTCTGCCGAAAACCCAGTATGGATATATAAAAGGTTTTGGTTCTGTTGATGCTGTCTCGGACATTATGGTTGACATTCAAAACTGTTTCACAGATAATGAATATCTTACAGCGTTGTTTCTTGACATTCAAAGTGCCTATGATTCTGTGGACCTAAAAATTTTGGAGTCAAAAATGGTTTCCAACTTTCGTATTCCGCTTAATATTTCTAGGTCAATTGTCAGATTGTTTAATACACGGCAAATATTTTTATTTATCGAGAAATAGTCAAAATGAAAAAGTTGGTCCAAGATATGTTTATACGGGCTTATCACAAGGATCAGTACTTAGTCCCCTACTCTTTAACCTCTACACAGCTGATATAGATAACTTTCCAATTTTAAAAATTTTTCAATCTGCTGATGATTTTTGTTTCTACATTCAGAGCAACAAATGAGATGAGGGCTTACTCTGAAAAAATTTTGAAAAAATACTATATTGGTCTAAGATACATGGTTTTGAGATCTCAGCTGAGAAATCAGTTGTTTGTGTTTTTACCAGGCACAATACCCCTCACTTGAATTTGGTTAATTTGTAAAAATTGATAATTCCTTTTACGACAGAAGTTAAATACTTGGGCATTATTTTAGACAAAAAGCTAAGCTGGAAACAGCATTGATTGTGAAAAGGGAATAAATTTTCTGCACTCCATTATGAAACTTGGTGGGGGCTGTAATGTACAAACTGCGCTGATTTTATACAAATCATATAATATCATATCTATTCTTGACTATGGCAGTAATTTGCAGGCAAAACCCATTTGCAGAAAATTGATCGTGTACAATATAAAACTCTTAGAGTTTGTTTAGGTGCAATGAGATCATCACCTGTAGAGGCGTTGTTACTGGAAGCTTTGGAGCCCTCATTGTGCTTACGAAGAGAGGCACTCAGTGCTAAATTTTTATTTAAACGCCAATTTTTTGAAACTAATCTTTTACATAACATTTCTAGACTAAATACTTATGATTTAACTAATAAGTATTGGAATCATAAAAACTCTCCCCCTTTATGTGAGGCATTTAGAAACTTTAATTGAATCCAAACCAAATTGCGCCTTTATGTTTAACAGATTATGAATACGATAGTGGTTTTCAAGAAATTGTACTGATAATCCCTTCTTTTACTGATAGCAAATTACTTAATAACCATATTTTAAAGGCAGAACTTATAAAACATAAAGAATGTATCTTTATATACACTGATGCGTCTAAAACATATGACGGCAATGAAGCAGCTATATATATATATACCCCAAATCAACAATTTTAGTTTAAAGTTGAAAAAAATTTATTAGTATGTGTGTATTTTTACTAGACTTAATTTTGCACTTGAATATGACAGTCAATATATTGTTATTCTGTCTGATTCTATGTCCGTTCTAAAAGCATTAACCAATATCAAACCTTGGTCCTACAAAACTAATCCTTTATTATGGCACATTCGAAAAGTATTACGATATATTACGTTAAGAAAAAAGCACATAACATTTATTTGGGTTAAAGCACATACTGGTATAACAGGTAACGAGTAGGTATGTTGATACCCTAGCAAAGGATAGTATTCGTAATGGAACACCCATTAGTCTTCAGCGAGGCAGATGTTCTTCTAAAATCACAAATATTAGATAAATGGAACGTAAGATGGAAAACCTATTGTACCATATCTCGCACAAGATATGCACTTCTTATAAAAAAACATTCCCAATAAGCACTGGCATAAAGAGATAATAGTTCCAATACGGTTTATTACAACCATTATACGACTAAAATTGGACCATGCTTGTTATCCAGCCCACCTAAATAGAATAAGTATTTTCCCTTCTGACAAATGTGATTTGTGCAATGTTAAATGTGATTTGAACCATCTATTCTTGGAGTGTAAAAAGTATGAAAATGAGGTTAATAGGCTCTTCAAGCAATGTAAAGTCGAGTGCCCTTTTAATATCCTATACTTTTTATCACTAGGAAATATAATAGTATATTAACGTACACGTTTTATAAAGCATCATTTTATAGCACGCGTCCATGTTAAAAAACGAGCCGCTTGCGGCGAGTTTTATAACGGGACAAGTGCTTAAAACTGCTTTATATAACACGTACGTTATACTATTTTTTCTAATTTGTAGTTTTTTCAATAAAAAACACATATTTAAAAAGAAAATAAATCCTTCAAATTTTGTAAATTTTTATGTCTAAATTTTATGTTGGTAATACTATTTTTTATCATAGTAGCCTCTGGGCAACAAAAATTATTTTGCGAACTGTCATTTTTTGATTTATTGACCCATTTTCACCACGAGATTCTATAGTTATTTTAGCGATATGAGATTTGAAATTGGACGGAATACGTTGTGTGATCCTTGTACCTTCGGTACATATACAGAGCGTTCGGACATTCGGGCAATTTTGCTACTTTTATAATAATATTCGGTGTTCGAAATATATCTATTTCGAACGCGCTAGCGAGTTCGAAATGGATCTGTTTCGAGACAAAATTAGAAAAAAATATTTACTGTCCTTGTAACATATTTATGCAAGGTCAATTTAAAATTGTAACTCTTTAATTATTTAAAAAACAAACCTGCCCTATTTTTTCCTTATATGTAATCCCCTTTTTTAGTGGTCTTCATTCCCTGTGTGTCTTAAAATAAAGTCGCCCTGACAGACCCCAGTGGCGTGAAGCGTGTGTCCCTGTTTATATGTTTCGAATAATAATGTTCTTCTTTTTTACTTTGCGACTGGCTGCATGGCTAATTAGCCAAATGCCAATTAAACAAAAAAAATAATAAACACTAATAGTTAAAGCTTACACATATTTTTTTCATTTTGTGGTAGTAACTTATTTTTCTTATTTACTCGGAAACTGAACATAAAACCAGATTCACATTTACAAGGTGAGTATACTGGATTTCACCTTAGTTTTTTATGCTTTGACGTCTCTCTTGTCAAACATATTAGCCAACACGTGATTTTAAAATCCCTAATTCTATAAACGGCTTTCAGGCACGGGCATTGGCTAGATTAACAAGAGATGGATATATAACTGACCGTATAGTTACATGTACATGACGAAGATGCACACTACACAGTTCAATACGTTGCCCTTCAATGAGCTCAAACTCGTCAAAAGCACAGCATCGCTCGTATATGCCGTTAGTATGTGCATCTTTGTCTTACGCATTTGCTCTCGCATATCTCTTTTCGTACTTCATTAATTCGATTGTCTCGTCGCGTTCTTTAAATATCACAGAGCCGCATTGGGACACACCGCGCACCGCGTGCAGTGTGCTGTTAATTCTTGATAGTTCGTGTTATTGTTTTTGGTATTTTTCAGGCAGCATTTTGCTTATATTTTGTGCGTATTAGACTTTTTGGTTTTAAACTGCCGGACTGTGTGTATCTGTGACGTGTTTCTTTTTATGCAAAAGTAAGTAAATAATTATTAATGTCTCGGATGGTGACGACGACATCGACAGTTTGTCAGATGAAGACCAAAAATAATAGGGAACTTGCAACAAAATTAAATTTGAAAACCACAGTGAACCATTATGCTAAAATAAGTTTTACATACAGTTGTATAGTGGATTTCACCTTAGTTTTTAATGGCCGCCGCTGACACATGTCATTTATAACATTTCTTTTTACAGAACTTAAGGATTGGCCAGGGCCGGACTTAAAAATTATGTGTGAACATGGGTCAATTTATTTGTAGTTGTAATTATGGATGGAAACGAGAATTACCTAAGCAATTTTTAAGATATTTCAAAAAAAAAACACTGAAGGGGAATGGAAATAGGATAGAATATCAGAAAAACAATTTCATTTAATTTATATTCATAATATAATAAAGTGCTGTTATTTTGGTAAAAACACACTCTTAATTTAGTACAATAAAAAATATAGAAGGGGCAGTCGTGAATCTAGTATCATCAATAATTAACCACGTTTTTTATTAAAGAATTATTTTGTTTTTTAATTTGATGTTAGACCATGCAGTGTTACGTTGAAAAATCTATATATTATATTTAATAGCTTATTGTTTACTTTTTTATTTTCTTATTCACGGGTAGATATTTTTTTCTTTAGACTAGGTTCTAAAGAGTTTGAAGTTTACAATAGGTCTAACTTTTCGTTGGTTTATAATAAAACAACAAAAGTTTGTAATGTTATCGAATTAGGTATTTTTTTTAATGAATAAAGAAAAAATAATGTAAGTAGATACTACAAAAAAAGATTTTTGTCCATGCGTTTGCAGAACAGATACCTCAAGCACTCTTCAATACAACTGTATGTAAAACTTATTTTAGCATAATGGTTCACTGTGGTTTTCAAATTTAATTTTGTTGCAAGTTCCCTATTATTTTTGGTCTTCATCTGACAAGCTGTCGATGTCGTCGTCACCGTCCGAGACATTAATAATTATTTATACTTACTTTTGCATAAAAAGAAACACGTCACAGATACACACAGTCCGGCAGTTTAAAACCAAAAAGTCTAATACGCACAAAATATAAGCAAAATGCTGTCTGAAAAATACCAAAAACAATAACAGGAACGATCAAGAATTAACAGAAGAATGCACGCGGTGCGCGGTGTGTCCCAATGCGGCTCTGTGATATTTAAAGAACGCGACGAGACAATCGAATTAATGAAGTACGAAAAGAGATATGCGAGAGCAAATGCGTAAGACAAAGATGCACATACTAACGGCATATACGAGCAATGCTGTGCTTTTGACGAGTTTGAGCTCATTGAAGGGCAACGTATTGAACGGTGTAGTGTGCATCTTCGTCATGTATATGTAACTATACGGTCAGTTATATATCCATTACTTGTTAATCTAGCCAATGTCCGTGCCTGAAAGCCGTTTATAGAATTAGGGATTTTAAAATCACGTGTTGGCTAATATGTTTGACAAGAGAGACGTCAAAGCATTAAAAACTAAGGTGAAATCCACTATATTGAAGAGTGCTTGAGGTATCTGTTCTGCAAACGCATGGACAAAAATCGTTTTTTGTAGTATCTACTTACATTATTTTTTCTTTATTCAAAAAAAAAATTCCTAATTCGATAACATTACAAACTTTTGTTGTTTTATTATAAACCAACGAAAAGTTAGACCTATTGTAAACTTTAAACTCTTTAGAACCTAGTCTTAGGAAAAAAAGATCTACCCGTGAATAAGAAAATAAAAAAGTAAACAATAAGCTATTAAATATAATATATAGATTTTTTCAACTTAACACTGCATGGTCTAAAATCAAATTAAAAAACAAAATAATTCTTTAATAAAAAACGTAGTTAATTATTGATGAATCTAGATTCACGACTGCCCCTTGTATATTTTTTATTGTACTAAATTAAGAGTGTGTTTTTCCAAAATAACAGCACTTTATTATATTATGAATAAAAATTAAATGAAATTGTTTTTCTGATATTCTATCCTATTTCCATTCCCCTTCAGTGTTTTTTTTTGAAATATCTTAAAAATTGCTTAGGTAATTCTCGTTTCCATCCATAATTACAACTACAAATAAATTGACCCATGTTCACACATAATTTTTAAATCCCGCCCTGGCGAATCCTTAGGTTCTGTAAAAAGAAATGTGTTAAATGACATGTGTCAGCGGCGGCCATTAAAAACTAAGGTGAAATCCACTATAGAGTGTACGGGATTCGTAAAAGATGTTTTGATTATTTAACAATAAGTATTGTATTATTAGTAGTTCATTATTAGTAAACATGGTCAATCGGTTTGTTATAGATTGCAAAAGTAATCCGCACAGCTTTTAACAACTTATGTATTAGAATAATTATAAGTGTTGTTAAGGAGGTATGTCGGTAAGGCCGAGCCTTAGGAACTAGAAAACAAGTGTGTACATATACATTTTAGAAATAAACTGATTCTCTGGAGACGTTTGATCTTCTTTCAATAAATGCAAGAACCTTAAACATTTAATGGCGATCAAGCCAGGATTACTCGTCCGGGATATGAATTTTCCACGTTTTAAAGTGCCAGCAGTTTATATAATTATATTTATTGCTTTGGAGTTTGACTGTACATTTTTAACATGCAGTAATATATATTTGAACTAGTGCATAAATATTCCCTTATTACGGTTTTATTTTTTTTTAGTATTTTTTTAAAGGGCCCACTTTGTATTCCCTTACGAGAAAACAACAACGAATAAATACAAAATAAGGCCACGACACACTGTGTTCCCAAGCGGTCACCCATTCAAGTACTAACCTTGCCCGACGTCGCTTGACTTCAGTGATCTGGCGGGAACTTTAACTTTTAAACCTCTTTATTCCTGATATTGCAATATTGTACTTCATTTATCTACATTGTTATCAGGGCCGATCCTAGTAGGTGTGCAGCGCGTGCACCGCACGCGGGCGGCCAAAACAAGGGGCGGCCTCAGATAGTTCTGTCAATCAAGCAAAACTTTTTACGAATTTCTCGAAATAAAAATAAAGTGACATTTATCAAACTATAAAATATAACTTTAAATTAACGTCCAAGAAGAAAACAATATTTTTGTGAATTATTTCAAATGGATTTATTTATTAAAGATTTTCAATCAAACGGCCGCGGTCGGCCGACGGCAAGCGGCTCGCAGATCAATGGGACAAAAGAAACTTTATTTTAGCGGTCTTCTTTGTAGATAAGACACACATAACAACGCTTTGCTAGAGATTTAGGTATTGATCCCGAATTTCCCATCTCGAAGCTCAGAAAAAAAGTTCGTTTATTTGATTACGAGGGCAGTGATGAACCAGTTTTAAATCCCTTCCTGCAATTCAAGATTGCTTTCTGTTTTGCAGTTCATGATTACGCGATCTCTTCGATAAATGAAAGATTCAATTATCTGAGTGTTATTCAATATTCTGCTCTCTGTATGAGTTTCACACTATTTCTAATGATGACCTCATGAAAGCCTGCATGGACTTAGATATTAAGTTACAGGTACAGGAGGAAGGAACTATTGTGAAAGACAAGCACGTAGCCAGGAGGGGGGGACCAGGGGTCCGGACCCCCCCCCAGAAATTCTCAGAAAATTAATTTTTTTCAGCAAAATAGGAAAATAACACATAATATTATACATAACTTAAAGAAAATAATTTTTAAAATAAAAATTTTTAATTTTCTATATATACCATCTACGTTTTTTCGGGTTAGGCTATCGAAACTAAGAATTTCCAAGTTTCGAGAGTCAAAAAAAGGGCGTGGCACCAAAAAATTTTTTAAAGAAAGGCCCCCCTCATCAAAATCCGAAATACGCCACTGCCGGACCCCCCCGAATACATTTCCTGGCTCTGTGCTTGGTGAAAGATATAGACGGTATACAACTCTTTAATGAAATAACTTCATTTAAAGATATTTTTCCAGGTAAAAAACAGCCAATTAAGATATTAGAAATTTTAGTCAAAAATGATCTCATTCCCTGTTTTCCAAATTTTGCTCTAGCAATAAGGATTTTTTTTTAACCTTACCTGTTTCTGTGGCTTCAGGCGAAAGAAGTTTCAGTAAATTAAAAATTATTAAAAATTACTTGAGAAATAATATGACACAATAAAGACTTTCAGATTTGGCCATCAGATTTGAATCCGAAATCTCTGAAAAAATTGATCTCACCGCAATTATTGACAAATTTGCTTCTCAGAAAGCCAGAAAAATTATTTTATAGTTATTAGCGAGGTTATTAGGTAGTCTTCGAGGAAGGACTGATTTATATACTTTTCGTTTCGCGAGATTTATGCTTTAGTACTTTTTGTTATTTTATATTTTCTGGTAAATACTGTTGTTTTACATCTAATTATAAAATGTCTATTTTTGTTTCAAAGGTAATATTTTTGTTGCTTTATTATTTTGTTAAAGTAAAAAGAAAAAAAGGTGTCGCTAATATAACATATTAGCTGGCCCAAAAATAAAGTCTTTCTTCTAAAATTTTATTTGTAGTTTGCAATTAATGTTTAACTTTTTACTCTTATGTACATGTAGATGAGTTTATAACGTCAACGTTAAGTATTACTCAAAATAGGAAAAATTCTTTAGAGGGGCGGCATAATAGGTATTTGCACGCGGGCGGCCGACACCCTAAGATCGGCCCTGATTGTTATACTAGACCTACTAAGTTTTTCCCATATGAAATGGTTTTTCGCCTAGGAAACGCAGCCAGTCTAGACCAGCTGGGGCTGATGGTGACCCAGGTAGTAACTGAAGCCTCTCAGTTGCAGGAATCAATCCTTTCCAGTGATGCTCTACAGGATCATGAGGGGTCTGTTTTATTTTATAGAGAACAGTTCAAGGAAATAATGTTTTATTAGAAAAATTGTATTAATAATGATTGGAAAAATAAGTCAAAAACCAACCTTGTAAGCTATAAGCAACGGCGGTGCAATGACTATAGATCTGGGGTTAAGCCTGATATATGCTGTGATTGATTCACACTCTCACTCATTCTCTTTCAGTCCTCATTCATTCTACCACATCATTCTATTTACAAGTTTCCTGTTATTTTATAGGGATTAATTAACAATTTAATTTTAATTTATGTTTACAAGGTAGGCTTGTGCCATGTTTATTGGTTGTTTTGGTGGGCGATGCCTGCCCTGGGGGCGGGGTTTATGTAATTTGGAAAATAATCTTTGTAGTTTTGGATTTTTGAATTCTAGGGATTCTGAAAATAAATTGGGAGCCGGGAATACACAGGTTTGCGTTTGTGTTCGTGTGTGTGGCATGTATGCGTTAGGTTCTGTTAATGATGAAATTTGTGGTTTTGTGTGATAAAATTTATTTGCAGTGTCATAGACGTATTCAGGAAATCTTTGTGCATTTGTCGAGTGGTGTAGTTCGTCAATGCAAAGGTATCTGTCGGATGACGTTGCGCATCTTAGAATTTTGTTTTGAAATTTTTGTAGAAAGATAATTTGCGTATCGGACATGCTGCACCAGACTGGTGCGGCATGTACGAGTACCCTAATGATTTGTTTGTAAATCATTAATTTATTTTGAGGGAAGAGAGTGAAGCGATGTGATTGTAGGGAGTAGAGGGTCTGCATAGCTTCGAAAGCTTTACCTAGGATGTAGGATGTAGGATGTAGGATGGCTATGAAATTTAAGCCGGGAGTCTATAACAACGCCTAGGTATTTTAGCTTGCTTTTTGGGACAATAGGGGCGTTATTGATTTTTGTTTATGCGATTGTTCGCGAATTTTTTGGTAAGAATAATACATTCATACTTTGCTTCGTTGATGCGAAGTTTCTACTTTTCGTACCATGGTAGTAGGATGCGGAGGTGGTTACTGAGATGGGACTTAGCCACGTTTGCGTAAAACGAGCTTGCCAGGAACAGGATGTCGTCCACAAACATGGTTTTTTTTTTGTGGAAGGGTAGGATGGAGTATCTGCTGTGTATAAATTAAACATTTTATGAGCTAGGACGCTGCCTTGGTGCACGGTGCACGCCAACATGGATGGGTTTGGGGACAGAGATGCTACTCACTACTTTAACTCGGAATGTTCGCCCAGTTACGTACGAATGCAGTAATGTGACTATAAAAGGGAAAGTTATGCAGTGTTAAGAGTTTATGCAATAAACCATTAAGTCACACACTGTCAAACACTTGCTTGAGGTCCAAGGCGAGCAGCATAGTGTTCTGCAGTTGATTAATTTTATTTTCGCATCGAACTCCTCTGTAACAGTTGGTTGTAGCATGTCCCCACTGTTGGCATCTTTTACATTGAATTATGTCTTTGTTGTTTCGTCTTCTTTCCCATATTACATGTACATAGTTTAAATATTTTATTTTTTGTAGATTCGTCAGTTTTTATTCAGTCGTGGTTACTATCATATGTGCTGCGTTTTCATGATATGTATTTGTGAGGTTTTGATGTTGTGATCCTCCTCCAGGCCTTTTTTACGGCCTCAGTATCTGGTAGATGGTCAAGGCCTTTAATCACTAATGCATGGGTTTTTTGATCTGGTGTTGTGTAAGTGTGCCACTCGTGTTCGGTTCCAGTTTTCATTTGGTTTATATATTCCTTGTATTCCTGTATGTCCGTTGCGTAGATGATCGTGTTGTATTTTGTATATTTTAGTGTGAAACCTTTGGTGAGGTGCCTTGTATTTGGCGTTGTTTAGGAGAAGACCATTAATGATGATTGGTGGTGGTTTGACTGGTTTTTTGGTCGTAGTTTGGGAGCGTAAGTTTTCTGTTTCGTCTACTCCTGAGTGTATCGATTCTTGTGCCTTCCTACGTATTTGAGTTCTTGTACGTTGTGGTGTGTTTATGTTGTTTTCCTCGTCCTTGTTTTCTTCCTTGTCATCAGTAGATAAAGAAGTAAATCTGTTTTTCGTAGGTACGTATGCTCTTGTTTCCAATAGCCGAAAAATGTTATTTTCAGAGGGCAGGGACAAGCTCTGACTTAAATGTAGTTTTCCTGGACACGGCCTGTTTTCAATGTTGAGATTTAGTTTTTCTAGTTGTTTTCCTGGGTTTTCAGGAGCTACAAAAACGTCAGTGTCCATGTCTGTTATATTTTGTTTATATTGACTTTCGAACTGTGTATCAGTAAGTTCGATATGCTTTTTCTTTCTCCTTGTTCGAGGGACGGGTGAGGAGGGGATGTCGCCGGAGGCTGCATGTTTTACTCGTAGATGCGTAGTTATTTCACTCCCGAGTTTTCTCTTTTTCTCTTTGTTTGCCTTCATATGTGTCATTATATCTTTTGCGGCATTAACACTTGATACACTCGATGTACTTTGTGCTTCGCGCGTCATCATCAACGATTTTGGGCGTAGTTTCTTCAGGTTGTAGGGTGCCGCCGGCACCCCCGCTTTTTGCCATCGCAGACTGAGTCCTTAAGTTAAACTTTTAGTACATCCTGTATAATACACTACGCCCATTAATTATCGAATATTCAAATATGCACGCTCAAATTAATACACACAAAAAAATCTAGTATCCAGTTGAACCTAAAAGTTTCAAACTGAAACTATCATATACATGAATAGGAGCAATGCTAAAGTAAAATTAAATAGAAAATACCTTAGCATCAAAATATAGTTTTAAATTAATACTACATTATTTTAACTTGACTCTACTTTAGTTTTAGGGTAATAAAAATAAATGATCAACCTATCAATAATTTTAGTTGCAGAGATAGTATACGTTAATATTGGTTTGATTCAAAGTATTCTAAGAATAAATATTCGTTATTTTCGTTTTGAGTATGAGTTATTATTAAGTTGAATATACGAAGTTGCATTTGAGCACATATATTTTATTTGTATCTTCAATTTGTGACTATCCTACATTCTCAGCGAAACTAGACAAATCAATTTATTATCATCTTAAAACTAGTTTATTATTAGATAGAGTAAAATTTAAAATCATGTAGTTTTGAAGCAGATAGATCTGAAAGGACTATATTATTTAGGTCAGATAGGATAAGCTCACCGCAGTCAATAGAATTGTACAATGTCAAGTTAAAATGTCTTTGTGACATAGGTAACAAATACTATTGTGATATTACCTTAGGTAGTATCTGATCTGAATATAGCCCTAACAGATAACTGATAAATAAAACCACTTTTTATTGCTTTTGGTTTTATTAAAAAAAAAACAGGTAATAAAAAACCATAACTATAACGAATATAAAATTTCCTCCATCACACTATTACACAAAACGCGCAAAATAGAACACACACTACCAGCATCGGTGAGCATCGACGCGCGACCTCTGCGTGGATGTTAAATAACGACTAAAGTAAACGTATTTCGGTCGTTTCCTCGCAAAACAAGAGGTCACGTGATGCAAATAGCATCAAAGAAATAATAAGGGTTTAGATTTTACTCAAGTTAAGCATAGAGACTGTCTTTGTGCTCGCTGTGAGAATACAAATTTATTCTTATTTTTAAACCCATCATAGTATATTTCACTTTGACCACAATACTTATTTTTAAAACAAGTATAAGATTATCTTGTTATGATGATTATTTAATCTCTTTATGAACATAATTTTGATTAACTTGATGATATAATTTAAAACCAGTAGTAGTTTAAAAATGAATATATTTTAGTCACGAAATAAAGCAAGTTAGTTTCAAAATAAGGCTATTTGTTTGAGCATTACTATAAGCTTGTTTTGAGAGTAGTTTTTTTTGTGTGTAAGCTGTAATTTCGTTTATAATGAACCAATTTTAAATATATATTTTTTTTAATTATAGATATAAGATTCTAGTGTTTAGAGCTAAGTAGTTTGTGTCCTGACACGTCTTATTGTACGGGGTAGCGCATAAAATCTAGATGCATGAGTTATATCACCCTTAACCATAGGATAATATTGCACACTGAGAAAAAGGATTAATTCCCAATACCCAGATATATTTCATCTAACTAAATAATCGAGTTGGTAACGAGCAACTAAATCACCGAATTCAAAGAATTACATAATTTAATTGAAATTTCAATAAAGGTTTAATTGATCCACCACTATACCAAAAATGTTTAATAGGAATTAAATTGCGTAAATTATAGTTTATTTGATTTTTGGATAGTGCATATTTAGCAAAATTAAAATTTTGTTGTCACAATGACGATTTAATTCATGTAATGAATAATAATCCTTTGTGGTAATTATATTTTATTTTGAACAGATTTTAATATTCTTGTGACAACTATACTATAGTTTGCAATAAGGAAATCAATTTTGTTCAAAAGTAATGCGTTATTCCAAAAATAATATCATTTTATTGGCGCAATTATATCAGATTGTAAGAAATAGAACAATATGTTTTAGAAATAATGTATTATTGTGCTAAAATAAGTTAATTTAATTGTAACAATTATTTATAGATTCATTTTAAACCCTCAAGATATTTTTTATAACTAATTTATAATTGTAACAATATGTTGATTTTATTTAGTCAACTATTGCATGCATTTGAGAATAATATTATTTTATTGGCGCAATTATATCAGATTGTAAGAAATAAAACAATATGCTTTAGAAATAACCTTTATTTTTGATAAACCTCGTATACGCCTGGAAAAATTTAATATTTGATAGTTGCATTTTAGGTTTAGGACCAAGCGGAACTTTTTATGAAGAATAAGTAACTGTTTTTCGTAAAATTAATAATAAAAAAGTTTCCCATATGGGTCCAACTTTTTGCCGGATATTGTATAAGGAATAAACATTTCGGACAGCGGTTTTCACCAGTAACTGTAATATTTTGATGCTCTTCTTCCTAGAAAAAAATAAAAATACCATTTCAAATTTTCGAGAAAATCATAAAAATCTGCGACCTTGTCATAAAGCGCCACCTACTGACACGAAAAATAACTGAACTCAAAATGTTATTATTCAAGTAGAGCATCCATAAAAGTGCTTTAAAATTAAAAAAAGTTATTTGAAATCGGTTATTCCAAAAAAAAGTTATTGACTTGTTTTCAAACCAACGTTTACCCCTTCCGCACCCTTTATTTGACAAGGTAGAGAAAAAATGTAAATACAAAAAAATTGTGATATTTTCAGTAGGTTACAAAAGAAAAATTTCAATATAGGTTCACTTGAAACAGTTTTGATTAAAACAATATTTTCTGCTCCGAGGTGGGATTTACGCCCTCTAGCGGTGGAGTTTGCTGATTTACCAATAATTTTTTTTTCTAAGGATCGTCCGATTAACGGATCCTGAGATACCTATAGCCGGCGTCCCTTATTAATGAGCCACCCTGTATATTCTATACGGAAAATTATATTTATTTTTTAATAAAAATGCATATTATTATAGTATATTTACTTAATAGTTTCCGAGAGATTGACCCGTTTTCTATAATCTTCTAACGTTCCTTTTACCGTGAAACACCCTGTACTTACTTTAATTACTATGTGCATATTTATTTTACCATTTTCTGATTAATTGGTTAAAAAATTAAAGTTTAAATAAACGTCAAGTTTAAAACAATTATTATCATACATATTTATTTTGGCAGCCATATTTTATACACAATTATTTAAGACAGGATTTCTCCAACTACTTAGGTACTTATTGAAAAAAAATTGGTTTAAATTCCATTGAATATTTATAAATGCATTAATAAATGTTATTTGTAGAAAAATTGGTACGGTTATACAGCGTGCGCATTGGAAAATTTAGTCAAATTGCGCAATTCGCAACACATACATATTATAATAATGTACGCCATCTTCCCGGCGCGGCGCGGCAATTCTAGAACCATATACCTACCTACCTAGTAGATAACAACTAAAATATTAGATAATAAAATAGGTATAATAATTGATGACTTACCGACAAACACAGGTACTAACATGGGTAACCCCCAGGTTTTTAATATTTCCTCCATTTCATCCATAACTATATTATTGCATATCCCAAGAAAATGCTGAGTTGCTGAATAGGCATCAACAGACTTTACCGAAGCCAAGATCTTCATGGGATTTAATATTCAGTCGGGTTTTTATTGTCACGCTATTAATACATACATAATTTTTGTAAAATTAATTTTTAAGTTGAAAATAAATATTTTTAAAAATACAAATCTCGTGTTCGAAGATTTAATTGGCGCAGTCGTGCAGATTTTCGGAGTCGATCGTATCGAACGAGCGATTTTCGTGTCAACGATTTACCGAAAAATCGAACCTGTTAGTGACTTTGTTGCGCGGAGGTCTTTAGTGGAGTGACGTCACCATCCATCAAGGATCCGTCGTCCAATCTATCGCAGACCATTGGACCCACCTAGGCAAGCCACTATCGAAAGTTGGAACACAAATTGTCCAATTTTGCGAGAATCGAAGTTTTGGGAAGGACCACATCGCCTACCTACTACGAGGTTCTTATAGAAGATAATAAAGGCCAGTTTCATCGTTGCGATATTTATGTAAGTGCAATTTAATGTCAGTCGAAAATTTAGCTGATTTTCTGAAAAATTTGAAATTGACAATAACCCTTCAACCGGCTCTCAAATTTTAACAGAAAATCAAGTACCTTTATCTATAGAATCTGTCAGTCATTCGATAAAAAAATATTGAACAACAAATTTCAGAACATTTAAATCAGCAAGTTTCAATTCAGTTACCTGAAAATACTGATAAAATGTCCCGTTTTAATCCTGAATACTTAACGTACGTTCCGGAATTTAACGGAAATCCTAATGATCTTAAGAGCGTTCATACCTGCTGCATACATACTAATTTGTTCGTTTCAAATAGCACCAAAACTAACCAACGAAATGTTACAAAGTTTCGATATATTATTTTAATTTATTAAAAAATTAGGGAAAGTCATTTAGAAATTTTTAAAAATATATGTATTTTTGATTTTTTTGTATCTTTTAATATATTTTTTTTACCGGCTTTCCCTAATTTTCTACCATGTTCTCTACATTTTTTTGTGAAGAGACCGAATTTTTATTTAAAGCCTTCGTTTTCTGCACAAAATAACAATCCCGCATTTAATGAATTTTTGAGAAAAATATGCAGCCTTTTAGAATATTCAAACATGTTGGCAACATTGCAAGCATGGGACGACATTGCAAGGTATCTTCAAGCTTCAAGGATAAAACGATGTCTATAAATAGTCTATAATTCGCCGAAGTGCTCTGTCGGTAAAGGATAGTATTTGTTTTTATAAGCATTTCTCTGTGATTTGGGTTTGTTGTATAGTTATTGAATAGCCAGATGCATGGGACGGACTAGGATGTAACAAAAAACGATTATGCACCACATCCAGTGCATCTTCAAAAGTCGCAAAAATAGAAGAAATTAAAATTAAGAATATTTTATGAAAATTTTATGTTGCCTGAACTGGTTGACCCGCTTTTGCCAAAAACTCTACCCATTAGAGATAAAATATGTAAAGGAAAAGTTTCCAATATCATTCTTTAAACTTGTTTTCAGTTATATTATATTATTATTATACAGGGTGTTACAAATTCGAGGGCCACCATTGGGATCTGGGAAATGGTAATAGATACGGGGAAGTTTAAATTAGGGCAAAGTTGCGCAATTCAATGCCGATCAATATACCGTCAAGAAGATTTGTCCATTCCGAGTACTTCCGAAGATATTCGATAAAATCCGAATTTAACGTTTTTCATTTATATGTTTTCCTGCGTTTATTTAAATAGATAATTGAAAATAAATTAAACCTTCTTATTACCACTTTTTCTCTTCTATTAGACTGTGGTATCAGATTTCGAATCCGAAGTTTTGTCTCTGGGCCCCATCATTAATTTATTTTTTTTAAATACGGACCTGGATTTTTTATTTTATTTTTGGAATCACCAAGGTTGATTGCATGATATGGTTGCATTATTTTGATTAGGATTCAAAAGTTTAAGCTAATAAAAAGATCTTATAATATTGTTTCTGTTTATTTTTTAATTAGGTAATGTAGGTATTTTAAAATCACCCTAACAATAATCTTAAATTTTTTAATAATGTTAATTCCTAGCGTAAAAATACACATAAGCTATAAAAAAAAATGGTGATGTGGGGTGCTGATGGGCCCCAAAAAAAATTAAAAATGCAATAATTTTTACTTTGATGTCTAATCCAGGGAGGTTTAAATAAAATTAAATCGTAGTTTACCGTGGAAAAAAAATGGGCGAATTTTCATAACTTACAGTAAGAAATTTTTAACTTCAAGATTTTTGTGAGGTGTTATAGGCTGATCTTTTAAAAATCTAAAATGCAATATTCTACTGGGGAAAAAAGTGATATGATAAAGGTTTATTGCGCAAAGATATTTTGAAGATAACCCCGAAAGACAGCAGCCTAACAGAAGGTTCTTTCAAAAGTTGGATAAAAACCTACGCGAACACGGTAGATTTGAAAAACCCAGAAAAAAATATGGTAACCGTGTAGAAGAAGCAGAATCCAACAATGTTTTACGCCAGGTCTGTATTTAAAACTTTAACTGGCTTTCTTTTAAAACCATGTAAACTTGGTTTTTCGTTTATTATTTTTTATAAAGTATAGGCGCTATTTTATTTAGGGTATGGTATTATTTTCGGTAGACAACAACCCTTCCACATCCACAAGGCAAATTTCCGTAGAATCTAACTTGCCAACCCTAAATCATGTTAAGGCTTGGAAAGTTTTAAAAAATAATAGTTTAAAACCATATAAAATTCATATTTCCCATGCGTTGCAAGAAAGAGATCCTCAGAGGCGGTTAGATTTTTGTTACTGGCTACAGAATCAAATTGACGATGATAATAACTTTTTTAGGTCTATAATCTGGACCGATGAAACTAAATTTACCAATTGCGGTAATTTTAATAGAAATAATTAGCACGTATGGGCCGTAGAAAATCCTAGAGTTAATAGAGAAATACGCAAACAAGTATGCTTCAATATCAATGTTCGGGCAGGGATGTTTGGAGACAAAATTCTTGGACCCATTTTTTTACCACACTGAAAAAAAAGTCTGTTTCATCCCAAATAAATGATGTATTTGCTTTATTTTTGTTAGTCACAAATAATCTTTATTTAGCTCAAACAAATATTGTTTGCAACAAATAAATTGAGTTATTTGACTTTTATTTCATATTTGTTTGGTTTTTGTTTATTTATGTGAAATAAAACTTATTCGCGCCAAACAAAAAATTGTTTGCTACTCCTCTGCCTTTAAACGTCTACATTTCAAACAAAATATTATTTGCTGCAAATAACTTTTTATTTCGCCACTGCTTTTTGAGATCTAGGCAGGTACCAGGTAGAGACTGGATAGTTTAGTCGTTTAGTGAGCGTCTTTCGACAAGGTGATATATAATTTTGTGTGGCAATGGACGTTCGCGATTGGCTAGTTGGCCATAACATGGGACATCTGTGGCCCTCCTTCGAAGGTAAGATTTTAATTTTAATGCGTTTATTACTTAAAAAAGACAGATAAAACATATTATACAAAATAATAATTACTAAAACATGCATGCCATGGAGAAATGCCCACACTGAAAAAAAAGTCTGTTTCATCCTAAATAAATGATGTATTTGCTTTATTTTTGTTAGTCACAAATAATCTTTATTTAGCTCAAACAAATATTGTTTGCAACAAATAAATTGAATTATTTGACTTTTATTTCATATTTGTTTGGTTTTTGTTTATTTATGTGAAATAAAACTTATTCGCGCCAAACAAAAAATTGTTTGCTACTCCTCTGCCTTTAAACGTCTACATTTCAAACAAAATATTATTTGCTGCAAATAACTTTTTATTTCGCCACTGCTTTTTGAGATCTAGGCAGGTACCAGGTAGAGACTGGATAGTTTAGTCGTTTAGTGAGCGTCTTTCGACAAGGTGATATATAATTTTGTGTGGCAATGGACGTTCGCGATTGGCTAGTTGGCCATAACATGGGACATCTGTGGCCCTCCTTCGAAGGTAAGATTTTAATTTTAATGCGTTTATTACTTAAAAAAGACAGATAAAACATATTATACAAAATAATAATTACTAAAACATGCATGCCATGGAGAAATGCCCACACTGAAAAAAAAGTCTGTTTCATCCTAAATAAATGATGTATTTGCTTTATTTTTGTTAGTCACAAATAATCTTTATTTAGCTCAAACAAATATTGTTTGCAACAAGTAAATTGAATTATTTGACTTTTATTTCATATTTGTTTAGTTTTTGTTTATTTATGTGAAATAAAACTTATTCGCGCCAAACAAAAAATTGTTTGCTACTCCTCTGCCTTTAAACGTCTACATTTCAAACAAAATATTATTTGCTGCAAATAACTTTTTATTTCGCCACTGCTTTTTGAGATCTAGGCAGGTACCAGGTAGAGACTGGATAGTTTAGTCGTTTAGTGAGCGTCTTTCTACAAGGTGATATATAATTTTGTGTGGCAATGGACGTTCGCGATTGGCTAGTTAGCCATAACATGGGACATCTGTGGCCCTCCTTCGAAGGTAAGATTTTAATTTTAATGTTTATTACTTAAAAAAGACAGATAAAACATATTATACAAAATAATAATTACTAAATCATGCATGCCATGGAGAAATGCCCATTTAAAAACGTTTCACTTATTTTTGTATATAATAGAAAAAGTTAACAAATATGTCTTTGCCATATTATTATATTATTTTATAAACATGCATATCGTTATTGTTTTGATTTCTGTTTTCAATATAATTATTAATATTCATATATCAAGATGGCCGCGAAAGCGTCTCTTGCAGCCCCTTTGTGTAAAATTATTCATTTGCATTAAATATTTATTTGCGTGAAATAAATAAAATTTAAAGCAAATAAATATTTGTTTGCATTACATAAATAAATATTTCGGGGAAACAATTATTTATTTATAACCATTTTTGATTGTTTGTGATAAATTTAATTTATTTCCCTCAAAGAAGATGTTATTTTACAGGAACATTTAGTTATTGCAGTAAATATGGATGCTTAAGGAGAATAAGGCTCTCGTATGCGCAGACCGAGTTTAATAACTGTCATGTTAATTACACTTTTGTTTTCTTTTCTTATATAGTTATGTTATTTTTCGTAACAATAAACAGAACATATATAAAAACTGTGGTATGATTTATTTCTTTTTGCAGCTCCTCTTCTAAATAGTTTGGGAGATTATACCCTATTTTAATTATTTAATTTAAATACCTTATTGTTTATTACAAATATAGTTTTTACCAAAAAATATTTAATAATAATTATATTATATATTATTATGTTCAATAGTAAATAATTATTTATTTATAGGAAACAATAAGTTATTTAAATTAAATGCCAAAAAGCACACATCCTAATTTTGAAATTATTTGAACAGAATAAATATTTATTTAATAGAAATAAATACATATTTGTTGGTTACCTATATTGCTTTGTGCTAAATAACGGAATTATTTTATTTAAATAATATTTATTTGAATATCATATATTTCCCTCTCAAAAGTCAAATAATTTTGGACAAAATTTCAAATAATTATTTGTTCAGGCCATAGGGAACAAATATTTGTTTCGGCGAACTCCATTTTTGTTTAGATCAAATAAATTCTTTTTTCAGTGCAGACAGACTAAAAGGTGCCGACTATCTCTTCCTTCTAAACACCCATTTACAAGAGTTCTTAGCTGAGATTCCACTCGCCAGACTACCAACCATTTGGTTTCAACAAGACGGTGCCCCGGTTCATGGAACAAGAGAGGTTAGGGAGTTTTTAAATCATGAATTCCCAGGCAGATGGATAGGAAATCGAGGTGTGGTGGAATGGCCTGCGAGATCTCCAGATTTGACACATTTAGACTTTTTTTGTGGGGGGCTTTGAAAAATAAAATGTATAAACATAATGTTAATACATTAGAAGAACTTAGAGCTAGGATTATTGAAGGATTTAGGTCAATAAGGAGAAGGTCGATACAAAGGTCCACTGAAAAAGTAAGGAACAAAATTAATCAACGTATACGTGCAAACGGAAATCTTTTTGAACATCTTAGTCTTAGATAAAATTGATTCTTTTTAGTGAATGTGTAGGTACCTACCTACCATTATTTTCCGATTATTTCTAGAATTTAAGTAAAATATCATTAATTAAAAAATAAACAAAAACAATATTATAAGATCTTTTTATTAGCTTAAACTTTTGAATCCTAATCAAAATAATGCAACCATATCATGCAATCAGCCTTGGTGATTCCAAAAATAGAATAAAAAATCCAGGTCCGTATTTAAAAAAAATAAATTAATGATGGGGCCCAGAGACAAAACGTCGGATTCGAAATCTGATACCACAGTCTAATAGAAGAGAAAAAGTGGCAATGAGAAGGTTCAATTTATTTTCAATTACCTACTTAAATAAACGCAGGAAAACATATAAATGAAAAACGTTAAATTCGGATTTTATCGAATATCTTCGGAAGTACTCGGAATGGACAAATCTTCTTGACGGTATATTGATCGGCATTGAATTGCGCAACTTTGCCCTAATTTAAACTTCCCCGTATCTATTACCATTTCCCAGATCCCAATCGTGGCCCTCGAATTTGTAACACCCTGTATGTTATTTTATTTGTTATACATTTATCAGTTCCATTAGATATGCGTACGAAAAATAAAGAAAAATCTGATCTATTTCAGCCCTGCACTTTTCTCGCTAATATATAATATTGATGGGGTTTACGTATCGGGAAAATTATAGCAACTGTATATATAGTTTCATCTTTAGAATTCGAAAATACTGTAAAATATGTATTCTATTAAAAAAGGTTACCTGCAAATTTTTCGTCCCACCTTTTTTAGTACAACCAAATATAATTTTACGTTATAAGCCATTTGATATACTCTAAAAAACTTTTGTATTATCATTTTTTACGTATTTCTAATAATAACTCAGCTATTGTATTTTGCCGTAATAGCGGCAATAAATGGCCACCCTGTGTACAGGGTTTTCAGAGATATTTTCGGTCATATCTACAGGGTTCCCTATAGGAGATACAAAAAAAATTAAATGTAGGAGTTGTAGGGTTTTGTCTGAACCTCCAGGGAATTTAAAAAAATAAACAAATGACGATCCGAAACATAAGAAAAATTAACCAATTTGGTTTTTTTTAAATGGTACATCATGTATATTTTTTATTTTTATGAAAGATCTTTCTTCCCTGATTTCAAAAATATATAGTTTGTCTATATTTGCTGGAACCGTCATTAAATTATTTCTAATCAATTATTGTATACGGAAAACATGATTTTCATGATCTAGGAATCCTAATACGTCATATAATAATATCCCAAACAAGTTCATTTTTCTAGTACAATACTTTCTCTTGCAAGGAAAGTAATATTAAAAAAATAATATATGATGAATAGAAATAAATCTAGATTAATAAATTAATAATTATTTTGACAAAGAATACGAAGAATGTATGTTCAAAATTTTATAATTTAAGATTATTTATAGGAAAATACTTGAAATTAAAAATAAATATAATTTACTTAAAAATAATTAAATTGTTATTTAAAAAGCAAGTCCGGTCCTGACCGCAGGCCCAATGCAGATAACACAAACAATAATATTATATATGTTCACTGGACCACAAAATCAACCGGACGGAAAATATCTTGCTTCAATTCAATCTTAAACAACTTTAAATTTTTTTACCAAGTTCGATGATTTTTTGACATGTTGCAGATGCTGTCATCTTCATGTTTTGATATCGATTTTACGAACTGTGTAAACGGACATGTTGACATACAGGGTAGCACAAAAAATTGCATTTTACGCTTAACCTTTGAACATCCTTTGGAAAAATTTATTAACTGATTGATGTTTCTATGTACGACATTTTTAAGTCCCATCTTTTCTGAACAACTTGTTTTTTGATTCATACCGATATCTGGATTATTAAAGGAAAAACACAGGTTCAATGGAAATAATGCAAATAATCCTTTTTATCAACAAAAAAATAAATAATTTATTTGTAAAGTTGGCCTTGCCTTTTTTTGTCTTTCTGAATGCAGTTTCCATGGCACCATGGCTTATCAAAACGATTTTTGTCAATAACATACAGATTTATTAGTTGCTGTAGGTACTTCTAGCGTTTGTTAAGTATGTTGTTGTTGTATGTTTTGTGTTTTAAAACTGTTCCGTAAACGATAAGTGTATTTACGTAAATTAAAAATGAGACCAAAAGAAGCCGTTGCTTTACAAGATGAAGGTCGTCAGCGAAGATCCACAAATGCAGTTGAAGATCGATTTCTTCGTCTTCAGGTTCTTCGAGAGCGAACAGCCTCTGCTCTGGCTATAAGATTGGCAGATGTTTATGGTAGATTAAGGCTGCCAACCGTCCCGCATTTTGCGGGACAGTCCCGTATTCTTTATAATTGTTCCGCCTCTAAAATTTTACCCAAAATCGTCCCGCATTTGTTAAATCTGTCCCGGAATAACCATATTATTTTGCAAAGCATCATAATATGCAGCAGTTATATCGACATTAAAAATATCAATGGATCTCGCCCCACCCAAATTTCATGGAGTTAAAAAATATGATTTTAAAAATAAATAGAATATTTTTTTAATACCTTGTTTACATTTTTTTGTATTCAAATTCATTTTCTTTAAATAAATTTTGCTTTTGTTGTTCTATTCAAATAAATTAAATAATAATTTGATGGCCCAAGGGGTGGACAACCCTAACCCTATACAAGTTTACATGTAATGGTGCAAAAGCGAATATTGTCCTGCTGTCCCGCATTTGTCATTTTAAAAGTTGGCAGCCTTATGGTAGATTAGTTTTATCTGAAACCGTACGTAGAAGATTGAGAGAACAAAATCTAACATCTCATATACTTGCTACAGGACCTCTGTTAGATTCAGGTCATCGAACATGATAAAGTCGGGGTAAAAAAACTTAAAAGTTATTTAAGATTGAATTGAAGCAACATTTTTTTCTTTCGGTTAATTTTGTGGTCCAGTGTATATAACGCAGGTCGGTAATAAATAATCATCAATGACGGTTGGCATCTAGTTGGCAAGGCGAGTATGCACACTGTTGCCAGTGATAACGAAACGGCCCGTTATGCGTTCGTTACCGGCGAAGTCCGATTTGAAATTTAACAGCTGATGATTAATCCTCTTAATAGATATATATCTGTGTGTGAAGCCTTGATAAGCGAATTTTACGAGGCGAATAATCCAACAGGTTTTCAAAATGTCTATTTACTTAACTCTTTGATTTCAAAATTATCTGGAAATGCAAAAGTAGTTGTTAATATTCAAAATGTAAGTTCATGGCAAGATGTGCGTAACACACTTAAACGCAATTTTGCAGATCAAAGAGATGAGTCATGCTTAAACAGAGATTTGGTTATGTTGCGACAAAATACATTAGAAAAACAGCAGCAATATTATGATAGAGTTTTAAATATTTTGAACCTTTTGTGTGCTTATGTAGATTTACACGAAACGAAAGACGAAAATAAAGTTTTAAAACGCGACCTGTATCAAGATTTGGCATTAAAACATTGTTGTCAGGCCTACGCGAACCTTTAGGCACAACAATCAGATGTATGAAACCAAAAGATCTTAGTGAGGCATTGCAAATCGTCCTCTGAGAAGACAATGTACATTATTTTCAAAATTTCAATAACAATATTTCGATTAGACCAGGGCCCAGCCAAATAAGACCCGATCAAATACAAAAACCAGTGCACAGCACACCCATTAATTTTAATTCAAACACGCCAAACAATTTCTTTAGAAATCAAATGCCAAATAGATTTCCATCACAGTCTATACCCATTCAACACCGATTCAATTATCAACCCCAAAGATATTTTACAAATTCGCAAGTCTTTAAACAACGACCGCAACAAAATCAAAATGTCTTTAAACCATACCCACTGTTGCAAAAATTATTTACAACAAGAATATAATTATTATAATTCAACCTAATATTTTAAGAAATTTTATCTCAACCCTGGTACTTTCAAACATCATATTTCATGCATTTTTTAACAGTATTTCCCAACGTTTAACCTTCCCTAAAAATAACCTCAAGAATCTCCCTTTTCTCTCACGCATAAGCCGCAGTGTTATTTAATCTCAACCTTAGCAGTTTTCCCCCCTTTATCCCCTCTTTACCTCTAGACGAATGACCGCCGCGAGCCGACCCTTGGTCGCAGGCGCTCCGCTGAAGAAATCCCGTTGAATTCGCATCGAGAGCTCTGCGAACCCCAAAAGTATTTTTTTGACGTTGACAAAGTTTGACAGACGTTAAAGAAAAAGACAAGACTCGTATGCCATAGTAGACGGCAAGCTCCCAATTTAAGAAAATAGAGAGGCTCCCGATTTAAGAAGCTCCCTTACCCCAATAATATTGTACCCTTGCTGATTTGTGGTGGATTTGGGATGAATTTTCTATGAACTTGCCAACCTTTGTTTTGTTAATTTGAACAAGCCAGAATTTGTGTTGCAAATTTGTTGGTGAAAGGAACTCAAAATTAGCCGAGAGAAGTAAGATTATTCCTTTCTTATTAAAGTAGTAAAATGAACGATGCATGGAAGTTTAAAAGGTCCAATCGTCGTTCTAAAGGACATTTATAAGTTCAGGCTGGTTCTGAAAAGTCGTCAGAAAATTAAATGAAGAGCTTTCAAATAAAACTGGTTTAGAAAGGAACCATTTAAAAGAACTTAGTTTCGTGACCAAATAAATGGCCTTATTTACATTTTGTTGTAGCGAAACAAATTCATACCATTTGTTAATGTTACGATTTTAGACTCATTACTGTATTTTATCAATAGAACTCTATAATTATTGTTAAACTGACAGTCGTTATCCCGTTAAACAACTCATTGTTTAAAAAGTGTGGTGTTTATATCAAATGTTCGTGTTGAAAAACTTCGTTATTTGACTTAACCCAATTTGTTATTTATAATTAATTTAATCAGTAGGGATTTTGGAATGTCTGCCTGAATGTATGTTCATAGAAATATTCTAGATAAAATAGATTTATTTAGTACATAATGTTGTTTTATTGTTTGTTTCCTCACGACCAGAAACCATTTATTTTTCATTTATCATAAATCAGCGGTGGAATACAGTTAGGTGGTCGTATTCTGATCACCCCCCTTTTTTGTGCTAGGGCAGCTATTATATAGTTCCTCTAACATAAAAATGGTCCTTCGATAGCCGGATCTGGGTGAGAGACAAGCAGTAAACTAGAATTCCTGGGTAAAATTTTGCTGTATCTATATATTATATAACCTCACTTCCCATTTTTGAAGGTAAAAATTATAACGCTTAATTTTTATCGCCTAAACCTTGACATTGTTTGAAATAGACTGATTTTAGGTTGTGTTTTGGTAAAAAAAATATAGCAAAATGAGTTTCGATGAGTTAAAAATAAAACGCGGAAGGGCAAAGGCCTCAATTACAAGAGTTGTAAATTGGTTAAAGGATAATGCAGACCCTGGAACTGATGTACAACAATTTATCACCAAAGAAGAGTTATTAAGAAATGCCTTTACTAATTATAATGACACTCAAGAAAAAATTGAAATTGCTCTCGCTACTGAAAATAAGACTGATACAGAAGACTTCGCAGCTATTGAAACTAAGTATTGTGACGCACTTTCACTGATACAAAATTGTATTAAAAAATTTAATATTAATGCTCCTCTCATTACTCAGCAAGTTGTTGTACCACAGGCTCCATCTGCACAAGTTAAACTACCCGAAATACAAATAAGGCCATTTAGAGGTGAACTACTGGAATATAGATCCTTTATACAATTATTCATCACCACCATTATCGATAACCCAGATCTGTCTGATGTGCAAAGGTTTATGTACTTAAAGTCATTTCTCCGAGACGAACCTTTAAATTTAGTAGAAAACCTTAAAGTAGTAAATCAAAACTTTGCAACTGCGCTTTAACTATTATCTGACAGATATGAAAATAAAATCTCGGTAATTAACGCACATTTTAGAGCACTCTTTGAAATTTTGCCCGTAACAAAAAGCCAAAGTTCTTTTTTACCGGAATTTATTACCGATAAAAAGAAATATTTGGAATCTCTAAAAAATTTAGGTTACACACCAGAGAAGCGTTATGAATTCTTAATAATTTATTTGCTATAAAAACAACTTGACCCGTTAACCAAACGAGCCTATGAACAAAGTAAAGACTTAGCTACCTTACCAAGCCTTGAAAATTTCTTTAAATTTCTAGAAAAGCGTAGAGAAATTAATGAAAATTTATCTTATCTAGACAATGCTAATCAAAAAAGAGCAGGTAAATTTTCCTTTCATGTAGGTAATGATTCAGATGACCTTAAATGCATATTTTGTAAGGACTCACATAAAATTTATCGTTGCCTTAAATTTAAAAATATAAGCTCACAAGAAAAACAAAATTTTGTAAAAGCACAACAGCTGTGTTTCAATTGTCTAGGAACAAAACACAGAGTGAATGATTGTACTTCTCAAGGCTGTTTAATTTGTAATAAGAGACATCATACGTTGTTGCATAAATCTGTTAAGCCCCAATATGTTTCAAAGAATTCAAGTCAACAATCCTATTTCGCACAAACCCCTGGCCAAAATGGCGCTGGTTTCTCGCAAAATAGGCTATCCTATAATTCTAGAGAATTTGTTCCTTCTAATTCCCCAATTCAGGGTCACATGACCTTAAAAGAAGAACAAAATAATTTAGTTCAGTCCTCACCTAATTACGATCAAGCTAATACCCAAATTAATTACATAGACTCTACTCAGCAATCCCTAGCTATGTCAGCAATATCTCGAAACAATTCAATAGTATTGTTAGGTACTGCAGTTGTTTTTGTTTACAGTTCTCAAGGATATCGTATGAAACTAAGAGCTCTTCTAGATAATGGCTCGCAAACTTCAGTTTTTACAAGGGCTGCGGTAAAGAAATTAGGACTTCCACTATATAATGAGCCATTACAAATTTTTGGTGTTTCTTCCGGTAAGATACAATCACAGCAAAAAACCAATTTGACCCTTTACTCATGTTCACCTACTGAGGATAATAATTATGGAATAAGTCAATTTAAATTAAAGCTTTCCTGCGCAGTATTAGAAAACATTACCTTTACCCTACCTCAGGCACAAATAGATATGCATAAACTTCGCATACCTAACGATGTATTTTTGGCCGATCCAGAATTTGGAGAACCCGCTGCCGTTGATTTGCTTTTAGGAGCAGATGTATATTATGATATCTTATACCCTGATATTAGTTTTTTGGGCAAAAATCTTCCTGTCCTACAGAACACTAAATTAGGATGGGTGGTAGCTGGAAAAATTCCTGAATCCCTTGTGCATTTTGCTAGCTCCAAACCCAATCAGGGCATCCATCATTTTCATCAAACCCCTACCAATTCCTTTTTTGTACAAATTGAAACCGAATCACTTGAAACCCTAATGACAAAATTTTGGAACCTGGAGGAACTACCACAAAAACTAGTATTAACCCCTGAAGATGAACTCGCTGAAACAATATTCGTAAATACCACTAAAGTTCTAGATGACGGATCTTACCAAGTTGACCTACCATTGAAAAGAGAAAATGAAAATCTCAAATTAGGAGACTCCTTTTATATCGCTCAAAAACGATTTCTTAACATGGAAAATAGGTTTCAAAGGAACCCCAAATTAAAACAAGATTACACTCAATTTATTGACGAATACACTGAACTTGACCATGGTGAATATGTTCCTTTAACTTTAACTTATACCAATGACAATCAGCACTGTAATAAATATTTCTTGCCTCACCACGCAGTAATTAGGGATGAAAGTGTAAGTTCAAAAGTACGCGTAGTATTTGATGGTAGCTGTAAAAGTACGACTGGATATTCTCTTAACGATATAACTTTAAAGGGTTATCAGGTCCAACCCAATTTATTTGATATATTAAATAGATTTCGAAGTTTTCGTTTTGTATTAACTGCAGACATTGTTAAAATGTTTCGTCAAATCAAAGTTAACCCACAGCAACGTTCTTTACTAAACATTCTTTGGCGTGACAATAATCAAAACCTTATAAAATGTATACAGTTATCTACTGTAACTTATGGTACAAATTGTACACCTTTCCTGGCGACTCGTGTATATGGATGATATATTAGGCGGTAGCAAAGACCTTGAAACCTTACACACCCTCTATACCGAATTAAATTGTTTATTAAACTCAGCTGGTTTGTCGCTTCACAAGTGGTGCACCAATTCAAAAGAATTTCTACATACAATAGACTCCCAGCAAACTCAAGAATATGACTTTAAATTTGACAATTACTCCAATAAAATCTTGGGATTAAAATGGAGTCCCGGTTTAGATTGTTTTACTATCTCCGTACCTCAAAATCCGATGTCTGATTCTCTCTCAAAAAGGAAAATTCTCTCTGTTGTTTCCCAAATTTTTGATCCATTAGGACTGATTTCCCCTGTTGTTATCACAGGAAAACTTATCATTCAAAAACTTTGGCTCTTAAAAATCAACTGGGATGAAGAACTGACTGTTAAAAATATTTTGGAACAGTGGAAAGACTTTACAAACAATTTAAGTTGTTTGATTCAACTTCAAATTTCACGTTATTTGTTTTTAAACAAATCAATTGAGTTTCATGAAGTTCATGGTTTTTCCGACGCCAGTTTAGCTGCATATGCAGCCTGTGTATATGTGCGCACAGTTTATCTCGACGGTACTGTCTCATGTAGTTTAGTTGCATCAAAATCTAGAGTTGCCCCTTTAAAGACCGTTTCACTGGTTGGAATTATGTGCTATGCTCCTTCTTTCCAAATTAGTAAAGGAAATTCTTTTGATATTCGATAGCAGCTTTAAAGTAAATTCATTAAATCTTTGGAGCGATTCAGAGATTTCACTTTGCTGGATCCATGCCCATCCTAGTAGGTGGAATATTTTCGTCTCCAATAGAGTTGCTCAAATTCAAGATTTAACAGCTATATTTACATGGAGACACATAAGAACCAATTTGAATCCAGCCAATCTGCCTACTCGTGGGATTTCTCCTCACATTCTTCTTAATTCAAGCCTATGGTTTTAAGGTCCCGAGTTTCTGTCAAATGCTAATCTTGACTTAAATAATTATGACTTTATTTCCCCAAATTTGCATCTACCAGAGGAAAGAAAGGTTGCGTTATTGACTTCTCGATTACCAGAACAATCCGTTTTTTGGAATCAATTATTTTCTCGATACTCTACCTTCTCCCGTCTACAACGCACATTAGCCTATCTACTTAGATTTATACACAATAGCAAGAATACCAGTAACAAAAAATTGTCCGGACCACTGTCCGTTAATGAACTCCGAACTGCTTCAGATATTATTATAAATATGTTAGAAGAAATGCATTTTACAAAAGAGATGTTTGAGCTTAAAAACCATAAGAAACTCACTAATAAAAAGCTGTTAGCTTTAAACCCTTTTATTGATGAAACTAATATGCTGAGAGTAGGGGGTCGATTAACAAAATCCAGCCTCTCATTTGACCAAAAACATCCCTTACTATTGCCGTCTCGATGTTATATGTAGTGTCTTTATTACTTAAATTAGAACACATCCGCTTAGGACATGCTGGGCCCCAGACAGTCCTCTCAAATATCCGACTTCGCTTTTGGCCTTTAAATGGTCTTAGAGAGGTAAAGCAAATTATAAATAAATGTATAATGTGCTTTCGTTTTAAAGCTCAACCTTCACCACAATTGATGGCAGATTTGCCCAAAGACAGAGTCGAACTCTCCCGACCCTTTAATAAAGTTGGAGTGGATTATGGAGGTCCGTTCCTTCTAAAAGCATCTAATTTAAGAAAGGCTCCCATCACTAAAGCCTATTTGGCGCTTTTTGTTTGTATGTCCTCAAAGGCCGTCTATCTTGAGTTAGTATCTAGCCTTTCCACAGAAGCATTTTTGCATGCTCTAACCCGATTTCTGTCCCGACGTGGAAATCCCCCAGTACTTTACTCTGATAACGCAACAAATTTTTTGGGTGCCTCAAATCAATTGAAAGAACTAAATGAATTCTTCAAAAAACAAACTAATTATGCGACTATTAAAGTATTTCTTTCTCAAAATGACACTAAATTTAAATTTATTCCTCCCCTTTCACCACATTGGGGTGGTTTATGGGAATCCGCAATAAAAGGAGCTAAATATCACATTAAAAGATTAATTGAAGAGTTCAACACTATTTTGACAAAAATTAAGGCTATTATGAATTCCAGGCCCCTCTGTGCTCTGTCAAATGATCCCAACGACTTAACCTCTTTAACCCCAGGCTATTTTCTTATAGGAAAAAATTTAATGTTCTCAAATTTATCAACAATTTTGGAAAAGATGGAAATATTTAAATAGATTGCAAAACCGCCCTAAGTGGTATGATTCTAATAGAAATGTAGCCGTAAACGACTTAGTATTACTTAAACAGGACGAAACAGTTCCTTTAAAATGGCCACTTGCACGAGTTATTGAAGTTTTCCCTGATACCGATGATAAGGTCAGAACTGTTAAAGTTAAAACTTCAAACGGTATTTTTCTTCGCAGTATCGCCAAAATATGTCTCTTACCCATTAATAACATTGACCACGAAATTGATGATTCCGCTTGAGGTCTTGGAGTAAAACACTCCAAGGCGGGGCAATATGTTGCAGAAATTATTTACAACAAGAATATAATTATTATAATTCAACCTAATATTTTAAGAAATTTTATCTCAACCCTGGTACTTTCAAACATCATATTTCATGCATTTTTTAACAGTTTTTCCCAACGTTCAACCTTCCCTAAAAATAACCTCAAGAATCTCCCTTTTCTCTCACGCATAAGCCGCAGTGTTATTTAATCTCAACCTTAGCAGTTTTTCCCCCCTTTATCCCCTCTTTACCTCTAGACTCTAGACGAATGACCGCCGCGAGCCGACCCTTGGTCGCAGGCGCTCCGCTGAAGAAATCCCGTTGAATTCGCATCGAGAGCTCTGCGAACCCCAAAAGTGTTTTTTAGACGTTGACAAAGTTTGACAGACGTTAAAGAAAAAGACAAGACTCGTATGCCATAGTAGACGGCAAGCTCCCAATTTAAGAAAATAGGGAGGCTCCCGATTTAAGAAGCTCCCTTACCCCAATAATATTGTACCCTTGCTGATTTGGGATAAATTTTCTATGAACTTGCCAACCTTTGTTTTGTAAATTTGAACAAGCCAGAATTTGTGTTGCAAATTTGTTGGTGAAAGGAACTCAAAATTAGCCGAGAGAAGTAAGATTATTCCTTTCTTATTAAAGTAGTAAAATGAACGATGCATGGAAGTTTAAAAGGTCCAATCGTCGTTCTAAAGGACATTTATAAGTTCAGGCTGGTTCTGAAAAGTCGTCAGAAAATTAAATGAAGAGCTTTCAAATAAAATTGGTTTAGAAAGGAACCATTTAAAAGAACTTAGTTTCGTGACCAAATAAATGGCCTTATTTACATTTTGTTCTAGCGAAACAAATTCATACCATTTGTTAATGTTACGATTTTAGACTCATTACTGTATTTTATCAATAGAACTCTATAATTATTGTTAAACTGACAGTCGTTATCCCGTTAAATAACTCATTGTTTAAAAAGTGTGGTGTTTATATCAAATGTTCGTGTTGAAAAACTTCGTTATTTGACTTAACCCAATTTGTTATTTATAATTAATTTAATCAGTAGGGATTTTGGAATGTCTGCCTGAAGTATGTTCATAGAAATATTCTAGATAAAATAGATTTATTTAGTACATAATGTTGTTTTATTGTTTGTTTCCTCACGACCAGAATCCATTTATTTTTCATTTATCATAAATCAGCGGTGGAATACAGTTAGGTGGTCGTATTCTGATCACCCCCCCTTTTTGTGCTAGGGCAGCTATTATATAGTTCCCCTAACACCCACAGAGAACATTTCCCAAACCTACACCTATGACCATATCTACTCTAAATACAAATTTTGGACAGAACCGTCCATTCAACTCGTTTCAACCCCCTCAGCAAAACAAATGGATTGCTGAAGAATTATTTTATACCCAAACAAACGAAATGCAACCTGATCACCCATACTATGACCTAGGACAACCCAGTCAATATTATCAGGACCATGACCAACACTCACAGTATTACTATGAGGACACCGATAACCCATCTAACAATAACTATTTTGTCGAAGAACCAAATAACCCTCCAACTGACGTTGATACTAATTTTAACGAAGGCAACCAAAATGAAAATTTTCCGTTAACCCCTACGAAAGACGACCAAATATGACATATCAAATATCACCCCCGATAATTTCGCTTAATAATACCAATAATTCAAGCGAACTTTCATATATAATCTTTCCCGAATACAATATTAAAATTTTAATAGACTCCGGGTCAACAAAATCGTTTATCGACCATCAAATTGCTTTTAAAAATTTTCCAAATTTAATCCAAGAAGACCCATTTATTGTTTCAACGGTCTTCCAAAAATCAACTCATAGACACAGTGCTTCTATACCAGCTTCAAAAATTTTTAATCTACCACAAATTACAAACCTTAAACTATTTTTATTTAAATTTCACAATACCTTTCAAGGACTTTTAGGGCTCGATAACCTAAAAATTTTACAGGCAAATTTAGATTTTGACAAAGGCATCCTAGTTACACCTTTTGCCACAATAAAATTAAATTATTATAAATTTAAAAGCGATCTTAATTTAATAACAATTACACCTCGTTCCGAACAAGTTATAAAAATAAAAACTACGATAAAAAACGACGAGATCATTATACCCCACCAAAAATTTCACAATTGCGAAAAATGGCGAAGCCATAACGACTATTTTAAATAATACAACCAATCCAATAACTTTAAATTTCTCAGAACCGATATCAGTAGAAAAATTCGACGAAATCTTTTATTATTTCAATGTACATTCCGAATGTCGTAAATGGCAATAATGGTGGTTGCCAGTGGCTTGTCATCTTGTTTTAAGTCAAGATATGCGGTTTTGGTGTACAACAACTCGGCAATTCGTTGCTCTGCTGTTAAACTACCACTTTTATTCAGAAACCCCAAAAGTTGTTTTTTACATTTATTTAGCCAGTGATTCTTCTAAAACCAAGAAATAAAGAAAATTTATTTTTGGCAAGAAATGGCGTCGCTCTAAAATTTTGTTAAAGTTGCCCTGTCTCAGTTATCACCGTGTATTATGGAATTAAAGTTCATAGAAAACGAAGCTAATCAAATATGCTTCAAGCCGCGTTCAAATATCTTTAACATTTCCTGAACTAGTAAATTTCAAATATCTATAGACTACAAATTTTCCACATTTCAAAGTGCCAGCAGTTTATATAATTATTTTTATAGCTTTGGACTTTGGCTGTAAATTTCTAAAGTGCAGTAAAAATATATTTGAACTAGTGCATTAAATATTTCCTTAATAAGGTTTCCTGTTTTTTGAGAAATTTTTTAACGGGCCAACTTTGTATTCTCTTACGAAAAAACAACAACGAATAAATACAAAAAAAAGGCAACGGCACACGGTGTTCCCAAGCGGTCACCCATCCAAGTACTAACCGTGCCCGACGTCGCTTGACTTCAGTGATCGGACGGGAACTTTTAACTTTAACTTTTAAACCTCTTTATTTATGATATTACAAAATTGTACTTCGTTTATCTACATTTTAATGCTAGATCTACTAGGTTTTCCCCATATGGAATGGTTTTCCGCCTAGGAAACGCAGCCAGTCTAGACTAGCTGGGGCTGATGGTAACCCAGGTAGTAAGTGAAGCCTCTCAGTTACAGGAGTCGATCCTTTCCAGTGGTGCTTTACAGGATCATGAGGGTCTTATTTCATAGAGAAAAGTTCAAGGAAATAATGTTTTATTGGAAAAATTGTATTAATAATGATTGGAAAAATAAGTCAAAAAACCAACCTTGTAAGCTATAAGGAACTGGTGGTGCAATGATCATAAATCCGGGGTTTAGCCTGCAATAATATGCTTTGATTGATTCACACTCTCATTCATTCTCTTTCATCCCCCATTCATTCTACCACATCATTCTATTTACAAGTTTCTTGCTATTTTCTAAGGATTAATTAATAATTTGATTTAATTTATGCTTATGAGTAAGGTAGGGCTGTGCCATGTTTATTGGTTGTTTTGTGAGCGGTGCCTGCCCTGGGGGCGGGGTTTATATAATTGGATAATAAGGTTTGTAGTTTTGAATTTTTGGATTTTAGGGATTCTCAAAATAAATTGGGAGCCGCGAATATACAGGTTTGTGTTTGGGTTCGTGTGTGTGGCGTATTTGCGTTAGGTTTTCTGTTAATGATGACATTTGTGGTTTTGTGTGATAAAATGTATTTGCAGTGTCATAGACGTATTCAGGAAATCTTGGTGTATTTGTCGAGTGGTGTAGTTCGTCAATGCGAACGTATCTGTCGGATGACGTTACGCATCTAAGAATTTTGTTTTGAAATTTTTGTAGCCTGTGTATTTGCGTATCAGACATACTGCACCAGACCGGTGCAGCATATACGAGTACCGGCCTAATGATTTGTTTGTAAATCATTAATTTATTTTGAGGGGAGAGAGTGGAGCGATGGGATAGTAGGGAGTAGAGGTTCTGCATAGCTCCGAAAGCTTTACCTAGGGTGTAGGATGTATGGGTATGAAATTTAAGCCGGGAGTCTATAACAACGCCTAGGTATTTTAGCTTGCTTTTTGGGACGATAGGGGTGTTATTGATTTTAATAGGGATGTTGATGCGATTATTCGTAAATTTTTTGGTAAGAATAACACATTCACACTTTGCTTCGTTGATGCGAAGTTTCCACATTTCGTACCATGGTAGTAGGATGTGGAGGTGGTTGCTGAGATGGGACTTAGCCACGTTTGCGTAAAACGAGCTTGCGTAAAGCAGGATGTCGTCCGCAAACATGGCTTTTTTGGTGGAAGGGTAGGATGGAGTATCTGCTGTGTATAAATTAAACATTTTAGGAGCTAGAACGGTGCCTTGGGGGACACCAGAATGGATGGGTTTGGGGGCAGAGATGCTACTCTCTACTTTAACTCGGAATGTTCGCCCAGTTACGTACGAATGCAGTAATGTGACTAGATAAAGGGGAAAGTTATGCAGTGTTAAGAGCTTATACAATAATCCATTAAGCCACACACTGTCGAACGCTTGCTTGACGTCCAAGGCGAGCAGCACAGTGTTCTGCTGTTGATTCATTTTATTTAGTGCATTTTGTATGACATTTGCAACTAAGAGAGTTGTGCTGTGCCCGCCTCTGAAGCCAAACTGTTCAACAGGTATGGCCTGATCGAGCTGTAAATTATTTATTTTTAATAAGATAATTTTTTCGGTGACTTTGGATAGGGTAGGTAAAAGAGCAATGGGTCTGTAGGACGAGGATTGTGTAGGGTTTTTACCAGGCTTTAGAATAGGGATGATAATGGCGCTTTTAAACGAGGTTGGAAAATGTTGTAAGAGTAGTATGGCATTAATTATGTACATGAGCTGGATAATAGTCTTAGTTGGCATGTTTTTTAGTAGAGAGTAGGGGATTTCATCATCTCCTGGAGCTTTGTTATTTGGGAGTGAGCTAAGGATGAGTTTAAGTTCTATGGGAGTTGTAAATAATTTGGAAATCATGGAAGGAGGTATAGGGTACTTGATATGAACTGTTTTATTGACTAGGTCAGTAATAGCGTTTTGCTCTGGGGTGGTATTGGGGGAGCCTTTACAGACGTCTGCCAGAAAATCTGATAAAATATTGGCTTTTTCAGAGCTAGTCTGGGGTTCATAAGAGTCAAGAGAAGGTATTTTATTAAATTTATTTTTTAGTCTTCCTGTTAACCGCCATAAAGAGTTATTTGCTGCTGTTAGGTTATTTAATGTGTTTACCCATGTTGTGTTTTTGTGTAAGTTTATGAGCTGTCGTATTGTGTTCTGTATTTCGCGCACCCTTACACCATCCAGCGGACGTCTCTGCCGCTGCCACCTTCTACGTAAAGTATTTTTAAATTGAATGAGATCGAGTATCTCCCTGGGAAGTCTGTCCTCAGCGGGCTTTGAGCTAACCTTTTTAGCAATTTTGTTTCGTGCAAACTGGAGGTTCTCAACCAAACCCTGAACTTCCAGCTCCAATTGCTCGATGGTATCAATTTTGTTGTTAATTTGAGTCTTTTCGTTCATAATTTGCCTGAACATCCTCCAGTTTGCATTTTTGTATAGCCATGTTGCCGGGCCACTCTCTTCTGCGCAGTTCAGATTCCATTCCAACAGCACTGGGAGGTGGTCCGACGATAATTCGTTGAGGACGAGAGGATCAGGGAGATTTGGTATATTTTTATTCAAAATTATATCAAGAAAAGAAGGCAAATGATTAATTATCGCTGGATAATGCGTAGGGGTGGCCGTGTGTAATAGCTGTATGTTATTATCTATGACGTAATCATGAAGCAGATGTCCGTTACGGTTATTTCTTCGATTACGCCACAGGGAGTGTTTTGCATTAAGGTCCCCTAACAACAATACTTGGTTACCTTGGTTAAAGATTAAGTCAAGATCCTGATCATGCATTCTAAGGAAGGGACGTGCATAGCCGCCACTTATTATAGCACCGCTTTTAAGTTTTATTGACACACTCTCAATTTGCGAGTTAACAGCAGGAAGTAAAGCGTGCGGTATGTTTTGTTTAATAAGTATGGCCACGCCCCCACCGTGCCGATCACGATCTTGCCTATACACTAAATAGTTCCTTATTTTTATTTTTTTGGCAGGAGCAAGCTTAGTCTCGGTTATGATCATTACATCCACTTTATTAAGGCTTAAGCAATGCATGACTTCACCTAGTTTATTAAGGAGCCCATTGGCATTCCATAAAAGTATTTTTAGGGTTTTATATATCATAGTTGTCAATATTTTCAACAATAAAGTTGGCCATTGCGAAAGCTCTGTTAAACTTATCAGGATTAGAAACTATTACATGCATAAAATCTTTGAAAAAGCGAGAAATTTCCTTGAAGTTTACTCTATTTTTAAAGTCTCTCATGGTCGAAATAAACTCACCTACCTCAGTATCGACTGCTGCTTGAGAAGCACGTGGTTGTTGTGTGGCGGGTCTAGGCTGATGGCGTTGTCTAGTCGGAAGTTGGGGATACTCGATTTCATAATCAGTTTCATCTTCAATTTCGAGGTTTTGTTCGGTTTGGGGTTGATAGTTATTGCCTCTTCCGGTGGCAAACGCTGGGCCACTTGCCCTGGCCTGACTCCATGGGTTCCTGGTTGGTAGAGGAGCTGGTTTGTACTTAGGGGCAGCTGTTTTCTGTCGGTTTTCCATAGCTTTATTCCATTTGAATTTATATACATCGCATGTAGTGGATGTTGCCGCGTGATCTTTCCCGCAATTTGCACATTTTACTTGGTTACCTGGGCATTGCTGGGTTTGATGTTGTTCCGCACATTTCCCGCATCGAACTCCTCTGTAACAGTTGGTTGTAGCATGTCCCCACTGTTGGCATCTTTTACATTGAATTATGTCTTTGTTGTTTCGTCTTCTTTCCCATGTTACATGTACATAGTTTAAATATTTTATTTTTTGTAGATTCGTCAGTTTGTATTCAGTCGTGGTTACTATCATATATAGAGGACGGTGTTGCGTTTTCATGATATGTATTTGTGAGGTTTTGATGTTGTGATCCTCCTCCAGTTCTTTTTTTACGTCCTCAGTATCTGGTAGATGGTCAAGGCCCTTAATCACGAATGCATGGGTTTTTTGATCTGGTGTTGCGTAAGTGTGCCACTCGTGTTCGGTTCCAGTTTTCATTTGGTTTACATAGTCCTTGTATTCCTGTATGTCCGTTGCGTAGATGATCGTGTTGTTTTTTGTATACTTTAGTGTGAAACCTTTGGTGAGGTGTTTTTTCAGTTCTTCAGTGAATGCTTTGTATTTGGCGTTGTTGAGGAGAAGACCATTAATAATGATTGGTGGTGGTTTGACTAGTTTTTTGGTCGTAGTTTGGGTGCGTAAGTTTTCTGTTTCGACTACTCCCGAGTGTATCGATTCTTCTGCCTTTCTACGCATTTGAGTTTTTGTGCGTTGTGGTGTGTTTATGTTGTTTTCCTCGTCCATGTTTTCGTCCTCGTCATCAGTAGATAAAGGAGTAAATCTGTTTTTCGTAGGTACGTATGCTCTTGTTTCCAACAGCCGAAAAATTTTATTTCCAGAGGGCGGGGACAAGCTCGGACTCAAAGGTCGCTTTCCTAGACCCGGCCTGTTTTCAATGTTGAGCTTTAGTTTTTCTTGTGGTTTTCCTGGGTTTTCAGGTGGTACAAAAACTCCAGTGTCAATGTCTGCTATGTTTTGTTCATATTGACTTTCGAACTGTGTATCAGTAAGTTCAAATTGCTTTTTCTTACTCCTAGTTCGAGGGACGGATGAGAAGGGGATGTCGCCGGAGACTGCATGTTTTACTCTTAGGTGCGTTATTATTTCACTTCCGAGTTTCTTCTTTTCCTCTTTCTGTAAACATAATTTATAATAAACACTGCAGGATGTGCAGTGGGTTTTGTTTGCCTTCATATGTGTCATTATGTCTTTTGCGGCATTAACACTTGATACACTCGATGTACTAGTTGTGCTTCGCGCGTCATCATCAACGATTTTGGGCGTGGTTTCTTCAGGTTGTAGGGTGCCGCCGGCACCCCCGCTTTTTGCCATCGCAGACTCCTTAAGTTACACTTTTAGTACACCCTGTATAATATATACACTATTTACACTTATTTGTTACGCGATATTATTTAAGGTTTTTAAATTAGCTGGGCTATTTGCACACAATTTTAATGGAATGTTAAGTATTTTGTGAATATAAAAATAGATAATATAAAAAGTACTGATAACGGAGCAAATAAATGCTTTTTTGTATCCGACTGTCCTCAGCAAGGACGGGAACTGGTATATCAACGTGGTATGGTCGTTGCCTGTAAATATTGGCGATGTCAAGTTAGATAAAATACAATAGTGGGTACTTCAATTTATTCGTTTAGATTGCACAAAAGCATTACCTGAACATTTTGTTAAACCAAATAACAAAAACGCCCACTAATTTCTGCAGTTATGGTAATGACCCCTCTCCCACCCTACACAACAACTCGTCCAATGCCACAGAAGAAAATGGTTTGTTCGGTTTTTATCAATGCCGTCTACGATTTATGCTAAGAGATCTTAGGCCATGGCACAGAGAAATGCTGGGTCGGTGCTTCCTAGATCAAAGAGGACACTTCGGATTCTGACCCAATCGGGAACTTTCTCGGTATTTTTCCGATGATATGACTGAAGTCACACCAGAAATGGACGTTCTCATTGGCTTCGTGTGACTATTTTTATTCAAACAAAAGGGGGGCGCTTTTTAAAGCCCACATAAACTATTCGAGTTTAACCCTCATTCGGAATACCTGCGTGTCATACTTTAATGTATTCTTTTAACAACCTCTACTCCGTAAAATTTTCATTTACCATAATATCATCCATCGAGTGTACATCAGTTCTTCTCTTCCTAGGTTCCCTGCATCGTTTGTTTCATTGTTAAATTCACACTTTTTCAGGTTTATATCGGAAAATATTGATCGTACAAAACCAAGAAATAAAGAAAATTTATTTTTGGCAAGAAATGACGTCGCTCTAAAATTTTGTTAAAGTTGCCCTGTCTCAGTTATCACCATGTATTATGGAATTAAAGTTCATAGAAAACGAAGCTAATCAAATATGCTTCAAGCCGCGTTCAAATATCTTTAACATTTCCTGAACTAGTAAATTTCAAATATCTATAGACTACAAATTTTCCACGTTTCAAAGTGCCAGCAACCTCTTTATTATTTCCTATATTTACATTAGATATATCATTCTACATTTTATATTTATAGTGACTCTAAGTTTTTGCACGCGAAGCGACTACCACTTAGAAAAGGCACCCAGTTGATACCAGGTGGGGCTGATAGTAACCCTGGGAGGATAATATATCTTCATTATTGCGGCAATCGGTCCTTTCCAGTTGCGACTTTGCAGGACCATTGGGAATCCAACTCTAAAAGAAGCCCTTGGGGAATTTTTTCGAAGACAATAGATTTATTATATGCTGTAGTTGGAAAAATATTTAAAAAACCAACTTTAAAGCTTGTTTTGTTAACATGGTGATCATCACCTAACGCACTATATTTTCCTCATTCATGCTTCGTTTGTCTGCATTCAGTCTTCATTCATTCATTTTATTTACATTTATGTACATTTTTACAGAGTTTATTCACAATATTTACAGTTTTGCGATATTTACAATATTTACACATATAATTATAATTTGTTTTTGTTATCTCCGTGGGCAGACTTTCTATTATTGTAAGATGGACGGAGCTTGTTGTGAAAAATGGAGAATCGTGTCGTGGGATATTATGTGTTTAGGTTTAGGGATCCTCGAATTAAATTGGCAGCCGTGAGTACACAGGCTTGTGTGTGACTCCGTGTATATCACGCACCTGGGTAAGGTTTTCTGTAAAGGGTGATATGTGTGGTTTACTTCTATAAAAATTTTCTGATATGTTATACACATAATCTTGGAACCTTTCCATGTTTGTTAGGTCATGAAGGTCGTTAATTCTTGCGTACCTTCCAGATGACGTGACACACCTGAGTATTCTGTTTTGAAATCTTTGTAGTCTAAGCATTTCTGCGTTGGACATACTGCACCATACTGGTGCGGCATATCCGAGCACTGGCCTGATAATCTGCTTGTAAATCATCAATTTATTTCGAGGGGATAAGGGGGATCTAGGTGAAAGTAGTGAATATAAGTTTTGCATTGCCCCAAATGCTTTGTGAAGGATATAGGAGGAGTGTTGATAAAATCTAAGGCGGAAGTCTAGGATTACTCCTAGATATTTTAATTTATTTACAGGGATTATTGAGCTGTTATTTATTTTAAGGGGAATGTGAATTTTTTTGTTTAATTTCTTTCTAGTTAAAATTAGACATTCACACTTCCCCTCATTTATGGTAAGCTTCCATTTCTGAAACCATGGGATAATGATATTATGGTGATTTTGGATATGAGCCTTTGCCACATTTGCGAAAAAAGAGCTTGCATATAGCAGTATGTCATCCGCAAATGTGCCAAAGCTCGTGGAAGGGAAGTGCGGTATATCTGAGGTATAGAGGTTAAAAAATTTGGACGCTAGAACAGTGCCTTGAGAGCCACCGGAATGGATATGAAAAGAATGAGAAACACTACCTTCAACTTTTACTTTAATTGTGCGCCCATTTAAGTATGAATGTATCAATGTGACCATATAGAGGGGAAAGTTGTGGATGGTTAGAAGTTTATAGAGTAGACCATTGAACCATACGCTGTCAAAAGCCTGTTTAACATCCAGAGTGAGCAGTACTGTATTTTGTTTTAAATTCATTTTATTGAACGCGTCTTGAACTACCTTGCTTATTAGTAATGTGGTGCTGTGCCCACTACGAAAGCCAAATTGCTCGACAGCTACGGCTCGGTCTAGTTTTAGGTCAGTAATCTTTTTAAAATGATTTTTTAAAAGTTGAAGATGAGCCGTCATTCTTGGTTAAGATTACCAATGACCCGCCCCTATGATTTCAAATAGAAAAGTGTGGAGTTTTTCTTTTAATATTTCAATGTACATTCCGACTGTAGTAAATGGCAATAATGGTGGTTGCCAGTGGCTTGTCATCTTGTTTTAAGCCAAGATATGCGGTTTTGGTGTACAACAACTTGGCAATTAATTGCTCCTTCAAAACTTGGTTTAAGAGCCTTA